>OX438931.1:23664587-24082087 GCA_949316025.1 Lapara coniferarum | reverse complement strand
GGAGCGGCGGTCGGCGTCCAGCGCGTCCGCGTCCGCACCGCGCGCCTGCAGTGCACGCACCGCGCCGAACTGGCCCTCCAGCGCCGCCAGCCTGCGACACACCACACGTTGAGACATACCCACGCATATCTAAGTCTTAAACCTAAAAAGTGACCAACGGGGCTAGGATATGAAAAAAAACACAATGCGTCTCCGCTTCGTTTTATTGTGATTGGTTGAGAGACTGACGAGTCGGTCTCTTGGCCAATGACAAACATCAAAATACCGATACGTCATTCAACCAATCACAATAAAACGAAGCGGAGACGCATCGTGATTTTTTTTCACATCCTAGCCCCACAGGCTCGCAAAACCTGGGCTCTGCCTGTCCGTACGACCGAGTCCACATTTGCCTCACACGAACATTGAAAATCATAACTGAAGAACAAACTACCATACAACATGACCTGACCTCGGTGAAGGCTCGGATTGGAATACTTTATTCTTACCTAAACGCAGTCTTGCCATCGTGTGCGCGCTGGTCCACGGGTGCCCCCCAGTCGTCCAGCAGTATCTCGACCAGCCTGGCATGACCCTCCTGCGCTGCCAGCATGAGAGGACTCTTGCCTTCGTTGTCTGCCTCGTCGACCTTCGCGCCCGCCTCGAGGAGGGCTTCGCAAACTTCTATATGACCTGCGAGTAAATTAATGGTAAGTTTTAAAACTCAAGATCAAATCAACGTCAGTAGCTTAAGAGAACCTGACTAATATTACACAGACTGGAACCTGATTTAAATGATTAAGGTCATAAATATAAATCTTGTATATATTTTATAGGTGAATGCTAACACTGCATAGTTAATCCCATTATATGAACCTTGTTATATTAATTAGTTCTAAGTATTTGTACCTTCAAAAGCAGCATAATGCAGTGGTGTCCATCCAGAGTTATCCCTGTGGTGTTCATCTAGGCCTCTGTCCAGCAGTTGACGAACAACTTCTACATTACCTATTGATTATAAAATAGATTTTAGAATATAAAGGTAAACCAGGGTTGCTACCTCTACTTCATGAACAGCAGATCATAAATTATTTGTTTCAAACGCATCAAGTTCGCCTCTAGTTCTGCAGAAGATTCTAGAACCCAATTTTTCCAGCAATACATACCCTGAGCAGCGGCGACACTCAACACGGTGCGTCCCTCCGCGTCCATGGCGTCAACACACGCGCCCCAGAACAGCAGCAGCCTTACAGCGCGCGCGTGTCCCGCCGCCGCGGCCGCCCATAGTGCGGAGCGACCCGCGCCGTCCGCCGCCTCCGCGTCCGCCTCCGCCTCGAGGAGGACCTCGCAGATCTCACTGGAGGGAAACAGGTTAGTAAGTACAAGAGATAATATCTTTTACATTAGCTTCTAGAACCGTATAAGGATCGTCGATACTTAGAAAAATCGAGATTGTGTCCGGACGAAATCCAACACAGTGTGCAAGTATTACTTTAAATTACTAACTATCATCTAAAAATCTCATGTATGCGAATACAGTGTAAAGCCAAGCAGTCGTTTAAAACTAAGGCCACGTTTTTTCAACTGCAGTTATCTTTTTTCTCCGGGTCTCGTTAAGCTGGACGCGCTCGCAGAGCTGCGTGTGCGCCGGCGCGGCGTGACACGTGACGCGTGACGCATGAGGCGTCACGCATTAGGCGCTGCGAGCGCGTCCAGCTTAATAACACCCTAACTACAGTAGAAAAAAACCGGTCTTAGTGTTAGTACTATTTGCGCAAGCGTGACAGATACCATCAGGTGCCCTTCATTGAGTAGTGTAAAAATAATACGAACGTGTGTCCTTCGAAAGCAGCTACGAGTAGTGGAGTGGCCCCGTCTCGATCAGCTCGTGACACGTCAGCGCCTCTCTCCACCAACAAGGACGCAACGGCTGCACCTGACGCGCATAACGCCGCCACTGACAGCGCCGTTCGTCCTGATAACAAATAAAATTTTCAGTTTCATCCAAAACACCAAAAACCCAATTTGACGGCCTCCGAAACCTGTTCTAACCATCTGGGTATGTCATAATTTTATAAGAGTCACATTATGGGCGCGCAAGTCCTTCGTTGAGTGACTGGTTGGGTGACCACCCCACTCGTGAAAAACACTAGAAGAGTGTCCAATCAGTTCTCTACATTTCAGGTGAGGGATGGCCTCTATTTACTCCTATCTAACAAAAATAGCTGGTGTAAGGGTGTTTTACATTATTATCCTTCCCTTACCATCATGATCAGCATGATCAACCCTGGCTCCAGCGTCGAGCAGCGCTCGTACTATGTCAGCGTGACCCATGTACGCGGCGGCGATGAGCGGCGTACGACCTTCCGCGTCAGCCCTGTCTGGTGCTGCTCCGGCAGCGAGGAGTCGGGAGACTACGCCAAGGTGGCCTGACCATGCCGCAGCCCTGGGAAAGAGACGAATAAGGTGAACTTATGCAGTCGAAATATATATAATATCGACTTCGTGAGGCGTTGTAGCCCTATACTGTAGCCATAGTATGATGTCTCCATGTATGCACAATGATTATATGGAATGTTTGCAATCAGGAGAAATCGGCAATAAATTAAACTATTACCTTAACCTGTACTTACCTTAACGCTGTTCTGTTGTCGGCATCAACGCAGTCAACGTCACATCCATATTCCAAAAGCACGTCTACCACCTGAAAATAAATAATGGTTTTTATTCTTAACAAGTAATGGAGGAATGGAAAATACTAAGCTATATTAGTGCTCTATAAAAAACTTTCATTATGTAGTGGACCGAAGTAGGTGTAGTACAACCTTTTCTTAGGTCAGGATTTATTCGGTGCGCGTGCATTCCAATTACTTCAAGACAAAGCCTTATTCATTATAGTATATAATCCAAATTGAACTATCGTTTGCTAATTTCATACTAAGACATCAAAGCCTGAGCTAACGTTCAAACAAGGACCCACGCGCTAATTCGTCATATTATCAAACTATTAAGTGTACAGTTTTAGACAATACAAATGTTATCAGTATTTACAGCATTTTCAATGATCACACAAAAAGTATATGATCCACTAAGAAACACTTCATTACTTATAGGCGCGCTTGCGTATGATTGAAAACTAGTGAATGTAAGTGTATGTGTGTATAATGTGATTCAAATTTCAAATAAGAATAGGAAAATTTATTAGGATATAAATAACGGTTTATTTAAGTTTTCCTAATTGACTCTTGTATCAAGTTTAAATAAAAACATAATTACTAAATTAGCTTAATATAACATTTAATTATTCAAATGTGACAATATGGCGATAGGCTCGCCCCTATCACATCATGGGACGGAATAATGGCGAAAAGTGGGTGCACTAGTTGCGCCTCTGCCTACCCCTTCGGAGATAACAGGCGTGAGTGTATATGTATGTATTTGAATTGTGTCGTTTTCATCCTAAAGGTGCGTAGAGTGGTGTGTACATACGTCGACGTGTCCGGCCCATGCGGCGGCGCGCAGTGGACTCCAGCCGTCCGTGTCGGCGGCGTCGGGACGCGCGCCCGCCGCCAGCAGCGCCCCCGCCGCCCGCGCCCGCCCCGCGCGCGCCGCCGCGTGCAGCGCCGACCCCCCCGCCGCGTCCGTCGCCGAGCACAGCGACGGGTGACGCTACACACACACACACACACACAATACATTATACTTACCACTATATTCACGCAAACACAAAAATAAAACCAATACAAATCGCACCTTTAGAACCAAAACAACACAATTCCAAAAATACAAAATTGGGTTGTCATTTTTAAATGACTAAAAACTAGTCCCTAATTTATAAAATATAATAAAAAGGGACCGATCTAAAAGTTTTGTTCTTTTCCTTTTGGAATATGGCTGTGTTTGAACTATTGTTGTATTGAGAGCTTCGTTTTAAGTAATTTTATGCCGATAACTCAATTTTCTATATTTTCGAATTGTGTCATTTTCATCATAAAGGTGCGAAATATTCAATAGTCAAATCAACAAGTATGTAAGGGTACACTATCACAACACTGCATACCTTCAACAGTGCCACGAGAGTGTCGTCATCGCCCCTGGCCACCAGCTCGTGCACCACGCTGGGATCCACCACCACCTCCTCAGGTTCCTCGGCACTCTCTTTGGCTTGGTCTTCGCTCTCCAACGGCGGCTCTGCTGTTAACTGCACAAAAACAATAAATGCTTTGATTACTATATTATAATTTTTATACATGTTGAGGGTCATATAGTGCCTGGACAATGATTTTATTTCCACTAGGCATCTCCTTTAAAAGAGATAAAATAGGGAACTTGAAATTGGTAGCTCAGTTGGTAGAGCACCGGCGCGGTACGCTAGAGGTCGCGGGTTCAAATCCTACTTTCGACTGCTTCTTTTTTAATGTTTCCATTAAAAAATAAAATCATTGCTTTGATTACATTAATCTTAAATTTATTTGCATGAGTTTGTTTCGTATGAGGAAATTGACATGGATCACATCTCCATATAAAGTTATAATTATAGAGTTCTATTTTCCTTAAGATGTCATGACACAGTGCATGCCTACATATCATGGTGAAAAACGTGCCATACTGGTATCCCGGGGACAGATGACGTATATACAGTAAAGCAGACTGATATAACTCTAGCTACCGACGATAAATGTACCTAACTTAGGCGTTGATAGTCATAATATTTAAACTGAATTGCAGGGTAATCAAAATTTTATGAATGTACTATCCCGCGGCTCCGCCCGCTTGAGTGAGTTTTCCGGGATAAAAGTCCCGCTTTAAATTTCCCGGGATAAAATGTAGCCTACGTGTTAATCCAGGACATAATCTACCCGTGTACCAAATTTCATCAAAATCAGTTCAGTGGTTTTGCGTGAAAGGGGAACAAACAGCCATACATCCATACATAAAATATGAACAACATGTACTTTACCATGTTAACTTTGATACAATTCAAAACTAAAGCTTTCTTTGAACTATTTAATGTCCAAATGGATAATCCCGTGGTGGATGGACCAGTCGGATATAAAGTATAACGATAAACGTAAATTTTCTAAAGAAAGTTCACTATCAATTTTTCTATGGAAATTAATGACGTACACACACTTACGTCATTTATTCCCGCAACATCAGGAACCAATTCTAGACTCCGGGCTCATTACGAGTAAAAAACCCAATATCACCTTTGCCCGACCCGGGAATCGAACCCGAATCGTTCCGTAATATAACTACTCCGTCGAATAAGTTATATACAGAAATATTAATTATAACATAAAATTTAGTTACTAGACTTGTTGGATGCTACTTTATTAAACATCAGTGAAATTTAATTCAAATCATTTAAGTAATTAGGCCCCTAAGGGCACTTTTACACGTCATTTTTAACAATGTTTTTTTACTAAAAGATTCTACCAGTGCTTCGGAAAGCCCACTGACCTGAGAAGAAGCACCAAGAAACTCAGCGTGGGTATTTTATTATCATTTTTTTAATGTATATATTTTACAATTTGTAAATAACAATATAAATTCAATTTCAAAGAAATTAACGGAGAGTACCTAAGTCGAACAACCACCTAATGAAGATATCATTAGTGTTAATCAATAAGTACGATACACTCACCAATGCCCGTATATGGTCTCCCTCGGGCTCGGGCTCCGGCTCGGGCGCGGGCGCGTGTGACGTCAGCTCGAGCAGCGCGCGCAGCACGCGGCGGTCGCGCGCCCACCCGCCGCACACCCCCGCGCACCCCCCCACCAGCTCCGGCATTATCGACTCTATGGTCGCCGGCTCTGGCAACCAGAAACATCACTATTGAGCTTAGTCATGTCATTTCTACCGCCTAGCAGCAGTGTGCATGCTGTTGTGTTTCGGTTTCAAAGGCATTGTGGCCAGTGTAACTACTGAACATAATGAGACTTAACATCTTATGTCTCAGGATGACAAACGCAGTATTTTATAAATCAAGGTCCTGAATGGTGTTGCTACTGTTTATGCGTGGTCGTATCGCTTACCATCAGGCGAACGGCTTGCTCGTCTCGCCATAAAAATACAATAAAAAAAGACGTGTGGCACTCGGAGACTGCCGCGGTAAAGCTATTGCATAGCATTTTTTATCAACTTATGTAATTATAATTATTTATTTATTTTATTTCTATTGTACAAATTTCACTCATGCCCTAACGCCGAAACTCTAAGCAGGCAATTCTAATATTTATAACCTCTTTGAACAGATATAAAATAAAAACTTTTTAAAAAATCTAACTTAGAATCACGTCATCCCGCCACGGGGACATTCTCATCAACTGCGCGCGATTGACATTTAGATACATTTCACTGACTGGAACAATTTTTAAATACACGGTAATTTCGACCTGTTATCGTTTAACATTCAGCTCATATCCTCTTACATATTGTATTCTTACAAGACTGCGATATTAAATTTACTTATGGAATTTTAAACTCTACATGGTTGTGATAGAGTTGAAAATAAAATATCACCGCTGTGCCGGTCGGAGTAAAGAGTGTCAGGTTATTTTTCGTTACGGAATTTCTGGATTCGGTCTCCATGCTCAAGGCCCGCGATAGAAGCTATGCAATAGCTTAAACATAGTTATTAAACAAACAGAAGTTGCAATAGCGGATGTGAGGGCGATAGTCTTTTAGGCCGCATAATAATATAGATCTTTCTGCAAGAAAAAAGCGGTGCTTTTCAAGATATTATCAAAATAATAATTCTTCTACTCATATGTCAATAAAATGTTCATAACCATGCACCCCTCTTTTATGCAATAAAATACATTGTTTTTATTTATTAAAATTATTTTTTATGTTTAAGTTGGATTTTCTACAAAAGCGTGTTTTTTTGTTTTATTTTAACTGTCATTTATATATAATTTTTTAGTTTAAAATATTGAAATGTCATCTGTTCTTGATAAGTATGCCAAATTTCGAGTGAATCCGACGTTTTGAAGTGGGTCAAGATCATGCTCAAAATTTCCGTTACATAGGCACACACTAATATACGTATGAAGCTGATAAAAACGTATTAAAAATTAATCTACAGCACAGTAAATTATTTTCAATTTTTTCCAGTTTAAGGCTGGCATTTTTTTATTACATTTTAAAGTAAATCGCCTCTTATTTTACAAATTCTATTCATGGAATCCTTGATTACAATTACCGGGCAAAACAAAAATAATAGCAAAAGCCTGTGTATATATTAGTTTACAAGCGTTTTTTTTTTCGCGGGGAAAAACGCGTTATAGCTACCACCACTGGGGGGTGAGTGAAACGGTTATGTTGGTTTCACACAGTCTTACGGCCCAATGTCGACACTCAGGAGTATAGCATCATCCGAGCGAGCATTGGACCGAGTCCCTAACACTATGTACACCTTACACCGGTATACCAACCAAAACCCGCGGTGGCCTTCTTCGGCATATAGAGTACCTAATAGCTTGAAGCACAAGAAATATTACCTAGTGTAATAATATTCTTCAGACGAATTTCCTGTAGAAGACTATGATACATGTCTGTTATCATAAATACTAATGATCAATAACCCTAACACTGCACTGCATCCAAAATTAGCAAAAACACGGTACACTTGTCAAAAAAATTCAACCTATAGTCACATTATTTTTATTAAGTTCGCAAGAATAAATTTAAATGCAATATAAACACATTCGCGCGACATATACAGAGGACAATTGGGAAGTGACTATATTATAATTTTTGTTCAGTATTGTTTTCCTATTGATATCAATACTGTAGTATTTTGCCCTCTATTACTTCAGCGTTAAGGTATAATTTGCAATGATTTTGCAGACAGGACGCGATAGTAAATTTATGCGGAATGTGTCACTGCGCACAATAACTGGAAAAGTAATAGGTCAGTGATAATATTATAATTACATAGATTTTTTCGCAACTACGTTTCCGTTATAGCACCCACACACATCCACTCACGCCTTTTATCCCCGAAGGGGTAGGCAGAGGCGCAACTAGTGCACCCACTTTTCGCCGTTATTCCGTCCCATGATGTGATAGGGGGCGAGCCTATCGTCATATCGGGCACAAATTCAGACAACCCGCACTAGGCCAGCGTGGTGGCCTAAGACCTAAAACCCTCTCAGTTATAGAGGAGGCCCGTGTTCAGGAGTGGGCAGTATATAACACAGGGCTGGTATGGTAAATAAAAATAATCCCATGAATAATTCGATCCCAGAACATGATTCACACATATTTACACTAAACCAATGAGATAATAACTAAAAATAATTCTATTATGTCCTAACATGTTCTATTTATCTTATCAAAACTGATTCTAAATAAGGCCTGATCAGAAATCTCAAATTCGAATTCCTATGACTTATTCAATACTATATAAAACTTTAGTTTATTTTATAGTTTATTTTATGCTTTTACAGACAGACAAATATTTTGTGGTTCGCAATTTACTTCGCGAATAGATAATTCCCTCATAGTTCTTACTCAATAGACATTTCTAGTGTTTGATAAAAACCTATATGAGTGAACGATGGATTTATTATTAATTTATTTTAATACCTGCGATAATTAGTCATTTAATTATAATGATTTCAATAAATTTACCACACAATGACCGCTGTATTTCCTTTGAATTTGCGTCAAACGCCCGCAGACAGGAAACATAAGTTCAACGCACATTACTCATACTAACCATATTATTGTGGAATGTGGGAATATTGCCCTATAGAAAAACCTTTGCCCGTGGAAATCTCATGGTGGATTGAGGGAAAATCACTTATAATAATAGTTTATGGGGTTTTAGCAAGTAAGGGCGCCTGCAAACATGTCGCACGAAAGCAGTGCACCTTTGTACCATATAAAAAACAATGGTAGCGCGTGTTTTACTTATATGAATGTACCTTGAAGCGCGGCACTTAGCGATAAAGGACATGTCCTAAATCGAACCTAAAGTTCTATCCAAGAAGTTTATATATATTTGGATAGAACTCCTAAAAACTAGCCCTATACAATAAATCCCCCGATGTTCAGATTTATGCAATTTTATTTTGTTTAAAAATTACACTTAATATGAACGTTTTAAGAAAGTTAATTATAAATGGAGGGGTATAAATTTTTTTTAATCGATCCTGTCCTTAGAGAGCTTATACAGTATCAATTGCTGCTTAGCATCAGAAAACGAGAAAACGTTGATACTTACACGAAGATACTTATTATAAGTACCACCAACTTCCGCAGAAATTAAGTTACAAATATAATTTACCTGTAGGTGGTTGGTCTGAAGCCGCTTCGTCACCGTCTTCATTATTGTTTTCGTTCTCCTGTAAACCAATAATAAATTAAAATCAACTAGTACAGCTCTGTTGTCGATTGGCCACTTTCTTCCCCAGAAGGTAAGGCAGAGGTCATACTCATACATAGCTCATACAAAAACCAGGTATTGCTTGCAGCATCACCTGTACGAAGCAGCTTTTCCCGGATAAAAGTCCCACAGTGTACGTTATTAGGATAAAAAGCAGGTTATATATTAATCCAGGATATATTAGGTGGTAGGACTCTTATATAAGAGGCCGTCTGGTGGGTACCACCGCAATGTCTATTTCTACCGCCAAGCAGCAGTGTGCATGCACTGTTGTTTCGGTTTGAAGGGCATTGTAGCCAGAGTAACAACTGGACAAAATGAGACTTAACATCGTATGTCTCAGGATGACGAGCGCAGTGGAATGCCACACAGTACTTTGTAACTCAAGTGCTGGATGGTGTTGCTACTGTTTATCGGTGTCGTATCGCTTACCATCAGGCCAACGACATGCTCGTCTAGTCATTCGATGCAATAAAAAAAAATTATATCTTTGTTCCTAAAATGCTGCAAATCCTTTCAGAGACTTCTGTTTTTACTGCTTAAAAACATCAGAACATCTTCACAAAATTTCACATTTATAAAATAAGTAGGAAGTAAGATAATATGAAGTAAGAAGATCGAACGGCTTCATTTGATGGGTATGGTTCTTACCGCAGCTGCAACAGCCTCCAGCTTCTTGGCATCGTTCTCCCGCTTGAGAGCAGACTCCACGTCACACGACGAGTCCAACACCCACAGCAGGATGAGAGTGTGCAAGTCCAGGACGTCCTCTTGATCCCTGCAAAATAATGACGTCATTATTCCTGTAAATATAGCATGAATTACGGGAATTTAATGACTAACCATTGTCTATGTCCAAATAATTTATTAGTAATTACTAATTACTAATCGGTATCAAGTTCAAAAGTATAGATATTTCAAAGCTATGTATCGATTACTAAGTATTGATAACGGTGAAAATATCGATATCCAATACATGGAACCAATTTATATTATCACTACATAGTATAAAAGAAAGTCGCTTCCCGCTGTCTATCCCTATGTATGCTTAGCTCTTTAAAACTACGCAACAGATTTTGATGCGGTTTTTTTTATAGATAGAATGATTCAAGAAGAAGGTTTATACGTATAATCTATCCCGGGGAAATATAAAGTGGGAGTTTTATCCCGGAAAAACTCATTCACGTGGGCGAAGCCGCGAGCAAAAGTCTAGTTAATTATAACCATGTATGGTAGAAGATAGCATAACAATCTCTATTTAGGAAATTCTATACAAAAGATAAGTGTCACACTACTCGCACCTATCTTCAGTCCAGTCAACATATTGAGAATTACTACAACATTATAAAAATTGTGTGACAGAAACTCACCCTTTAGTCTTCTTCTGAGATGACATGTGCTGTTCCAATTGCGTCATATGATACACGTAGTTGTGTATCTCCAAAGCGGACAATCTAAAACATGTGATAAACATTAACATCTTACAAATATAGACTGCCTCGGTGGCGAAGTTGTGTTACAGTACGACTGCAGTGCTGAAGTCTCGGGTCCGATCCCCGGGTCGGGCAAAGTGATATTGAGTTTTTCTATTCAGTATCAGCCCGGAGTCTGGAATTTGTGCCCGATATGGCGATAGGCTCGCCCCCTACCACATCATTCAAATTTCACTTTTTTTAAATTAAAATCAGACTTGTATAAAAGCTTAAAATTACACATAATATATCAAATTATAGGAAATTATTCTCAACATCGCAATTGCAAAATCATAGGAGGGAATAACGGAGAAAAGTGGGTGCACTAGTTGCGCCTCTGCCTACCCTTTCGGGGATAAAAGGCGTGAGTCTGTGTATCTTACAAATATACATTAGCTGGTGATAGGGTACCGGACTCGATACCAAATACCATCAACCACACGATAACTAATGCGGTGATAACCCCCGCTGTTTTCGAAGCGACGCAATTCAGTGTGAACTATTGCACAACTTGTGGTACAACTAAAAGCAAGTCTTTTTCTAACATATCTTGCCTTCATTTGCACACTACAACGAACACTTTAGGCAAATGCTCAGTCGCAAAAAAAAACAGTACCTTATTGCTTTGTAATAAGACATTATTTCCAAACCAGAACGGTTAAAGTCCAAGCAATATATAGTATAAAATTATAACTGAAATTTACATTACGTATTTGCATGCATTATATAATATCCTTCGTATAAGTTACACCTTTATTTGTTATCTACCGTAATATGTGTATGTATAATTTGTTGTCAGTTCTTTACTGAAAGAGTAAAATTGGTACACATGAATGCGTCACAATCACTTGACAGCTGACAGTTGGCTTGACACTGGCAGTAATATTCCTCAATTTAGAGGAACCAGTTGCCATTAATAAAAAAAAATAAAAAAAATAATGATGACTGGCCTCTTAGCATCGAGCGTGTAGTACATGGCGAGCGCGGCGTGTCCGTCGGTGAGGCAGCACAGGTACCGGCGCGTGCAGTGCTTCACGTCCACCAGCCACGCCGCGAACGAGTGGTGGAAGATGGACAGGTACCCAGTCGCCTTGTCCATCACCAAAATCCTACGACCAAATTAAAAAATATATATATGTTACTAGTAGTGCTCGCGCGATAAAGTTTTTCCGGGACAAAAATATTTTCCCAGGATAAAAAATATCCTATACTATAGCACTCAGGAGTTATGTAGCTTCCTATTAGTGAAAAAAAATTCAAAATCGGTTCAGTAGTTCCTGAGTTTAGCGCGTTCAAACAAAGAAACTCTTCAGCTTTATAATATTAGTATAGATTAGCTTATGGCGTGACCGGCAGAAACTAAGGGCTTTAATGATAAATACATACATAGTATCACGCCTATATCCCATAGAGATGGCAGCGACTATGGATTGCCACTTTGGTCGATTCTGGCATACTTGTCTCGCTTTTTTTTTTATTGCATCAAATGACTAGACGAGCATGCCGTTCGCCTGATGGTAAGCAATACGACCACCCATAAACAGTAGAAACACCATCCAACACCTTGAGTTACAAAGTACTGTGTGGCATTCCATTGCACTCGTCATCCTGAGACATAAGATGTTAAGTTTCATTATGTCCTGCAATTACACTGGCTACAATGCCCTTCAAACCGAAACATAACAATGCATGCACACTGCTGCTTGGCGGTAAAAATAGACAGTGCGGTGGTACCCACCCAGACGGCCTCTTACATATCGTCGATGAAGTACCAATACCTCCTAAGTGTTGAGAATCAAATTTTACACCAGAAGAAAAAAACTGTTAAATACATACGAACGAATGAATTCTGTCACTAAGTAGATGTTTTCACATAGCTCAAGAAGCTTACTGGTAAAGAAATTACGGATAGAAGTTAATTCAATCCATGCGAATATGAGTTTTATGTCTATTGCAATAAAAAAAGTAATTTTGGACTAAATTGTCAGTTAGGAGGTATTGGTACTTCATCGACGATATGAGAGTCCTACCACCAGTAAGCTTCCTTCACCTTCATCAATCTTTTCATGCATTCTCTATCATACTTTGTCAATCTCCTACCATACATCCTCTCCAAACCACCTGAGCATACTTCTCGATTTTGGTTCCTCAATTTTCGAATGATATTTGTATTGTTTCGAGTCTGTAATGAATTCCTAAATACAATACGTGCTGTTTAGAGTGGGATCAGAAGTAAACTGTATGATTGTTGTTTGTATTACATTCGACCCAATAATCCTTTGGTATTGTAAAGCTAGTTTTCTGACGTATTTATTTGTTCCCGGACGAAGGAAAACACAAAGTTTTCTGATAACAAGCTGAATCGTATATGCCTAATATTTTTCCAGAAAATAAAAGGTACAAGGACAATATAGTTGAATATCGACTGTCCATTATCTTCTATAAACCAATGAGAACCCAATCAAGCCCGATCATACATGTTGTAGATATAGCCAGCCACACCCACCTCCTCAAGAGATGCAACCTCCTGTTGAAGTCCTCGCGCGTGACGCTGTACTCCTTGGTGAGGAGGCACTTGTACAGCATCTCCTCGGTGACGCCGCAACGGGCCGCTAGCAACACGTCTAATAGGAGACGGACCTGGGAGTGCAGAGTAAAACGATGAAAATATATGTTAGCATTATTTTTATACTTTTATTTATTTATTTATTAGCACTGCCACGTTGTACATATAACATTTCAGGTAATTACATTGGAATGAATATAATAAAATATTCACTCATATTTACAAGTACGGCGTACATAACATTCGCCACAGTGCTTAGCTTTTTTTTTTTGTCCCTGACATTACTCTTTCTAGCCTGACGAGGGTCGGCTTATGAAAGAACACCGGTCTTTTGGGTGAGTGCAGAAGGCGCTCGCAACCCTTAAAATTAAGCGACCACGCTGAGGGCGACCCACTAACGGGTCACGAACCTCGGCTCAGGGCGGCCACTGAGAGGATATCAGCGTTTGGGGAAGATGGTTTTTAACCTAATCCTATTTAGTGGTATCGTACCTAGTAGTCTTCGGCACGCGGGCCGGAACTGCTAAGAGAGGTCAGGGTGACGGGGAACGCGACGAGGTCCTCGACGGCGAGGACGGTACAGCGGTCTTGTGGAGTGTAACAGTGCTTAGCGAATTTAAATTAAATTAACCATAAAACTGAAGACTATACTTGTACAAGTAGACTATTTACAATTAGACTAGTAAGAACATTCGTATAATAATACTCAGTTATAGATATAGTTGATTAGCTTGGAGCAGTTGAGAGTCAGGTACCTTGGTGAATCTCCTCCCGTGGAAGAGTCTCTGCGCCAGCCACAGGTAGAGCCCGTTGAGCGTGCCGGGGATCTCGCGGATCTCGCGCAACGCTATGAACCCGTCCGCCACGCCGTCCAGCACCTAACCCACCACGAATGTATACATTTATTGACTATATTTGTCAATTAATGACTGCCTTATGACTGCCTCTGTGGCGTAGTTGTATTACAGTAAGACTGCAAAGCTGAGGTCTCGGGTTCGATCCCCGGGTCGGGCAAAGTGATATTGAGTTTTTCTATTCAGTATCAGTCCGGAGTCTGGAATTTGTGCCCGATATGGCGATAGGCTCGCCCCCTATCACATCATGGGACGGAATGTCGGCGAAAAGTGGGTGCACTAGTTGCGCCTCTGCCTACCCCTTAGGGGACAACAGGCGTCAGTGTATATGTATGTATGATTTGTCAATTGGCAATAATTTTAATCATGGGCGTATATAAGGGGGGGTTCAGGGGGTCCGGACCTCTTTAGCTTACAATAAACCACGCTACGCCACTGACCGCTGACATTTTGGGGAAACGGACCCCCCCCCCCCTAGCTTCTAAAATACGGTGTCATGCAAGGCAAGAACTTACGCCATTATTTTTTTATATCGTAGGTACCCCCTCCGCCCTCCCCCGGTGAAAGCTATAGCTACGCCCATGATTTTCATTAGTCTTTCTAGTGATCTTGTGTCACTTTCCTCTTACATACAATAATTATATACACTCACACTTTTTATTTCCCGCAGAGGTGCACCCTATTTTTCTCCATGTTTATTCCCTCATCACTTAATATTTTTATTTATTTAATTTGTATCTTATACCAATGAGATGATGACTATACCTTCTCCAAATACAGCAGGCAACCATCACTCTTGATCCGCAGATGGTCGAGCGCGGCCGCCGCCGCTGCCGCTGCCGTGGCGTCACTCGATACTCGAGCCCTAAACACGATAGTAATTACTTTTTATTATTCAAAGATTAAACCACAACTCACGAGAATAGTTTTTATATTCCTTACTAGCTTTTGCCCGCGGCTTCGCCCGCTTTAAAAAGTTTTTCCGGGATAAAAGTTCCGCTTAATATTTTCCTGGGATAAAAAGTAGACTATGTGTTAATCCAGAACATGATCTACCCGTGTGCCAAATTTCATCGAAATCCGTTCAGTACTTTTTGCGTGAAAGAGTAACAAACATCCATACATTCTTACAAATTTTCGCCTTTATAATATTAGTAGGATTTCAAAATTCAAAATTCCTTGTAGGAAAGTAGTCAATGCAATATTTAGGCTGGCCTTCAAATTGTCAGAAATTGTCTTTGAACTGTGTATACAAAACTTTACCGCTGCATAGACTCACCTATACATCACAATTATACAGGGTGTAAAAAAGCTCAGTACAATATTGAAACCACATTATGCATCAAAGAATAGTGATAAACCAGTAAAAAGGAAAATCTAAAATTCTATAGAATAAAATAAACTGACTCGAGTTCTCAAACTTACTAACCTTAGTCTGGGTTCGGTGTCCAACCGCGCCAGGACGTATCTCTGCACGTCAGCGGACACGTGAGCTCGCTGCAACTCGTCCAAGGTGATCTTCCTAAACCCTGAAGAGTAGAAATGGTAATGACTATACGTCAGGGGACGGCGAAGGACTGATCGAAGAATGATAATAATAACGTTCTGAAAACAACTGTCCCGATAGGTCATTAGGAAATAATTCATTCTATGCTCGTAAAAATGCTATAAAATAGGGCCTTATCTTGATTTCTGAGGATACCACGGTAGCACACGCGGTTCTTCAATAAGTTAAATGCCATTTTTTCAGTAGTAAAAACTACGTCAACTCTCGTACATTATTATGGGTACAGTCAGCCTCAAAATAATATATACGTGGATAAAGACAAAATGTATGAATTACAAATGAATATAGAAAATCTTCCTGTTAACGTATACATCCATTTGGGGCTGACTGTACAGTCAGCAGCTTAAGTAGCTGAACAAATTCAAAATTTCAAATTGCCTACACACTTTTGTGTTCCTACTAATTTTTTGATCTCTTTATAAAAATAAAATAAGAGATTTTTTATTTCAAACGAAGAAAAAAAATGTTTCTGTTTAACATACGCGCATATAGGCGATTTGAAATTTTAATTTTCTTTATTTATTTATTTAATTAAGACGCAAAACAGAGTACAATCATGAAAATTTTATATAACATAAAGGCTTATACTAAAACTAGATTGCATTCCAATATATTTGTTCAGCTACTTATGCTGCTGACTATACGTGGCTAAAGTATTAATAAACAACGTACCTGTGAACATCTTGGTGAGAGGCCGCGAGTGTTTCCTCGCGGTGCAGACGAGCAGCAGCCACTGCGGGAACAGGTGCTGGTGCCGCGACAGCAGGGCGGCCACCGTGCGGGAGCCCTCCGTGCCGTCGCGCTCCTCTGAGGTTATACCTGGAGGATTTTTCAATTTATACTTCTGTAGGCGCGTTGTGAAAAAATAATGAGTGAAATTTTACGATGCGCGCGCATGTGTGACACAAAATTCTCACGAAAAAGGTTGAAGCTGTTTAATGATAAAAATGAAAAGTAAATATTAAATTAAGAAAGCAATAAATATTTGAATAATAATAAACTTAAATTCAATTTATTTTTTTAATAAAATGTACACCAACACATACTTCTGGGCTTTCTCAATATACTGTGATACAAGTCTTGAGTCGTGAGTATTATAACTACAAAAGGCTTTCGGCTTCACAACATATAGACCCAATAGATATAAATATTCATAGATTATGTAAACATTTGTATCGGTGCGGGAATCGCAACCACGACCTCCTATTTGATAGACTCATTGTCGCCATACCGGCTGACCCAACCTATCGGACTGCTACGATTCTCACTTAAAGTAATATGTACTTCTGAAGCCATAATCATCAAAGAGAACTTACCCCCCGAAGCACCCTCATCAATGGCATCAACTAGCAGAAACAGACATTGTTTGGGTGGATCTATCTCCAACAGGGGAAACAGCAGCGCTTGCTTGAAGCATTCGTCTGGGTTCTTCTCCAGGTTCTGGGGCAGCAGGGCCTGTGAAAAAAGATTGTTCAATACACGAAACCCGATATTATATCATTATCTGTCTTGTATTGAATCACCGCACTATATAATAATATGTGAGGAGCTTCATCTAGATTCTAGAGTCGAAACGAGTTTCGTCTTTCAATTTAACATTGGCTCGCAACCTCACGTTACCGACCTTCACTTTGAAAATTAATATGGAAGCCTCATGCATAATTTCCTCGTGTTTCCTCTTATCTTTAAACCGAACTATGTTAATAAGCCTAAAAAGTAATACCAATAATGTTTACCTGTTGGATCTCTGGTTCGGCCAGCAGTTTGTCATAATAGGCATTCGCAATCAAAGTCCTCGGACTGACCGGCAAACTGGGAATAGGCGGAGGTACGTCTTCGCTCTCACTTTTTTTCTCCAAAAGCGCGTCTAAATCCGGCACATTTTCTTCGGGCTTCGGATTTAATACGTTCTGATATTCGGGCAACTCATCGGCTTCGGCCTTAGGTGACGGCGCGCGGTCTTTATCCTTATCACCCTTACGTGGAGAGTTTTCATTCGAACGCAACTCACTTTTGTTCGGGTATCTGAAATTCGCGACCGGTATTCTGGACTTCGGCGGGCTGCTCTCCACTTTCGGCCTGTCGCATTCGCTGGCGCTGTCGTTCTTCTGTTCGGTAGATAGACTTTTTTGCAGAACGTGCGGCTTTTTTTCCGTCAAAGGCTCCGAGCTTTGACGCAAAAGCCGCGAGTTCCGCAGCTCCTTCGACTGCCGCTGCGATATGTTGCGCAGGAACAGGTTCTCGTGGTTCTCGTAAAGCCGAAAGTCAGCATCCTTATCGTCTGAGACGAACGGATTCGTCGGCTTCGCGTTATTTCGTGGCAAGATTTCCGGCAGCTAAAATGGCAATACAAAGTAATTAAAGGCATAATTAAAGGTAAATAGATTTTCTATATTTATTTCACAATAAAGGACATGATTCCAACTTAAGAGACTTTTGTTGATTGTTGTGTTTACACAAGTCGGCTTTATTCTTATTGGTCGCATTATACTCTCGATTATCTCCAATATTCGAACTATACTGCATTTAATTTGATCCAGTCACTTTACCAAACCAGAATACGAAAAGAAAAATCGATATAGACCAATAAACAACCAGTGGGCTCAGAATGTGAAAAAAAACACGATGCATCTCCGCTTCTTTTTATTGTGATTGGTTGAGAGACTGACGTATCGGTCTGTCGATCAATCACAAACATCAAAATACCGATACGTCAGTCTCTCAACCAATCACAATAAAACCACATACTAAGCCCCCAGATGACTGAGTACTTACATCGTGCACCCTGCTGAGCGCGGCGTCGTGCATGTCGAGGTAGTCGTGGTGCTCGTGCAGGCGGTCGATGGTGCGGCGCCGGCCGCTGTCGCACGCCTCCTCCGAGTCCGTGCGCTGGTCTGCAACACATCGAGGGGGGATCATGCAGGACCGATGGACACCGTGGTGTGAGCATGTTAGAAGAAAGAAGAAGAAAGACAGAAGTAATAAGAAGAAAGAAAAAGAAGTAAGAAGAAGAAAGACAGAAAGCAGTAAGAAAAAGAAAGAAGTAAGAAGAAGAAGAAAGAAAGAAAGAAATAAGAAGAAGAAAGAAAGAAGTTTATTATTGGTACAATATTGCACACTATGTTACTAGCTAACGTTCACTCTTGTTAGCTCTAATAAACCTCAGTAGCTTAATAAATGATATTATAATGTGTGTTATTTTTTCTTTTTAAATGACTAGTATTATTCAGAGGAAAATTTTATTACTAGAAGTCTAGTAATAAATAAAAAGTGATACTGAATTTAGACTACTTTTTCTTCTTATAAATTTATGGCTTCCATCGATAGTTATCAGTGATCAAGAATGCTAATGTACACCAAGAAAATATAATTTAAACTTGTATCGGAGATATAGTTTAAGTGGTATAAATTCACTGTCTGCCATCAAATTTGTACGTGCTCGGATCAGGCCAAACATGTTTGAAGTAAAAAAAAGTGTTATCAATTCGTCAAAACATCAGTTATCTGTCATTAATTCTGAAAAGAGAATTAAAGAAAGAGAGACACCTTCACTATCAGCCAGCAACGGCTTGGAGCTCTCCTCACCATCGTCACCGCCGAGTTCACGGAAACGGCTCACCAAGTGTTCTTCTTCAGAATTTTTTCTAAAAAAATTTAGAATAATTTTACTATTAATATGTAGTAATATGTGTGTGATCATCAAAGAGGATACACCACAGGATCGAGTGAATTGGCAACCGCGTCTACTTCGACGCACCCAATTCACTCGACACTCTGGAAACGCCATAAAGAAAGAAAGCCGTCTAGTAGCTACGGACATGTTTGTAAAAACGTTTCCAATTTTGTGACAATACCTTCTTGTTATTTATTTTTATAGTAAAGAGGGCACACAAAAATATCACCAAATTATGAGCAAACACAATAACTCCCGTACTTATGGCCATGTCCAGGCGTATCACACTCGTCAGTGTCCCGCTCGGACTTCGGCAGCGGGCGGCGAGACGAGTGGCTCAGGATCTGCATCGCCAGAGATCGGATCAGCTCGCTGGGACGGAGGCTGCTCTCGGAGTTGCTCTGGGAATAAAAAAAAGCCTAATAGTCACGCATTGTCCTGAGTCCTGACCTCATACTAAAATGCAAGTTCAGATAAAAATATAATCTTTGGTGGACTTTACACCGACCTGAAGCATATTGTAGACCACATTATTTATATTGGTGCAGAGTTCGAAGCCACAGGCTTTTGTTCGACGTTTGCCTCATTGCGTCACCCAATCTAAAATTTGCAGTGTTTCATAAGTGCTAAATTACCTGCAGAAAATGCCTCGCTAGCAACCTTCGGTTCAGCGCCCTCTGTTGTCGAGCTTGTGGACCTTGCCCTGGCTCGCTCAACTCCTGGCACAAAGCAGTCTTGCCGCTGCCGGCATCACCTACAATATTTCACCATATTAAAATACATTACATTAACCGGTGGTAGGTCTCTTATATGTAAGAGTCCGTCTGGGTGGGTACCACCGCAATGTCTACTTCTACCGCCAAGAAGCAGTGTGCATGCACTTTTGTGTTTCGGTTTGAAGTACATTGTAGCCAGTGTAACTACTGGACATAATGAGACTTAACATCTTATGTCTCAGGATGACGCGCGCAGTATAATGCCACACAGTATTTTGTAACATAAGGTGATTGATGTATGGTGTTCCTACTGTTTATGGGCGGTCGTATCGCTTACCATCAGGCGAACGGCATGCTCGTTTCGTCATTCAATGCCATAAAAAAAATAGAAAGCTGAACGTAGTCTGGGTGACAAGACCACAAATACTTCCCAAAGATTACAAAATAGCCCCCCGAGGCATTATATTACACACTGTAAATAAATAACGAACGCCACTTGATTAATTCCATACAAAATAAATTAGAAAGTTCGAGACATTCTCATCTTTCTACTTAATAAAAACACCCCCACCTAATATCAGTGCTCCGCAGGTCTTGCTAACCGGCCGCTGTTCCAGACAATGTGCGATCTTCTGGAACGCCCACTCACGGCAAAAGAATCTCCGCTTGTCGGTGGACACGGTCTCTGTCACCTTGTGAGACGATGAGGACTTGTGGACCGGCCGAGACTCTTTGTCACGCGACGCTATTGGACTTAAAGGGGTACCTAGAAAGAAGAATTGAGACTTTACTTTAACATTAATAATGTGGTATAATCCATATCTTTATGGAGGTGATTAATCCCGCATTATATACCTACTGTCCCACTACTGGGCACAGTCTCCTTTACTACTGGCTTAGGCCACGCCGCGCATGCCTAATGCGAGCTGGCACACTTCGCTAGAAATACAGCAAGTGTATCCAACTACGGATCTCTCGTACCTTAACAGCTTTCTCTCCAGTTTTGTCATGAACGTCACTAATAAGTTATTACTTATTAGATAGTTCTGTAGATACCGTATATCGTTAGTATGTATTGTTATTTTGAAGAAAACGAATCAAACTACACCAAATACGGTTTTATAAACTTACCATCAAAGTCAAAATTCTCCCTATCCCTCTCCCTGTCCCTCTCTCTCTCCCTATCCCGTTCTCTATCTCTATCCCTGTCTTTATCTCGCTCACGGCGATGCTCCCTGCCATCTCTGTCGGGGAAGCCGCGGTGCCTATCAGTGGGGGTGCGGTCGTGGCCGCGAGCGGTCGCCACTCCATCGTTGAGGGGCAGAGATCTGTAATGAAATAAAAAGATACAAAATCATATAAGCCAGTATTCCTAGAAATTAGAATATGCCCGAAGACCAAAGAGGGAAGACTAGTCAATTGAACAACCTGGTTATCATAACGGGATATGATAGATTCGAAGATATAGGAATAATCCAAAAAATGATAGGCTAAAAATCAATGGAGACATTAACCTAAAATTATAAACTGTACAAAACACGTTGTACGATAAACTTTACTGTGGGCTCTAGGTACACGCCGTTAAGTTTGTTCACGGTCCAAATAACCAAAGAATTACCAGAATCGGTAAGCAATATCGGAGATTACCATGCAAATTCATACCCTCAAACTAAGAAACTTTACGTGTTGTTTGATAATGATTATGGATTTATACCACAGAGCAAATCGTATTGTTTGTAATTCGAGAGGGAATATTTCTTAATGTTATATTTTACAGAGAACAAAGCGATTGTAACGTATGGTTGCTTAAGTCAATAAAAAAAATTCAACCCCAATATCACACATAACAAGTTACTACGTATCTAAAAGTTC
This sequence comes from Lapara coniferarum, assembly GCA_949316025.1. NCBI lineage: Eukaryota > Metazoa > Arthropoda > Insecta > Lepidoptera > Sphingidae > Lapara > Lapara coniferarum. The sequence goes on along the minus strand of OX438931.1, from coordinate 24,059,990 downwards.
GTCATATGGTGATAGAGATCAGATAAAATGTATACGATGATTTGGGACAGTTTATTATTAATAACTGTATGGCAAAGCAGGGAATGCAATTGTAAAAATTAAAAAAATGTATTTATTATTTACATTACGACACGCCGAATACTGTGCTAACATGGTGCGGCGATCTAATCATACAGGGTCATTTTAACATTGCGTTACTAAATGAAACCACATATTCGTCTATACCTCTGCTAACATTGTGCCAAAAATCATCAATGAATAACAAATACTTTCGCCTAAAATCCCGGTTGATGTATTCCAAATTTTGGATAATTTTGTAGTTTAGTGCCCATGTTACGTTGTGTGCGTAAGTGTATTTCTGACTGAAAGTGTAATGCTGCTGCGAGAACTCCTTCTAGAGCAGTCATAGTGGCATTAGGGCGTGTAAACGTATAGTTACTTTTTATTGATATTTATTTTGTTTGATACTTACACTTTTTTATTTTCCATCTATGGTTAAAATAACTTAATGGAAAGTGTTATTTTCAACGAGATAAGTATGTGGTTTCATTTATTAACGCAATGTCAAAATGACCCTGTATATGTGAATAATTAAATAATACATATTATATTAAATAAATAATAATATAAATTTCACTTTCCCAGCATTGAATAGAACTGCCTATTTCTAAAGTAAAACTGCAATTGTAGACGTTCCCAAATCAAAAAAATACTTATACAAGTCAACAAGTAATGTTGACAAGAAGTAACAATTTTTCTTCATTGGACAGTAAAAACCTAAAAAGTAATAGAAAAAATATTAATTAGTGATAAATAATACGCACAAAAATAAACCACCTATAAACCACATACAAAAAGGATATCCATTACTGAATTTCAGTAAAAAGTACATATGACAGCGGTGGGATTCGAACCCACGCCCTTTCGGACTGGTGCCTAAAACCAGCGCCTTAGACCGCTCGGCCACGCTGCCTTGCACTTACTATGCCGAATTAGCCCATGATGTAAAAGTAGTAATTACTAATTTGAATTTCTACCTTTTAACTTTATATATTTGTAATTAACAGATCCAACGACTTTTTTTTATTTTCCTCCCAATCATATTTATACGCACGGTTGGTCATGCATTATGTTTCAGGCAAAATACGAGAAAGTTTGATCTAATGTAACATTTTGTGTAAATGGCCCAAACGTGTTCTTACTCTCGCAAACACCAATATATTCGTTAAAAATCGGCATCCACAAGTCCTAAGTAGGTACTATGGGTGTTTATGTGATGACAATGATCACAAATCACTTACTCATTTAAGCTACTTGCTCATTTACTTCTCTAAAACAAGCAATTCTATTGCGATAACCCACCTCAGATTGACACGATGCTCAGCCTGCCTCACGGCGGAATGTCGGTGCTGCTGCTGCCTCATGCTGACCTGATACTGCCGTAAGTACGCCTCAACTTTCCCTTCGCTCGCCTCATTCCTGTTCTGACTCCTGCGAGGCTTCGTCTCATCCCTCACCTTCTTCTCTTTCTTGTCTTTTTCCAATTTATCAGGATTCATAACGGGAAAATTACCTCCGTTATTATAATTCAGGGGGTCGAAATCAGTTCTCGGTATGTTTTGGCGGGCTTTTTGATTCTTAGATTTGTATTGAGATTTGGGGACTACCTGACTGTATATAGGTATCTGATTCGACATCTTAATCTACACTTTGGCTCAAACCTAGTAATTTCGCTTTGGTTGTCGCTAATTGACGCTAAACTAGAGGAACGAAGTTTTTTTTTATAATAATTAGGCCTATTTACGTATCACATGGTCGTGACGACCCTAAATTATATGTCAATACATTTTTACATGCTGTGTGACGTATGTTGGTGATATCTGAAACAATAGAAAATTGTGTGAAAACAAACGTTACAAAGTATCACATTTTGGCTTTTATATAATATCAATGCATTTATTAGACACAACAATAATAATGTATAAAATAAACATATTTGATATAACTATATAACGAAGTATTTCTTAAACATACAGGAAAACACCACACCTACCCTTTTCATTATTATTTTTTGTTCCCGCAGGAAAAATCCGTCTTATGGATACTTATCCTTAAGCCTGGGGGGGGGGGAATAGTTATGTCGGACTCACTGGCCTTCCGACCCAGAGAGGCTACTGCGAGTTTCGGGTGACGGATCGCTCGTTTTCTTACTACGAAGTGTTACGGATCCTTCTTTATGAAGAGTTGTTGCGTGACGAAAGTGTTGAGCGAAGTCGGAAGCGTCGCAAACTGCGTGAAACCTTCGTTCAACGGTGACAGATCCGAAGTAATTTGGTAGTAAGGTTAAATCCGAAATTCGTCGTTTCTTCGTTTCGGACCGACGTTTCGGATTTCGTTTTTCGCAGTAGCCTCTCTGATGCCACCTAAATGAACTCTGGCGCTGGTCCCTCAAATTATGCCGGCATACAGACTAAAACCCGTGGTGACCTACTTCTGCGCATGTGGCCGTCCCACGTGCGCAGAAGTAGGCCACCACTCCGGGAAGTCGTGAATGCATCCGAATTCGCCGGACCCATCTCCGCACAATACCGCTTAGCGACTCGCCTCTTTGGGCTCAGAGGTGCCCTAAGCCCTTCTTTAATGACAGCACTATGATTCCGTGCTGCCGTCGACTTGAGACTGCGCATTCCCCGCTGCGCAACCCTTTTCATTAATACCGTTACATAACTTTCATCTCCACTAAAATTATCCCACAAAAGATCTCCAAAATCAACTAACATTTTCACCCCACTTCCACTCTTCCACCCTCGTGGAGGCACTCCAAAAACAATAACTCATCTAGGCATCCACGCCGGAAGACCTAACGATGTATTTTTGTGAGTGACCTGGCTACGGCATTACGCCCCTTTGAGACGAGAGCACCTTTTCAATTCAGAAGGGTTGAAAAAGTTCATTCATAATTTTAAAAACTACTAAAATGAGGTGAATTTTCGGTATTCAAAATTTAAGCCATGGTAAATATGAATGGTATATACAGGCTCTAAAAAAATCGCTTATTCAGTCCACGGTAGCTATGCTTATTAATTTAAAGCATGGATTGTAATTAACTGCCAAAACAGAATGCATAGATTCGAATCTAGAAATTGGGGACAAGCTAATGAGTTATAGAAGATACGTTTACATTCATTGTTGTAATTAATATAACTGTCATAGAAAATTACAGACTTACGAGTAGGCAAAGATAAAATGATTTATCTCAAAATGCGTGTAGAAAGGCTTAAAACATACGACCTATGCATAAGGAAGTAAGTCAATTTGTAAAGGTACGGGACTCCCATGCTTAATTCACAACACCTGCGAACCAAAACCAACTTTAAGATTAACTGTTATAGTCCGAATCCCTATGTAACTCATGAATACATAGTGCTTCCTCTTTAAATCGTCAATTGGCGGAAGTTTTTCAACTCGAAAGACAATTTAAAAAAGCTTTGTCACCGTTATGGAGCCCTTTGAACGTGGTTACTCTATATGGAGCCGCCATTTTTAATTTTGGGTAGGAATCTAACTGTAGTTTGCGTGAAAAGAATTTCTAGTACTAAGTTATCCATTGCCTGTTTGGTCTAGTAATTTATATGGCCTGTGCACTGCGAGATCCTGCACATTGAGCATTTTGCTTGGATTGAATTCAAGTCTATACAATTTATAAACATAATGACCTCCATGGTCCGCAAACACCTATTAAGAAGAATATTGGATGTAATGCTTTCCTAAAAAGTGAGGCTCTACCGCGTTTAGTCCCTTTTGGCACCTTTAGTGGTCTACCAAATATTTTTATAGAACATAATATTGACATCGGCTGATATCAATCGCCACACCTGCCTACAAAAAGCCCTACCTGTACTTGGAATTTCAAACTGTTGCACTGAAAGTCAGTGGGGTAACTAAAGGGTAGCATATCCAAAAAATAATTTTGGACTGGGAACTAAAAAAATCTATATAAATCCAAATATTTCGTATCAGGGACCCGGTCGATAAAATTGACACGGACTGGTACAGTGTCCGTCACAGCCCGTTGTAATACCAGTCCGAGTACCCGAATATGAAGCTCGATAATAAAGGTTAAGACTAAACAATGCCACAATGACCGATGCATTGAACTTGCATTTTTCCCTTCACAAAATGATTCACTGATGAATCAGCCGCCGCGACCCGCGCCGGTCTCCCTGCATACTTGATCGACGCTCGCCTGTCAGCTGGCGTGTTTTGTCTGAATCCGTTTTATTTTTAATAGTCTATGTCCGTCATTGTTGGAACTGTTGCACCTGTTATGCAGTATCCATTAATAACGACCATTTAACAACAGTAGGGGGGGCGCCGATGCTAAATGTGTATTTACGCGAGGGACCTATTAGATTTTGGACATTAGATGGTGTAAAGAAAAAAGGTTACTTGATGTATACCCCTCCAACGGTGGTGGGAGCTTCTACAGGTTTTCAAAAATGTAAAAAAAAACAGTGACATGGAAATACTCGAGCGCGTCAGATATTGACAGCGTATATATGCCCCATGTGTCTCTGACACCGGAGGTATGGTGTTCTGCCGATTTACATGGTGGAGGTGGCAACACGGAAGGGTAGAAAACTCAAAAGACTGATAATTCACACGCACGCACGCACGCTGGCACCTATTGCCATATTGCGGATTCCGGGCTGATACTAAATATTCAGAAAAACACAGTATAACTTTGCCCGACCCGGGGATCGAACCCTAGACCTCAGCTTTACAGTCGTACCGCTCGCCGCTCCGCTCGTGTGAAAAAGTTTCTCCGGAATAAAATATTTTCCCGGGATATAAAGTAGCCTATAGCACTCAGGAGTAATGTAGCTTGCTATTAGTGATAAAATTTTCAAAATCGGTCTCGTAGTTTTTGATTTTATCCATTACAAACAAATAATCAAATCTTTCGTCTTTATAATATTAGTATAGATATAACCAGATATAACATTAGTATAGATATGCATGCTGTGGCAACTGAAGGTGTGGCAACATTTAAAATATTGTTAGTGATTAGTAACTTTTAATTATAATGTAATTACCACTGGGAATAGTGTAGTGGGTTACAATTTTATTATAGCTCGTTACCCAAATATTTTGTTAAATTTATGTGCACTTATTTTGTAACTGTTTGCTATTCCAAATAAATGAAAAAAAAAAAAAATAATAATTACCACTGATTATCCTTAAACAATAAATAAATAAATAACAAAATAAACAACAACAAATTACATATCCGCTTTTATAAATTATCAGCTACTTGGCTTACGGGATAAATATGCGCATTGATGAGTCAGAAACTTCTATCACAATATTTTATTGTAAAAATCCTTGGCGTGAGTCTCAAACCAGTTTTTTTTTATAATAGAACGAACCTAGACACTAATCATTACGTTACGTAACCAAGATCATGCAGACTAGTCTATGAATCATCGTTTATTAAATACTGTAATACAATTACACCTAGTCTTAATACCACACTAAGATATAAGTTTCGCATCGCGCATATGAAATATCAAACGAAACAATTCCCATACAAACTTTGTGTGGACATCGAACCCTCGGCATTTTTCCCTTACTAGCTCATTACTACGCGAAGAAGACTGAACTATTTTAACATTAAATTTGTCCAAACGGCATAGGATATCTCTTAGTTTTCCATGCCACCTCGCCACTCGACGGTTCATAAGATAGAATCCTTTCTCCGATCAGGTTAGGTGCATTCACTTTGCCGTGCCCGAAAAAAAAAAGTCCATGCTGCACGACGTAGACTTCGTAATTGTGTTCTTTAGTTTTAGTAATTGATATTCTTTAATGGACACAAAAAATATCGAGCGTACAATTGTTCTTCAATATACATGATATCACCAAGTCAAGCGTATATCCTCAATGTCTTAGACAGAGACCGCATTAAATGCATACTCATTTTACGACTAAAGTATTCCAATATACGGAAATTTGTGGTAAATTTGGTTAGTCATATGTGGTTTTTTAATCAAACTGACCCTGGCGCGTGTCACCTAAGTGGTAGGCAGAGGGGAATCGAGTCCGCCCTCCTAATGTTAATCCCGTGAGCCGGCCTGTGTAAAACAGAGCAAGCCTATCGCCGTATCGGATGAGTATTTATCACACTCAACGGAAATCATATTATGCTCACATATTCAGTAATTACAATATCGTTCAAACCAATATAATCCAGGAAGTATAACTGCTTGGCAGAAATAAAAAAAGCCATGGTTCCTACTCAGACCGACGTTCCGCGACCAGCAAGTACCTAAGGTGATCAGTGATCACTGATCATAGAATGACCGCAGTAACCGTCCATGCAATGTAATTTTCCACATTTATGATTTAATTTTCATTTCATCAGAACCCAACGAAGATTGATGTTCGCAAATTAATTCAGTGCCTGACCGCCGTCTTAGACAAACAACATTAAAATTTTCGTTACCAACAGTTCTTGCACACTGCTGCTGTACATTTAACATATATTCGCCATTACATCAAAAACTTAAACAAATCGAACTATTCCTTGGGTCTCCAGGAAGCGAATTCATATCACGTATGAAGTCGATGCGATCAATGATCATATGGCTAAAATATAAAACTCGAAGGACCCGCGTTAACGTAACATGTGTCAACACGAGGACCACCCGAACGCGGGTTGCGACAATGTTTTGTTATCGGTAGTTTGATATAGTGACTTTTTTCTTTGAAAACTGTCAAGGAAGTGGGGCGTCCCACTTGATAGTCAATGGTGAGTAATCAGCTATGGTAGTCACTGGTCAGCATCGCCCTTGGACATCGGTTACATCAGGGACAGAGCCAAGCCGCTGCGTACCGCGGTATATTTTAACCGACTTCAAAAAAGGAGGTTCTGTATTCGACCCATATGTATGTTTGTATGTCCGCGATTTTTTCGAACTACGGATCCTATTTGGATGGCGCTTAAAGATATATTTTTCAGGGAAGGTGTTTACAATCTTGTTCGAAGTATATTTCTTAACACTCAGATCTAAGGGAACAAAGTAGATGGTAGTCTAACTTCTATAGATTCAAGATGAAAACACTATAAGAAAGTTTTAATAATTTATCAATGGTCTCTAACTCAGACATTTCACTAATGAACATCTAACCGCACGCTCCCATCACGCAAACCTCCAACGCCTACGCATTTATCAAGATGAGAAACAAATGGATGACGGTGGAAATCCAGGCTTTTGTGGGATTTGGGGACAGGATGGCGTAGATATTAAAAATGTAATGGGAGACGTGGCAAGCTCGCATACTCGGCTGGGGTGTTCCCACAAGTGAACTACGAGAAGTACAATACGATTCAAATAAGAATAGGATCGACTTTGTGCTATATTTTGACATCTAAATCAGTGTTTTTCAACCTTTTTTATGACACGACCCCTCTAGTATAAATAAATATTTCGCGACCCCCCGCCCCCTCCTTTAGCTATTTTTTATGTATTTTATTATGTTAAAAATATTCAATCAACACAAAATTTTACAATTAGAATTTGGATAAATATATAAACGTCCAATCTTTATTGTTTTTCTTATAATGATGTACTTTTCATGACCACCTGGGAGCCCCCTATAGAAGCTTCGCGACCCCCCAGGGGGTCGCAACCCACAAGTTGAAAAACACTGATCTAAATAATTAAAAATTATATTAAGTTAATTTAGCAATAACGTTATTGTTTAAATTTGATATGAGTTAATTACATAAAATAAGATAAACCATTATTGATATGCTATCTATAGTTTTCAATGCAAATTTTGTACTTTTCTAGTGACAATTGACATACAAAGGTCATTGACGTTCCTATTCCTATTTGAATTACATTGTGCACCTCGACTGCTGAGGTTAGCAAAATTGCCTGACGTCTTAAAACTCCCTGTCTTTATAAATCTCTGTTCTTTAAAGATCCGCAGCACTGCTATGACACTTCTGGAGTCCGTTACCGGTGAGTCACTTATCGGACGACCCATTTGCTCATTTGCCGGGCGTAAAACTGATGGGACAACGCTTCCTTCTGATAAAAATAATTGTGAATATCATCGCGGGGGACATTTTGGTCCATATGGCAATGCGTTTAATTATCGTTTTAAATAGGGATGTCACTTGTCACCAATGTTGATGTTCGCGCTAGTATCAACGTAGACAGAGATGTAACACGCGCCACATCTCATTGATTTGATTATTTTTAAATTGTATGATAGAGGAATTTAGCGCCATACTGAACATAAACACCCATGCGCGTGTGAGGCATATATTTAAAAAAAAACTATACAAATATTGATTATCGGACCAGGAGTTTCAAATCAATACTTTGCAAGTTTTACGGTTGAAGTACGCTGCCAGTACATCGTGAGCTTACTATCACAATCAGATTTAAGTTAGCAAGGAACAATTGTCCCTTCAAAACAACAAACAAGAAACCTGTCGCGTAATTTAAACTTATGTTGGTTGACAAATTATATTTGGCTGCCAAAGTTGCACAAACGCCCCGCAAGATTTGATGGTTACTTGAAAAATCCAATTAAACTTGATCACCCTAATGAATCTTGGACCAAAGCTTGATACAAACTGAAAATCATAATATTATATTACTCCTTTCCATCCTAAAATCTCTTCGACAATGCAATATATATTAAAAAATACACTACAGAAACAAAAGAAATAGAAATAACACTGTCCACACTACAGACTGTAAAAATAAAAGTACTTAATAAGGTCATGGAATAAAAAAATTACTGAAAGCAAATCCAACAATAATTGAAGCCGTCGGTATAAATAGAAAAACGCATTCCAAATTTGAAAAGAGGTCTTCTATTATGGACGAGCGCGCGCGCTCATTTCCCGCGCTTTTGACTTTTTATTTCTACCCACAAAGTATCAAATTATGAGGGCACATTACTTAGGTAGATTACGATTTACGAACAATGCAAGTTACAACCTTGTACGGTAGGATTGACATCACACGCGCTTTCTATGGTATTGTCAACGGAAAGAGATGGTTGTTCTCGCTTGTTAAAATTGCGATCTTCAAGCAAGAATACAAAGACTATTTTTGAATGGCAAGTGAAAGTAACTTGTTTGGTTATGTAATTTCTTTGGCTTATAATTATAAGCTTTAGATGAAAATTATAATGAATCTATTTTTAGAAGATATACTTACATGACTTTGAAAAATTTGAGGAATATGTACAGATGCAAGCTCATATTATTTGGGTTCTCTAATATCTTTAAGGAATTATTCTTTTTTCATAAGTACTGACAGCGAATTATTACGATATTAGTTCTTCACTTGATGGTTATTACAATACACTCTACTAAAATATAGATTGCGTTGATTAACGCCCTTCGATGGAATAACCTGGAGTTAAGTCCAGGTACCCATGTAGTAATAAAGGAACAAATAAATAGCTAATTGCTTACATTTTGTTATCTAGTAGGCGTTGTTCGCGGCTTCGCCCGCGTGAAAAGCCTATTCCGCTACAAAAGTCCCAAAAACAGAATATGACGTAGCGCAACCTACTTAAAAAATCTGTTTAAATATTCATTATTTCACATGGGAGCAAATTACCCGGATAAAAAGAAGCCTATGTGTTAATCCAGAACATGAACCACCTACACCTGTGCCAAATTTCATCCAAATCAGTTTAGTTGTTCAAACACAAACATCCAAAAAATACAAACATCCAAATATTTCTCACAAACTTTCGCATTTATAATATTAGTAAGTTATCTTGCGATCTATTCAATCTGTTTGCCCAAATTTCACTATCAATTCATATTTTAAGTATCTATATTGATGCAATTGACAATAGGATTGAGCACAAAAAATTGAGGTGTTTTTTTCGTTGTTTACATTTCACATTCTACCGAGGGTATTGTATACAATTTCTAGTGACTAGATATTTTAAACTGACGGATGTCTCAACACCACCGGTTTATTCATAGTTTAATAGTGAATTTTATAGCAGAGTATGACCATTATTTATAATACAAAAGATAGGGCATGTGACGCAAGGCACACACGTGTTACCCATTGAGACGGCAGGCGTAAATCTGGTTATATTAGCCGGTTTAATTACGAAGCGAGTATTTTATATTAAAAAAATATCAAGAGCATATCGGACTGTTCGTAATATTCCATAGCTATAATACTAATACTACAATAAAAAAAACTTGATAACTTTCACTAAGTCTGAATTCGCGTCTAAACGATTAAAAAATATAACTTTGAGCATTAATTATTTCTCGCATTACGCCGTTCTGGCAATAATGTTCCTAAAAATATATTTCAGAATAGGAAAACTTTTTGCACGAAACTAATAATATAATTATAATTTTTTAATGACTTTCAACTTTCACTTTTCTTTATTCGAGGTTTGGTCCATAGACGTCAGCAATAAGATAAATATTAGTAAGTAAGTTGAAGTTTGGTCTATATAATCATACAGCAATCGAAAACCTTAATTTCGTCGAGTCATAATTAAAAGTCTTAAGACAACCCCCGCAACTCGCAAGTACATTATCCACTGATATCCATACAATCTCGCACATGATCTGCATGTACACACAAACGCACTTTTTACAAATATCACAGTAAGTACCCGAATGCACTGCATTCCGTGCGTATCCGAGTTTGACACGCCATGCGTCAATGTTGGCAACATTGATTTATTTATTGGCGGGACAGTGGCGCCAACATAATGTAAATTGTGTTTAAATATGTATAAACTAGCTTTTGCCCGCGGCTTCGCCCGCGTTAATAAGTTTTTCTGGGCTAAAAGTACATAAAAACCTTCCCGTTGAATCACTCTATCCAACACATTTATTTGGATAAAGATTAATATTATTATGACGTTGATACAACTCTTAACAAATAATGCATTAATTTCGACCAAATTTGATTACCATAAAAACGGTTCTAGTAAGTTAATCTTAAAAGAAAGACATATACTGTCGCGGACATTTTTTTAGATCATTTCAAGAGGAATAATTCTTTCATACATATATTTTTGGTATCTTGAACCGTTTTCGCAGCGCACGCAATGGAAGCCCTCAAGGATGAATAATTTTCCCCGTTTTTTTTCACATTTTCCATTATTTTTTCGCTCCTAATAGTTGCATCGTGATTTTATATAGCCTAAAGCCTTCCTCGATAAATGGTCTATTCAACACAAAAAGAATTTTTCAATTCGAACCAGTAGTTCCTGAGATTAGCGCGTTCAAACAAACAAACAAACAAACTCTTCAGCTTTATAATATTAGTATAGATTATGATTTATTACAACAGTTTTAAGATAGTGAGGTCTTGAAAGGAAGTTATTTGTAAAAGGAAGTTGTAAATAATGTAATGTAAACTTTACCCTCGTTATGGGGCAAGCGGGTGTAAGGATTAAATATGCCTGACAAGCTTGCTTTGTTGTTTGTCAATTTTTCTAAGCTTTCAGTATAGAAAGAATAAAAATAAAGTAATATCAGAAGTCCTTTATTATTCTGTGCGAAAGGTGGTCACCGCACTACCTCACGACTTAGAGGAATTACACGTCTCATCTACTGCGTCGGATATAAAACGGGATAGTAGAATTGGAAATCCTTGTAAACAATTATTGAAAAGAAAGGAAACTTTTCGAAGACTACTAGGTACGATACCATTAAATAGGATTAGGTTAAAAACCATCTTCCCCAAACGTTGATGTCTTATCCTCTCAGTGGCCGCCCTGAGCCGAGGTTCGTGACCCGTTAGTGGGTCGCCCTCAGCGTGGTCGCTTAAATTTTTAAGGGTTGCGAGCGCCTTCTGTACTCACCCAAAAGACCGGTGTTCTTGCATAAGCCGACCCTGGTCAGGCTAGCAAGAGTTTAGTCAGAGACAAATAAAAAAAAAGCAAGACTTGTCACAATGTTTTCATTTTGGAATAAAGCGAGGACGGAACTGCTCATGATTAAATGCAAAACTGTGATCTGTATTCTAGGTTCCTACAATTCCTTTGAACTTAGAGAAGTTCATGTACTTATAGTAGGGGAGACCGGGGATGGTTGGCGATAGGGGCAGGTTGAATAACAGTCAAAAACTCGAGCTATATAGAAGTCTTGCGTCGTCCTGATTTACGCGAAAAAGCGTTATCTGTTTCCGAATCTTGACCGCAAATGCGGCATCTCGGGCGCATATAATACGGGAGTAAACGCGATTTATCGAAAAATGATACCTATTGGTAATTATTTACCTCTTAATATTGTTTGTATTGAAGTCTTTATACTCGATGTTATTTACTTTCGAGCAATTTAAAGTAAGAGTTTGGTTATTGATGATTATTTTAGCGTATTTTTTTTATATTTCGTCACAGTTTTGAGGTACTGACATGTGGTTAAAAATTAAAAAAGTTGTTTGGGGCTTGTTGACAAACTTTATATTGGGGCTAGTTGACTACCTAGAAATGTAGTACGTAGTAATCTAAATATTCTTCACATGGAACAAAGTGAGTTTTTGTCAATTTTATCGAAAGTTTGTTATTTCAGAACCATATGGGTTTACAGAAGAATAACTAATCGAAATAGTAAACCCTCTGCTGCTGGGTGGATTTTTGTTTCCGCCCCAATAACGAATATCGTACAAAAAGTGACAAATTATTTTTTTATTATGTAAATATAATGATATATTGTCACAATAAGGCACACTGAAGATAGTAAATAAGTACTTCTGTAGTTTTCTTTCATTTTATTGCCGTATTTTATACCAATTACTTCGTAGGTCAATTTACCCCAAGTGAATAGTCTACCAACCCCTGGCATGCGGTAGGTTGACTCGATTTTCTCTTTCTACGAAATGGCTATTGTACACTATGTTATAAACAATCGCGGGGTATTTGGTTTTTATTTCGAAAGCTTATAAGTGCTCCTATCGAACCTTTAGTTTTTTTTGCATTATACATTTTGTGATAAAACAAAAAAATAAGCATCCAAGCTAAAATTTGGTCAATTATGCCCGGTCTCCTAATAGTATAGATTTCGTTTGTCAGCCTCTTTTTGTTAAAAAAAAAACCTCTTCACTCTCCCCATTCCTATTCCAGACGGACTCCACCCAGACAGATCTAGTTTCAATCAATAATTGCCGATGCAGCGGAGTTTCCAACAATCGTTTAAAGCCTTGACATTTCAAGTATTGAAAGCCACAGTTTCGTGATATCCTCCACCTTGGTTTTAACAACTACAAGGCTATTATAGCCATACCGAGTAAGCTGGGTTCTAGTCTAGGCCCACATAAGAATCTTGTATCACCCTGGAATGTCTCTAACTCCCCACGACCTATCGAATATCTTTATTTGTCATAAAAAAATAGCCTATAGCATCAGGATTAATATAGCTTCGAGTTTATCTATTACAAACAAACAAACAAACAATCAAATCTTTCCTCTTTATAATATTAGTATAGATAACAGCAATAGAAGTTTTTGTACGGGCTCAAAAGTTATTTCTACACTATCCTACTAATCCTACTAATATTATAAAGGCGAAAGTTTGTAAGAATGTATGGATGTTTGGATATTTGGATGTATGGATATATGGATGTAAGGATGTTTGTTCCTCTTTCACGCAAAAACTACTGAACAGATTTCGATGAATTTTGGTACACGGGTAGATCATGTTCTGGATTAACACATAGGCTACCTTTTATCCCGGAAAAATAAAAAGCGGGACTTTTATCCTGGCATAACTATTAACGCGGGCGGAGCCGCGGGCAAAATCTAGTATAAATATAAAGCCCGTTTGATGTGATGCCTTACACGTCACTACTCTATAATTCTTACTGATATAAAAGAATTTTACGTCCTACCCTGTCATAACAATAAAGAATGGCTTACACCTTACACAACAAACCTTCCCCCACCCGCACCGTATTACGCAACAACGACCTTGAAACAGGCGCCTAAAAGGAAAACGCTTGTATATTCGTTGTGATTGTGATGTTACAGATCATGTTTCTACATCGGTATCAGATTCTAGTTTAATAGTAAGTTAATGTTTTGTATTTGACTGCCTCGGTGGCGTAGTTGTATTAAGGTACGACTATAATGCTGAGGTCTCGGGTTCGATTCCCGGGTCGGGCAAAGTGATATTGAGTTTTTCTATTCAGTATCAGCTCGGGGTCTGGAATTTGTGCCCGATATGGCGATAGGCTCGCCCCCTATCACATCATGGGACGGAATAACGGCGAAAAGTGGGTGCACTAGTTGCGCCTCTGTCTACCCCTTCGGGGATAACAGGCGTGAGTGTATGTGTGTGTGTGTTTTGTATTTATTGAAGAAAACTATAAATGAACGATTGTCTAATGTAGGATACTGTTGTATAAAACCATGGACTACAATGGGAGACAAAATTAATTACATACTAAAAAAACATATCAGCTGCATTATTATCTGAAACAAGCTATTAGCGCAACAATGTAGTCTATATCTAATGTAGTCTATAATGTAATCTACTATTTGAAAGTTGAACCCATCCGCCCTGTGGATTGGGGGCGTTTGGAGAATTCCACCACGCTATCCCCTGCCTGTCGTAAAAGGCGACTAATAGGGGCCTCCGGGGGTCACGGGTGGGCGGGACGTGCCGCCCACCCATTAGTCTAGCCAACTTCTGTGGCCCCCGTGATGGACATGTCCGAGGCAGCGTGTCTCACGCTGCCTCGGACACCAAAAAGTGGACACGGCACGGTGTTTCGGGGGCTTCTGAGCCCCCGCAACAGGAAAAAGGACCGCAAAAACGCGGTACGCGCAGGGGCGGTTGCGGACGACAACTTAGACGTGAGTCAGAGGAAGCCCGCAGCCGTCCCTAATGAGCCGAAGATGGCCATATAAAAAAAAAAGTTGAACCCATGTCACAGTTGTTCAGAAAACGAAATATATATATCATACGAAACCTCATACATCTATCCAGTATACTAGCATTCAACATAATTGGTCAAACAAATGCTGGTAAACTCCGACCAACTCGCAAATCCCGAACCCGTGAGAAATTCGCAACAACCGTTAAGACACCCTCTGTATGCAAAATATATGATTACCTGCCTCTTTCGTTCTCGTCCAACTAGGATCAGTAAGAAAGAGAGCTGGTATATACGATGGCTTTATCATAAGCCAATGTTTGAATTGTGTGCGGGTCAGAAGATAAGCAAAATATTTGGAAATGTAAATATTGTGCGGTAGAATTGACTGGATTTGGTTCATGTTACGTTAGTTATGTAAGTAATTTGTTTACTAGGCGTTTACCTAGTTATATGGTAGGGCCGATTTCACCGTTTGCTGATAGACACTATTTGTCTCATATATATCAGCCGACCATACAAAAGTCACAGTCTCATCTATGTTCCTAGATCTCCTAGAGACTCTTATGAGTGTCGGTGGAGTCAGTGAAGTGTAAATCTAGGCTAAAGTCTAGACCCTACACTAACATACAAAAATAAGTATCAACTTTGAAGAATTTTCGAGTTTTAAGTTCTAACTCCAATCAAAAATTACTGGACAGAAACATTTTTTGTCTTGATAAATCAAAACTACGATGGCTTCTCGCTACGCAGTCGTCTAGAGTCTAGACATACACTGCGTCGCTTCAGATGCCAACGTTACTTATTCTACCCTGACAATGGGCTTGGTTGGTTATCCTACCAATATCACATTACAAAACCAAAAATCTTAACAACAGAATATAAAGTAACTGTGCAGGACGCATATTCTCGAAGAGAGAACAACGTAAAGTGCATACCGCGCATGCGCGATTTCGTAATAGAACTCGGACCTCTTAGTGACGTCATAGACTTTAGTCAGTGATCTTAGTGAAAAAATCGTGTTATCGTTAGGGTCATTGAACGCTTATAACTCACCCGGTATGAACTGTGTAGTGTTTCATTCGGTGTCATAGTGTAGGTTAGAACTTTGCCTACCCCGCTGCGGTAGCGGGATGAACGTATGTATAAAGTTTAAATAGTTATTTATAGAAATGTTGCTTGTGTGCATCGTTTGTGCTAAACTTAGAGTAAGTAAATCACGATAACTTTCTTTGTAATGCACATAAGGTTGTTTTATGATGTTTAGTATATAGAGCCACTTAGTGTCTATGTACCAAGACACTTATAGTTTAGGCATATAGATTTAACTTAGGCGCGAATTGAAAATAAGTGTAATCTTGAAAGTGAAAAAGAGGTCCTAGAAAGAGGGAAGGCCCTCTTAGTGCTCCGTACGGTATAGCCGCGGAGTACTTAAGCTAATTTGTTTTTTTGTATTTTTGAGTTAAAACGTGTTAGGAGTTTTTTGTTTAATAGAAATAGTTCGGGACATCAAGAAAACAGCAAGTAGTCGGCAAGAAAGAAGAAGTCTGCAAGTTTGAAGAGGAAACAGGCGCTTATGCAGAGTGGACCATCCTTCCTCATCAGCTGTGGCACGGTGCTACGAGGACGACTTCCAGCTACGTCGCATAGCTACGGCGTAGCAACGAGAGACTACGCGCCGAATATTAACGCCGGGAGAATTTGGCTACCGTTGTGGCTGAACTTTGTAACTTTCGATTCAGTGTGTGAAATAAACGCTATTTCCCGATTTTACGCCTTTGTTACTTTGTCACTGGTATCGCCATATTCCCACTCACGCAATCCAGCACACACACAACACATTGCGGGGTGTTGGCCCAGTCCGAGCCCCGCACATTTTCTGGTCCTTCGCGAGCCGGATCTACGTGAGTGTGGAAAATGCCAGTGACAAGGTCAATCGGGAAACGAACGGCGTCGGCCACGGAAGCGTCAACGACGGTCACGTCATGTACCGCGACGTCCGCAACGGGGACGTCCGCGACCGCGACGTCTGCTACAGCAACGTCTGCGACTGAGGCCACCGAGACCACCATCGCCGACACCGTTCAAACGTGTTTCACCACCGATAGGGATACCGCTGCCGGCACCGCTGCGGAGGAGCTTCAAGCCGCCGCACCGGAAGAGAGGAAGCCACAGCGGCCCCGAAGTCGACCAGCCACTTCTTCAAGGCGTTCAACGAAAGCACGTCGCCTGGCACAGGCCAGGGCCGAACTCACAAAACTCAAAATAGAGCTAGCGACCGCAAAGCTAGCAGAGATCGAAGCGGAAGATAGCGAGGATGACCTTAACTCCGTCATCACCGAGGTCGAGCAGGATCAACGCGTTCACAGCTGGTTACATACCAGTCAGCTGCTCGCGATTGATAACCGACCTCACGAAGTGCAAGATGCGCAATCCCGTGTGCAGCCGCCACCCGAACCCATAGACCCAGTGATCACCGCCGCATCCTGGGACATCCCGGCGTCTGCACCGGCGGGAGCCAGTGCCGTGCCCCCGCCAACGTGTCACCCAGTGGCAAATGATGCATCAAATAATCCGCTCGATTTCATAACATTTTCAGGTAACCCCGCGGCATCGAACCCGAATGTGCAGCCGCTGCCTGCGAAGCAACCGCCGCCTGTAGTAGCAGCCTGGTTAAGAGAAAATGAAGCTTCGCAACAGCCGCCGCCGCCGCAGCCCCCGCCTACCCCGCGTCAAGTGCGGGGCGGGGAATTGGTCGCAGCGCGACCGAACTCCGATTATAGTGAACTTGCGTGTGCCATAACGCAAGCTGTGCAAGCTGCACAACATAGACAGCCGTTGAAGTATACGGAGTTGCCCATTTTCAACGGTGCGCATCAAGATTGGCTAACTTATAGAGCCGCTTATAATGAATCCGCAAGTTATTTTACAGCGTTGGAGAATATGTCCCGATTGCGCCGCAGCTTACGGGGCACAGCAAAGGAAGCAGTACAAGGGCTGCTCATCACCAACGCCGAACCGAACGCTGTGCTGAGGACTCTCGAGACGCGGTTTGGGCGTCCGGACTCGATCGCATTGGCCGAGATCGAGCGACTCCGGGCGCTACCCCGCCTCACTGATTCGCCGCGAGATATTTGCACTTTCAGTACGAAAATAGAAAATGTCGTGGGAACCCTGCAAGCGCTCGATTGTGCCTTCTACCTGTATAATCCGGAGGTTACGAAGGCGGTGATGGAAAAATTGACTCCGACGCTGAGAAGGCAATGGTATGAGTTCGCCGCCGCACAACATAGAGGTGAGCCCGACTTATTAAAATTTAGCCGATTCATTGCCAGGGAAGCGGAGATATGCAGTCCGTTCGCCGTGCCAGAGATCATCGCGGACAAGGCCCCGGTGAAGGCTAGCGGCGGCGAACAACCACGCCGGCAACGAATACATACCGTCGCCGACAAACAGAAGCCCGCATGCTGTGTATGCAACCAGGAGGTACATTCGATGGGCGAATGTGCACGATTTCGGGATGCCGCGGTTGACGCGCGGTGGGACTTAGCAAAAAAACACAGGCTATGTTTCAGGTGCCTGAAATTTCGATCGAAGCAACACACATGCAAGCCTCGAAAATGCGACACGGACGGGTGTGAACGACATCACCATAGGATGCTGCACTCGGACCGGAGGAGTAAGAGTACCGACGAGGCCACCAATGAAGAGGTGGTAAATTCGGCATGGACGTCGCAAATGTCATTTTTGAAAATAGCTCCGGTATGCATTTCAGGACCGGCGGGAGAGGCTCACACTTTCGCGCTACTTGATGACGGGTCGACGGTCAGTTTGATCGACCATCAGCTGGCCAAGGACATCGGCGCGGAGGGACCGGATGAACCGCTCCACATAATCACGTACGATGGAGAGAAAACTACACGGAATAATTCATGTCGTGTTAAGTTTCAGATAAGGGGAAGTCGGGGACGGCAGCAGATAGAAGCCCGCACCGTCGACAACTTGAGATTGGCGGCGCAGCGTATTCCTGAAGAGGCGCTGCGAGACTGTACCCATTTGAAGGGCCTCCTGCCTGCATCACAAACGCAAGAAGCGAAACCCCGACTTCTTATAGGCCAGGATAATTGGCATTTGCTTATATCTAGCAAGACACGGTCCGGGAGGAGGAACCAACCGGTCGCCTCGCTCACACCACTAGGATGGGTGGTACACGGGAGCCGGACCAGAGCCCTAGGACACAGGGTGAATTTCGTCGGCCAGACAGCAACCGACGACCTAACTGAGGAGCTCGTAAAAGAATTTATTTTGCTTGATAATCTGTTTGTAGATCCCCGCAGGCCGAAGAGCGACCCCGGAGAAAAGGCGCTGAGAATCCTGGAGGACAACACCACGAGAGAACCCTGCGGAAGATATACCACGTCTCTCCTGTGGAAAAAAGAAAATGTCGAGCTCCCGAACAATTACGAGAACACTTTGAAAAGGCTGCACAACATAGAAAACAAGCTGGATAGGAACCCCGAACTCAAGGTCAGATATAACCAACAGATGGAGGCGCTGATCGAGAAGGATTACGCCGAGCCAGCCCCCGCGACCTCCCATGCAACAAGGACATGGTATTTGCCGCACTTCGCAGTTTTTAATGCTTTGAAACCGGACAAGCTGCGAGTTGTGCACGACGCGGCGGCCAAGACAAAGGGTACCACTTTGAATGATAACTTATTAACAGGTCCAGACTTGTTGCAGCCTCTTCCCGCCGTCCTGATGCGATTTCGGGAACATCCCATTGCAGTCACCGCGGATATCACGGAGATGTTTATGCAGGTGAGATTGCGCGAGGAAGATCGCGACGCCCTCAGATATCTCTGGCGAGCGGATCGCCGAGATAACGAACCGCCGGAAATATACAGGATGAAGGTACTCATTTTCGGTGCATCTAGCTCTCCCGCGACGGCGATTTATGTCATGAATCGCAACGCGGACAGATTTCGATCGACGCATCCGGAAGCTGTCGACGCGATAAGGAGAAAACATTATATGGACGATTACCTTGACAGCTATCCGGACATAGAAAGCGCGACAACGATTGCGCGGCAAGTGCGCGACATTCACGGTGAGGCGCATTTTATATTGAAAAAATGGACGAGTAATTCGCCTGAGGTACTTGAAGCACTCGGCGAATCGGCAAGTCCCCACCGCGAAGAGGTGGACTTAGAAAAGGCGGAGAGAGTCTTGGGCCTCATTTGGAGACCAACGGAAGACAGACTCGCCTTCAATTTGGATTTGGCGCGCATACCGCCAAACTTGTTAATCAGAGAAGCGCCCACGAAACGAGAAGCGCTTAAAATAGTAATGTCCCTGTTTGATCCTCTAGGTCTTGCATCCCCAGTGACGGTAAGGGCCAAGCAGCTGTTGCAGGAGGTCTGGAGACGCGGCACTGCATGGGACGATCCGCTTGACGGCGACATATCCGCCGGATGGGCGGATTGGGTCACACAGCTGAGAAGATTGGGTCACGTGTCCGTGCCACGCTGCTACCTAGGCTATACTCGAGCTAGAAGATTGCAGCTGCACGTGTTCACCGATGCCAGCGAGTCCGCCTACGCGACCGCACTATACTGGCGAGCCGAAGATGAAGACGGACGGGTCACGGTTTCGCTTATAACAGCGAAAGCGAAAGTTGCGCCGCTGAAACTAACGTCCATTCCCCGTCTAGAATTACAGGCAGCAGTACTCGGCACACGGATGGCAGCCGCGGTGAAGCGCGAACACGGAAGACAACCCGAGTCAACGACCTACTGGACAGACAGTCGGACAACGCTGAGCTGGATCAGAACAGGATCCAGATCATACAAACCATACGTCGCTCATCGCGTCGCGGCAATAGAGGAACATTCACAAACGAGCGAATGGAGATGGGTGCCGACGCGCCACAATGCCGCTGACGATGCCACACGCGACGTGCCGGACAACTTCGATGAGCGACATCGATGGTTCAATGGGCCGGAATTTCTCCGAAATCCACCCGACTTATGGCCCACGGAAGAAAGGGGCATCATCACCACGACCGGTGAAGAAAGAGTAGGCGCCGTCACCTCAGGACATCGAGAGCCACAGCTCTCAGAGGCCCTACCCGACGTGAATCGGTTCTCGAGTTGGACCCGATACTTGAGAGCTACAGCTCGCACTCTGCAGGCAGTGCGCATGTTCCGGCGACGGTGTGATTACGTTAATCACAAGCGAACAAAGGCCGCTTCGCAAAAGGACCCGGATTGGAAACGCGCTCAAACGTCGAAAAAACCGTTGAAGAGGAGCGCGCGAAAATCGGAGGACATAACATTCATGACCCTCCCAGCTGAGCTGTTAGAACGGGCGGAATACCTCATTATAAAAATGAGTCAAGAAAAAGTGTTTGCCGAAGAAATACGTGCACTCGCACAAGGAAAACCCGTATCACGGGATAGCCGCCTGTATCCTTTGAGTATTGTACTAATTAATAATTTGATATGTTTAAATAGTCGGATTTCAGCTACCACGGGAATCACAGAAAAAATGAAGCACCCTCCGGTCGTCGACGGCGAGCATCGGGCAACACGGCTGTGGATCGAGCACGTCCACGCAGAGCTGCATCACGCCAGCGTCGAGAGCGTGGTCAACTGCTGCCGCCAACAGAGATGGATCCTGAGACTACGCCCGACGGTCAAGACTACACTGAGGAGCTGCTTGAAGTGCCGCCAGAGGGCGGCGACCCCGCCGCAGCCGGTGACGGGCGACTTACCTGCCTGTCGGCTGGCTCATCATCACAGACCATTTACCTATACCGGTCTTGATTACTTCGGTCCGCTCACCGTAACCGTGGGCCGCAGCAATCAAAAGCGCTATGTAGCTCTCTTTACATGTTTGACAGTTCGAGCGGTGCATCTAGAGGTGGTGCACTCATTAAGTGCGCAGGGTGCAATCATGGCACTCAGGCGCATGACAGCGCGTCGTGGGAGCCCCGTCGAGCTGTGGTCCGACAATGCGACCAACTTCCACGGCGCGGAACGAGAGCTGCGCAACACCCTCCTCGCGGGCGCCGAAGAAGAGGCGTCGCGGAGGGCGATCCGATGGCGCTTCATTCCCCCGGGCGCGCCATTCATGGGCGGCGCCTGGGAGAGACTGGTGCGGACTGTGAAAACCGCACTAAAAACGGTGCTCCACGAGAGGAGCCCTCGAGAAGAGACGTTGGCAACGTTACTCGCCGAGGTCGAACTAACAGTCAATAGCCGACCATTGACCCACGTGTCGGTGAACCCTGAGGATCCGGAAGCCCTGACGCCTAACCACTTTTTGTTGGGCGGTCGGGGCCCGTGGTCGGTGCCGAACTTCCCGGCCGACCACGACTTCGGCGCGCACGCCGACCTCAAAGCCACACAGCAGCTCGCCGACGCATTCTGGACGCGTTGGCTCCGGGAGTACCTCCCCGAGCTAAGAAACCGGCGGGAGGCCCACAGCCGGGGCCCCGAACTGCAAATAGGTGATGTCGTCCGCATCATAGACGGCACGCTCCCGCGCAACACATGGCCGCGGGGGCGCATTTGCGCCATGTATCCCAGCCCAGATGGAGTGGTGCGCACAGTGGACATCACCACCCGCGGAGGTGTCCTGCGACGACCCGTGAAGAGGATCGTCGTCATACACCAAGCTGACGACACAAGGACCGAGAGCGCCGCGCCGCAGCCAGCGGCGGATGCATCCTGCCCGACAGCGTGACTGCATCACCCCCTGGACGCTGGGTGATGCACGGCGGGAGAATGTGCAGGACGCATATTCTCGAAGAGAGAACAACGTAAAGTGCATACCGCGCATGCGCGATTTCGTAATAGAACTCGGACCTCTTAGTGACGTCATAGACTTTAGTCAGTGATCTTAGTGAAAAAATCGTGTTATCGTTAGGGTCATTGAACGCTTATAACTCACCCGGTATGAACTGTGTAGTGTTTCATTCGGTGTCATAGTGTAGGTTAGAACTTTGCCTACCCCGCTGCGGTAGCGGGATGAACGTATGTATAAAGTTTAAATAGTTATTTATAGAAATGTTGCTTGTGTGCATCGTTTGTGCTAAACTTAGAGTAAGTAAATCACGATAACTTTCTTTGTAATGCACATAAGGTTGTTTTATGATGTTTAGTATATAGAGCCACTTAGTGTCTATGTACCAAGACACTTATAGTTTAGGCATATAGATTTAACTTAGGCGCGAATTGAAAATAAGTGTAATCTTGAAAGTGAAAAAGAGGTCCTAGAAAGAGGGAAGGCCCTCTTAGTGCTCCGTACGGTATAGCCGCGGAGTACTTAAGCTAATTTGTTTTTTTGTATTTTTGAGTTAAAACGTGTTAGGAGTTTTTTGTTTAATAGAAATAGTTCGGGACATCAAGAAAACAGCAAGTAGTCGGCAAGAAAGAAGAAGTCTGCAAGTTTGAAGAGGAAACAGGCGCTTATGCAGAGTGGACCATCCTTCCTCATCAGCTGTGGCACGGTGCTACGAGGACGACTTCCAGCTACGTCGCATAGCTACGGCGTAGCAACGAGAGACTACGCGCCGAATATTAACGCCGGGAGAATTTGGCTACCGTTGTGGCTGAACTTTGTAACTTTCGATTCAGTGTGTGAAATAAACGCTATTTCCCGATTTTACGCCTTTGTTACTTTGTCACTGGTATCGCCATATTCCCACTCACGCAATCCAGCACACACACAACACATTGCGGGGTGTTGGCCCAGTCCGAGCCCCGCACAGTAACACAGCACAGCGCCCATTGCGTCAAGAAAACAAACAACTGTCATAGGCCATACCGCCCAGTAATTACCCCGGCTTCAATGTACAAACACTCCCCAGAAATATAAAAGCTGGTCTGTAGTTCATCCCTGACTGGTAGATAATCCAATTGTGTCGAACAAAGCACCGCTCGGCAGAACAACATTCGCTATCTCCAGTTTAGTTTGATTACTCCGGGATTACTATGGGATCTCACGGAAGACTCGCTTTTAAATAGGTTCGCAAACAAATGTTATTTTAGCTTTTGTTTTTTTTTTCTATTGCGGCAAATTAATGCAATTGCGTATGGTAGGACAATTCATTCTTATATAATATTGAACGATGAGAAGTCTCGTCGCTTGATGTTTGCCAGAATGATACCAGTCAATTACTGGATGTCTATAGTGCAGTGTGCACGAATTGTTCTTGAACGCGACTCACAGGAACGTGCCTGTAGGATAGGATGTTTAACACCCGCATACGAGTACATAATATTGTCACCATGCAGTTGCGTACTCTTTCCTGGAGAGTTCATTATGGTTTTTAAGATCTTTCTTAACTGATTGAGTCTCAGTCAACTGATCATTGTAATACTTCCTATCTGATCGGTTGTCCATGATCTTAGTTTGTTGAAGGTAATAACAGAGAGATCATTGATCCGCATTACATTTGCGACTGCTCTGCAAAAACCATTAATATTAATGTTACATAATGTTTCGAGTACAAAACGAGTTATCAATAGTAACGCATCCCCATCGCAACCCTTATCACGTACTTTCTGTTCCTGAACTTTGTTATCAACTGGAATAAAAACTCTGATTATCCTGTAAATAACAATTTGTATTGACTACGGGCCTTCCCATTGAACATTTAATCAGTGATTAACATAATGAGTATCCCTTTGATTCCCGATTTATTTGTTATAAGAGAAAATAAAAAAAAAAACACGACGATTAGTTAAAAGTTAAGGGTGATTAAAGGCTGATTAAACAACTTGCAAGTCATTAATTATTTTATTTGTATGAAAACGTAAAAAAACTAAACAAAAAAACGTACAGCTTTTTTATAGCGTCGTAATATCACGCCATGTATGCATAAAAGCTGTTCATAGTCCCGCGGTGCCGTTTTATTACGCGGGCTGTACTAGAATATCGTGTGACGAAATCACGACAAAAACTCTGTATTGTAAATACAATTGGTGAAATTGTATGAAAGTAGATCGACTTTTGTCATTAGAGAAAGCTCAGATATTGAATACACTTTTTATTTTAGTAAATTATACAGAGGCATTATCTATGAGTGTGTTCGACTGTGCCAGAAAGTTCTGAAATCTAAGTCGGGAGACACAAGTTTGGTCTTGTGGAAGGAAGCATAGTTGTTCTCCGGTCATAGGACTATGTTTTGTCTGTAACGCAAAAGCTACAGCGTATTTCGCACACACATGCGCACACACACACTCACGCCCGTTATCCCCAAAAGGGTAGGTACAGGCACAACTAGTGCACCCACTTTTCGCCGTGCGTATTCCGTCCCATGATGTGATAGGGAGCAAGCCTATCGCCATATCGGGCACAAATTCCAGGCTCCGGGCTGATACTGAATAGAAAAACCCAATATCACTTTGCCCAACCCGGGGATCGAAACCGAGACCTCAGCATTGCAGTCGTACCGTAATATAACTACGCCACTAAGTCAGTCTACGAAATAACACTGAAAAATTTTGGTGAATCTACAAAAACGATGTATCTTCAATCCACTAACATTTGTCATTTAGATAGTTCATCATTAATAGTTCAGGGAGAATGGACTAATTTTTTATTAACTGGAAATTAGACAATTCAATTTTTGCGGTACAAATCAAACGTAAACATACCTAAATAAAATGTGATATTGTTGCACATCTATGCAATTTTTACCACGACCTAAATATCAAGCAAAATACATCACAAATGCAGTAACTTTTCTCTGCTCAAAGCATTCTCGAAATAAACTAATAGACAGGCCGGTATCGATTCTACGAAGTGTCAGTTTAGACGTGTGGCGGACTCGGAGTGTTCTATGTGGGGTCCACAATGACCCCCTATTTATGAAGTTTTTACAATACGCTGAACGCACTTCGTCATATTATAACGTATTTAAGAATTAAAAATTCTAATCGTACTCCTGTATATAATGTGTAATATGAACGTCAAATAAGACTGCCTCGATGGCGTTATTGTATTATGATACGATTGCAATGTTAAGGTCTCAGGTTTGATCCCCGGGTCGGGCAAATTGGTATTGGGTTTTTCTAGTTATTATAATCCCGGAGCCTGGAATTTGTGCCCGATATGAGCCTACGGGCTCGCCCCCTACCACATCATGGGATGGAATACGCGAAAAGTGGGTGCACTAGTTGCGCCTCTGCCTACACCTTCAGGTATAAAATTCTAAAGTGTATGTATGTCAATGCAATACAACGCAATCAGCCCTGTGTTATAATACTGCCCACTGCTGACCACGGGCCTCCTCTAGAACTGAGACGGTTTAGACCTTAGTCCAGTACGCTTTCCTAGTGCGTGTTGGCAGACTTCACATACCGTCGAAATTCTTATGGAGAATTTTCAGGTATGTAGGTTTCCTTATGATGTTTTCCTTCGCCATTAAAGCGAACGACTATACTTAGAAAACACACGTCACTGCGAAAAGTCTGAGGTGTGTGCCCTTGGTTTTGAACTGCCGGACATTGTCTCGGCAGACCGTCGCGTTCCATTCCCAACTAAGCTATCTTCTAAAGTAGAAAGTAGACTTCATCTATGTCAAATATGTAATAATAATTGAGTTAATAGCTTTCAATTAAATTAAAAGATTCATATGATAATACTAGATTTTGCCCGCGGCTCCGCCCGCGTTAAAAAGTTTTTCCGGGATAAAAGTCCCGCTTTATGTTTTCCCGGGATAAAGTGTAGCCTATGTGTTAATCCGGGACATGATATACCCGTGTGCAAAATTTCATCAAAATCCGTTCAGTAGTTTTTGCGTGAAAGAGGAACAAACATCCATACGTTCTTACAAACTTTCGCCTTTATAATATTAGTAGGACTAGCTTTTGCCCGCGGCTCCGCCCGCTTGAATGAGTTTTTCCGGGATAAAAGTCCCGCTTTATATTTTCCCGGGATAAAATGTAGCCTATGTGTTAATCCAGGACACGATCTACCCGTGTGCCAAATTTCATCGAAATCCGTTCAGTAGTTTTTGCGTGAAAGAGTAACAAACATCCATACATCCAGACATTCTTACAAACTTTCGCCTTTATAATATTAGTAGGATGATCAGTTGAGGCATTTGAACTTTATCTCCGTTATCAGATTATCAAATGTAGATAATCATATTTAGATGCGACCCCCATGTCGAATAAAAATATTAAAGTCAGAACTCGCCACTCCATTGGCCAAAATATCATAAAATTATTGAACTACTTCCTTAATTAATTCACTTATACACTTGAATTGAGGAACTCTTCCTCTTTCTACATACCAATTCTTTATAAAAAAAAATAATGAAAAAAAATATTTCACTTAAAAATGATACCAAAACTAAAAACTCAGCATTCACAGAACCAATAAATACGAACCATATCCGAGCTATCCTGTCCATTACTCGAAATAGCCATCAAAATAAGACACGACGCTTTTAGCTAAAACTTTCATTGTGGACGAACAACTGAAGGAAATCGGGGCATTGTATCTGTGGGACTGTGTTGCGTAACAGAAGGCACGGATTAGACGCGTTCTGGTGGGGGATAATTGACCCATGTGATAATATTGTGTACCTATTTAATATTTTGTTACGGATTAAGATGTTCTTACATTAATGTGTTTAAAGGTGTAATGTACTAGCGGTGTAATATTCCAATTTCAATTATTTGCGTAGGCATCAACACAAGAAGTAAGAACCGTATCACAAGAACATAAAACAAGTGCACCAATGGTTAAACCACAGAACAGGGATATAGACAAGAGGTTCAACGAACATATCCATAGAAATAAATAAACAACTTCTCCAAAATTTTAACAAATATTTCATTACAGCGAAATTGTATCCGGATCAATACGTGCCTACGATACGGCTTTCAAACCGACCGCGTATAAATAGCGCAATACGGTGTATGTACGCGTATTGAACGGGGACGTGCCGCTTTTAGAAGAAAACTTTAATTGTGGCCAAGAAAATGGGCCATTGTATCTTGTGTGTTGCGTAAGAAGGTGGGTGCGGCTTCTGTGGTTCGATTTGGACCCATGGCCGCACTGACAACATTTTATATTTTTTTATTGTATCGAATGACGAGACGAGCATGCCTTTCGCCTGATGGTAAGCGATACGACCACGTATAAACAGTAGAAACACCATCCAGCACCTTGAGTTACAGAGTACTATGTGGCATCCCATTGCCCTCGTCATCCTGAGACATAAGATGTTAAGGCCGGTATTAATAAATGAATCTCAAGTTTGAGTTACATCTCAAGTAGACATAATGTATGAAGAGTTCAATACATTATGTCTGAGATGTAACTCAAACTTGAGATTCATTTATTAATACCGTCCTAAGCCTCAATGTATGTACATTATGTACCATTTGGATAATCAGCAAATAGAATACCAACAGTCCCTGAATACATGGTCTACTCATGACAGTTTACAACTTTCTTCCACCACGCTGACCCAGATTAAGTATCTTCAAAAATACGTAAAATGTTGCGGCAGTTTTATGAGCTTTCTGCTTGGCCGAAGCAGTAGTTGATACCCTTGGATTTACTATGTAGTTACTAACTATTCGGTGCATTTATTTATTTTCCACGTCCTTCATCCCGCGAAGTGACTGCAGGCTAGACATGGGCGCCGCCTAGGAAAAAGCCGGCGGCGGCGTGCTGGTAATTTTTGGTCGGCGGCGGCGTAGCGCCGGCGGCGTGGAATTTTAATTGAATATATAGGCCATATATAAATTCCTCAGTTACATGTTCGTAGGTAGTTGGAACCATTAGCCAATTAACCTATCGGTATAAAAATCCCTTCAGGACCCATGCTCTATCCGCCCTGTGGATTGGGTGCGTTTGGAGAACTCCAATACGGTAGGTATCCAATGCCTGTTGTAAAAGGCGACTAATAGGGGCCACCGGGGGTCGCAGGCGGGCGGCAGGGTCTGTCCGTCTTTAGTTTTGTGCTTTTTAGCACATTGTTGCGATCCGTGTGATGGACGGCAGCGTGGTAGGTGGGCCTCACGCTGCCGTTGACGCAGAGGAGGTCCTTCGGTGCACGGGAGCTTCTGAGCCCAACACAACAGGAGACGGGCCGCACTAGCCGGCACCGCGCAGGGGCAGTTGCGGACGGCAACTTAGACACTTCCATAAGAAGAAGCCCGCAGCCATCACTAATGCGCCGAAGATGGCCACCGCGGAGTTTTGGTTTATACGCCGTGCGTTGTACATACGTTGGGCGGTTACCCGATAGTTCCATCTCTCCGGTTGGCTCAACGTTGGGTCGTAAGGCACGGTGAACCCAGCATAACAGCTCAGTCGCCCCCCTTGAAGGCTGGGCGGTAGTAATAAGTCACTTTCTCCGAAAAAAAAAGACCCATGCTCCGTAGCACTCGCGAGTCTTTATCTTGTTTTGCGGAGAAGGTGAAATGACCATTAACGCCCTTTGGTGTCACCATCCTGTTATAAAAAATGACTGGGCGGTTATATCATTATCACCGCTTTTACGACCTACCGCTACGCCACTTATAGAGATGGTAAACATCGGGCGACACGCCATGCTGGGCCAAGTCTTTTAGTCTATAAAAATTACTAGTGGCGGCGTTCACCGGTCACCGTCGGTGGCCACCGACGGCCTCGCGCTTACAAAAAAAATGTTTAATTTTACTTCTTGATATTGATGGCTTTACCCAAGGTAGGGCTCCGGGGAACAGATGTTTGCACGTGGCCTTTTTCTTTGTGCCTTTTATCAACCACGGGCTCAGCCGCCGCTAGGCCCGGGCGAGAGAAGAGTGAAAAATAAAAGGGGCCTCATAAAGCTGATGTCGCCAACGTTCACGTTTGGTCTAGCGCCACCATTGTAAACTACTACGGCATACCAAATGTGTATCAAAGCACTTTGTTGCATCAGGGACGAATGGTTATGTGCGCCTAATCATTTGATCTGCAAATGTCCATCGAACGGGTAATATTCAGTTCTCCACCTCAGACCTCAAATTTTTGTACTGCTGGCGGGAGAAGTCCGAACTTTCGTGTTCCTGCACCATCTATTTTCATAAGAGGTCTGCAATCTAGAACCTCCGCCTGTCGACAATGGACCAATAAAACACGACCACATGTACCTGACCGTAAGACACCGTCATTGGGCAGTTATCAAAATGAAAAGACATGACCTACGATCTACCACAGATACTCTGCGAAACAATGTTCTCCGATGAGCACATTTGTCAGTTGGAACATCATTGCTTTGCACCTTGGTGAAATCAGGGCACACTAGTAAAACGTTTGAGCACCGAGGACGGCGTCTCCAGCCTGAGACCACAACCGCCAAGGCAACTCCGCCGAAAGGAGCCCGCTTGGCCTCTATTTAGGAGCCGGACGCTGCTCGGGTGTGGAAGCTTCCCCGAGCCAGCGGAAATTGGCTGTAGGGCTTTGGGGTACAGATCCTAGGCCGGTATCTCACCAACAAGTAAGTCAGATACAAGACCGTGTGGTACACCCTTATCGTCTGCTGCGGATTCCGCTGGAGAGTATTGCAGAGGGATTCGGAGGTCCAATGTTTCGGCCGAATAGGGACTACTGTAAAAGATCATAGACCACGTAAATCCGTGGCATAAAGTCTGGTTAGCGTTGCCAGGTCCTTCTAAGTAGACAGCAAGCTTGAAAGAGCACAGCCGCGTATGGGTGCGTGGGCACAGAATCCGTAGCCAAGATGCCTTTTACAATCGTTTAAGCTTATAGTAGTTTTTTCTGTTATTAACTTTAAATATCCCGAGTTTGACCAATAACTATGATTTAAATTCCACAAGAAAAATGTTTTTTTTTTTACAAAATCCACGCCGCGGCGTATACGACAGCGGCGGCGGCGGCGCGCTATTCGGCGCGGCGGCGTAACGCCGGCGCGGCGCCCATGTCTACTGCAGGCTACGCTGGCGTGTTGCCAGGATCTCGGCATCTTCAATTAGGATAAGAGTCATTGTTCAGTTATAACGCATTTGCTTTGCCCTTATCCTTATGTAATTCTTATTTTTATATGCTTATTTTGTTGTTGTAGTTGCAGACAGGGTAAGGAATGAGCATCGCTATTGTGATAGGAGGTACATTTTTTCTGGGCTTCTTTTCCGTTACGCACCGGCGTTTCAAGATTGAAAATATCTTGTAGCTCCCTATAGCCTTTAAATTTGATAGATTACTTTTTATGGTACGAATAAGTTACATAATATATACAATAATAAATAATTCCGAATTTTATTGTTAACATTACAAAAACATGCGGAATACTCAACTTGTACGGAAGAACCGCCACTGTCAGGGAATGCTCTAAACTGACACGCCGTAAACATTGTCTTATCTAGAACTATTTAATCAAACAAATGGTTTACAGATTTTGTGCGTTATCGTATTTTCTGCGTCAGCGTGTTACCTTGTCTTTGAATTGCGGGTACGATTGTGATTCGGTGATTACATCAATGATTTTGCATTATATCCGGCAGGCTTAAAAGATACGGTGAGCCATCTGATCCAATGGGTAATGAATATGTTTTATGCATGCGTTTCTTGGTAGGTCCCGCGTATGTCAGTCGGTGTAGGTACCAGTTCAATCCATAATGCATTTCTACTGGCTACAATATCGTAAACCACGATATTGATCGGTACCTACCTCGACTGACATACGTGGGACTTACCACCAAGTAATTAATGCATAAAACATTTTTAAAACTGTTTAATATACAAACCAAACTAATCGAAAAATCGATAATATTATGTACAGAGATCACGACATTCGTTCTTCCTGTACCTTCCTTATACGTACTTCCTACTACGACCGGTGCATACTTCACGCTGTTAATGTATGCTTAATGTTGCACCTGTTAAAATATAACTATTATCCTAGGGTTGTCATCTGTCCAAGTGTACGGGACATGTCACCGATTTAGATCGTCTTTCCGTCGCTGTTATATAATCTATAAACTGTCCCAGAATTATTTACGCATACCAGTGCATTTGAAAGAAACCTCCGCATTTTGTTAATGGTTCTTAGTCAAGGATAAAAACAAGTTCGAGTCGGCTTCGGAAGTTATGGCAGCCCTATACGCGCGATTATTCGGCACAGAGTAGATACGTTTACTCATGTGTTTTCGATCCCCGCACCGAAACAAATGTTTGTATGATTCGCAAATATTTGTGTCGGGTATGGGTGTTGTGAAGCACCTCGTAGTTAGGCCTGCCACCCGTCGGATTTCCCCGGATTTGTCCTAGTTTGAAGGGCGTCCGGGGGCCGTCCGGCAGGGATTTTAAAAAAGTGTCCGGGTGAAACCCGGACACTTGTTGTCAGGGGAAATCATTTTTTTATAGATAAGCACTAAATTGAAATAAACTAGTTAAAATTTCATTCATAATAACCCGCATTCAAGAAGGCACGGCAAAATATTTTTTCAGAGGTGTCCGGGGAAAAACCCATATTTCGCCCAAATGTCCGGGATTTTTGCTGTGTATATCCGGCGTCGGCAATTTAAGTGATGGCAGCCCTACTTGTAGTTAGCACAACAAAAACACGTAAAACACTTTAATAGTGTGTGGTCAAGTTTGTTTGTGTTGAGCATCATATTTGTTCAATTTTGTCGTCGTATATGGACAGTAGATTTCGATTCCCAGAGGACGTAGCCAAGATGGCTCTCTACAATCGTTAACGCTAATATTAAGGTTAGCGATAGACTGTGTCATTTCAAACATGTTCTCTAGTTTTCTAGTAGCATTCGCTATTGTACAAAAGCACGGCCTACGACTACGGTTACGGCCACAGATCAGGTAAAACGTGTCTTTGAATATTACAACAACATTTGCCAGAGATGGAATCACCAACGGATTGTCGTCAGACTGGCGGCCGACCGTAAAAACAAAGTCAAACGGTGATGTAATAACCCTCCATCTTTAGCAGTCGGGTAAAAAAAGACTCAAATCTCCACTTATTCAAACCTAATATTCACTTTGTTGTCTCAGTCTATTCGTGGCAAACATAATTCAATACTCCCGACGTGTAACAATGGGGCGTACTCTGCTATGAATTGTGATATTTAGAGGGTCGTGACCCCCGAATGCCTTTTAGACAAGTGTTTATAACAGCAGTGAAATAAATTACTAGGTACTATTAGACTAAATCTCAAATCACAGGTGACCGTTGGTGTTAAACTTTGAAAATAACAGAGTTGCGACATTTTAGAAATGGATACAAGACTCTGCAGTCTGTTCCAATCCTGTTAGCCTGTAGTTGCTATTCAATCACGTCATTTTTGCTTTAATAAGATTTTATACCGACCTTAATACCACTCTGCGTCAGCTTCATGTTAAAACATACTCCCCAGATGGAAAACTCTCACATACCATAATACAGTTTTCCACTGACAAGGCACGCTCGCATCTCAGATTCCAGAACATTCCCCTCCGGGAGCGCACGTCCTAACTTTAGCAATAAACAGCGAGCTTCAACATTCAACATAGTTTTATGAATATGAAACCTTTTACACGGCAAGGACGAACATGTTAGTCTAGTGCTGCGATATTATGACCTAATTTACTTAGACTTATTATAGTTTTTAAGAACTTCACAGTACTAGAAATGTACAAAAGGCCTTTTCAAATACAGGCAAATATACTGAGATATATAATGAATTACCTGAATGAAAATCAAGGACACTTATTTCATTTGAATTAGGTTTTCGAATTTAATGAAATAGATTTCTGGTTGAAGCAGTTTATTAATGAGACAAAGAAATACACGCATAGTTGAAAAGATCACAACCCGTTGAACCCACCCTACCGCAGTCTAAAAGCCCTCAGACAGACACTCGTCTAGAACTTAACGAGTTAAAGATTCAATGTGAACACACGAACGTAAATTCGTAATAAAACGCGGTGTTTTGACCGCTGCAAGGGCGAGACGCGAACGACGAGAGTACAATGCCCGTGTCGTCGAACTTACGACCATTCGGTCAATAGGTCACCACCGTCTAGAATAGATTTAATAAAGGCAAACAAAATAAACAGGCTTAAAATAGACATGAATGCAGTACAAAACGTACGGTGCGCTATTTTTGTTTCATAGATATTTGTTTTGATTAATACTAGATGCAGAATTCCAACATTGCAGATCGCGCTAAAAGTCGGATTGGATATCTCACTCAGACTTCAGAATATCTGGAGGGATAGCGTGCGTTTTGTTTTCTCACCACGAAACGTCCTTGCATGTCTAGCTTTCTTTTTTTTTTATTGCATCGAATGACGAGAAGAGCATGCCGTTCACCTGATGGTAAGCGATACGACCACCTATAAACAGTAGAAACACCATCCAGCACCTTAAGTTACAAAGTACTGTGTGGCATTCCACTGCGCTCGTCATCCCGAGATATATGAAGTGAAGTCTCATTATGTCCTGTAGTTACACTGGCTACAATGCCCTTCCAACCGAAACACAACAGTGCATGCACACTGCTGCTTGGCGGTACCCACCCAGACGGACTCTTACATATGAGAGTCCTACCACCAGTACTTGCGGTGTTTCTACACCATTACGAATTCTAAGCACTTTCAAGAATAGACCCTTTAGACTTTTCCTACTCAAATTTCTTTGGTATTGAATTTAATGGGCTTTTGTGCTTATCTATCATTACGTTCTCCTAATGTAAAAAGGTTGTTGATCGTTCATAAACGGCGGCAGCATAGGACTTTAAAATTTAAATACAAATGATTACGGTACACCGCGCTAGTCGTTAGGCTTTATATATTAACTATCGGTCTTATAATATGCATAAAATTGTATACGACTTATAATGTCCATGTAAATGATTTCTCGTGTCTTTATATAATTGCAATAAAAATCCTTTAGAAGCTAATTTGAAAAAAAACATTGACAAGTAATACACAGGAACGTAAATTCGCACCGAGCCGCGAGCGCCGCCAAGGGCATGAATGGCGCAACCAATCGATCAAAGGGCCCGTGTCATCGACCCGCCGGCCGAAGCCCTAAAATGAATTAATGCTCGTCTGCGCCCTCCGAATGCACCCTATGGAACGGTCGCAGTGTGCCACTGGATACGACATTGAGCGTAATTAGAATAAAAAAAATGTCTGGACAAATATACTGAAATTAGCAGATGTCGGCGACTTCGCGTGACCTACAAATTAATTACTTTTGAGGGACTATGGCATTTTTATTGCTTAATGGAACAATGCGTACTCTGAAAACAGAACATCGAGATTAATAACCAAGATTTGATGTAAAAAAAAAACTTGGCGAGGAGTAACGGTTATATGTATTTATCCGACTGGAAAGATCTTCTTCGTCGTCGCTTCGCTCTTGACAGCATGGTCGTGGTCACGATGATTTGTGTCCAAACGATGATGTAGCTCGCCGCACGATATCTCTCCATCTTTTCTGTTAGACGACAATCGGGTACATTCGTTTACAGGGACTCCTACTGCTGATTTAATTTGGTCGGTTCATCTTCATTGGTGACCTACCACAAGGTCTATTTCCTTCCACTCTGCCCCGAACGACTAGACGCTCTATGGAGTCATTATTTCGCCGCAAGATATGAATGAAAAATGTTAGTATACGGGACTGTACTAACTCGGATAGACGCTGCTTGATGCAGAGTTCTTGGAGTATGCGTGTGGCGCTGCGAGCGCATTCAGCTTAATAAGACCTGGACAAAATGATTACCAAGGTTGAAAAAACGGGGCCTCAGTCAAGCCAACTTTATTCTAGAGACAGTGGAGAAAAACACGTGTTTAACACACAGTTTCCCTTAGTCTACATCATTTTTGGACCATACTATTGTACTTACAAATTTAATAGTTTATAGGTACTCATTTCGAACGGCTTTGCTCCTTAAAATTGTCGTTACTCGTCATAAATTGTGTCTCATCTGGCACTCACTTTTACATCGGCGTAATGTCGCCACCCCTTGTTTTTGTCCGGAATACGATATAACCACCAATAGCCAATCGCTTAGTCAAATAGAAAATTAATATAATGTATGTAGAAAATAATAAGAGATACTACTGGTGGTAGGACTCTCATATGTAAGAGTCCGTCTGGGCGGGTACCACCGCAATATTTATTTCTGGAAGCATGCCGCTGTTAGTCTAAGCATGCCGCTTGTGACAAGTCCGTCGGGAAATCTTTGGGGGAAGCCTATGTTCAGCAGTGGACATGATGTGGCTGATGATGATGATAGTGATCAGCAATAACTCTTGGATCGCCATAATGTTTAAGTTGCGAGCGCCTTCTGCACTCACTCAAAAGACCGGTGTTCTTTCATAAGCCGACCCTCGTCAGGCTAGAAAGAGTAATGTCAGGGACAAAAAAAAAATCACCGTCATGTGCAGAGTAATCAACTTGTAAATAAAAAAATCTAAAAAACAACTGACATTCGACGCGGATATTTTATCAAGCTGGTATGAAATGGTTCGCGTTGTCTGGCCACTGGTCACTAAACGCTTTAATAAACGCGCAGTTAGTATTCTCGACTGCCTTTGCCGACCTCCTCAAAATATGGTAATCAAAGTCATTGGCCATGACACTTTGGCCAGCTTTTGGCATAAAAAAATTAATAAAAATACATTATCTACTCACGTATAGAACAATGGCTTAAATATGACTAAATTTAGACTGTGTAGTTTGTACATACATACTATATATTTTAATTAACGCCAATTACATCACTGATAGATGACGTATGAGCACACAATATGTATTAGGTATTTTCATCAAAAATGTCATACGGCAGCGTGGCCGAGCGGTCTAAGGCGCTGGTTTTAGGCACCAGTCCGAAAGGGCGTGGGTTCGAATCCCACCGCTGTCAAATTCGTTTTTGCTTTTTATTTTGTATTAGAATAATCAATTCGATTCGAAATACCTAGCGTTACTTAATTTTGCATGATACGTCCGTAAGAAATTCAGAATAAAATTAGTGTTCCCCATTTTTTTTCTATTCATTCCTTTACTAACTTTAAGAGTAATAAAGAAATATAAGTTTAATATTATAATAAAAGAACAATACCATACAGGAGATATTGTAAAATTTGTAACCTCCCGTAGTAGCCATTGTGCCAATTGTCATTTCGATATACACCGGGCAACCACACAACGCATCTCGTCGAAGAACGAAGCGCTGTGTACGACATAATTTTGCCGGGCTTACGGTAGTCGATATCTAGTTGGATATAAAATACATTAAGTTCCCCCTCCCGGGCCGCGGTGCGTACAATAAATATTCGAAATTCGAACCAATAAGTCATTTCGTAGCAGTTGAAAAATGGAATTCGCTAATTTTCTTCTGATGGCGCTTGAGAAAACGGTCTTGTGTGAGATTTCCACATAATAGCTATCGATTTGAACAATTCTTGATTTGCCCAGGATTAGAATTCCTGTTCGGTAGGACTATATGGTTTGCCCCTATTATTTCCTACTTCTATCCGGTTATCCGTTCAGGAATCAGCTTATTTTTTATAGCAGTAGGTAAGTAAATAGATGCGTAACTGACTTTAAAAAGTAGGAATTTGTACTGGAAATGGGGAGGGGGTGTATGAAGAGTGACAGTTCCGACAGTAACATAATATATGTTTATATTAATTATACATAGCTTTAAGGATAACAATGTAATCGTCAGGATGTGCGTCGGTAATCAAACTAGGGTCACGGCGCAGCATTGATAACGGGTCAATGCCGTCAGAAACGCCACGAGGAAGAGATAACAGTGCATCCAGGCTCTAACGCATACACTAGATACAGAATGTGGTACACACTTGTAGTGCAAGACAACAGACATGTATTCAATGTTTTTTATGGTACATATTTCAAACCAAATGTCTCATTACTCAGGGTGACGAGCGAAGTGCCTCATTTATAGAGTTTGTCTCCGTAATTGAAAGTTTTCGAAAGCACTCTTACTGTTTCTGAACTGGCGACGCGCTACTGTTAACGATTGAGTCCTCAGTTCAGTCGCGCACGCAGTCGGTCACGCCAGATCTCAGATCTATGACAATGTAATGAAATATAAAAACTGACTAAGAATGGTTGATCACAATTATATCTCACATGATACCAAGATAACACAAACTTTAGGGGACGTAAGTATTTAATTACACCGAATTACGCTAATCACGTTGAATCTTGAGATATTGATAATTATCGATATAACCGGCCGTAATTTGGTGCCTTGTGAACTCAAAGATAACTGTGTTTGCACAGTATCAGCACTATCTTTGCGGAAGAAAAAACAACTTCGTCGCTTTCCTGATATATTCTGTTGTTTTACACACGCAGTAATTATACACAAAGTCCTGATTCATCCAAAGGGCTACACCAAAGGCTAATCAGGACATTGAGACTAAAAACATTGCTAATTATACATATTTGTCTTAATGCAGGAGTTGAAAGCAGTTGTCAGCCGATCAGTCATCACGCCTCAGACTCTGAATACTGGCCAACTGATCCCAAAACATCTAAAACTAGGTCACAACGATAACCCGATACGAGTAGAAAACGTAAAACCGCATGAGTTTCACACAAGGTCATTACGTTAACGAGTCGCACGATACACTTATCTCTAGGAAATAACAATTAACGCAACTGTTTGTTATTTTTTTAATTACCGCTCACACTCTATTAATTATCATTATCGTTTGTAAAAACTATGCCGTGGAATATGCAGGGAATAGAACCTGCCGCTGATACACGATGTATTTTCGTACAGACCGTGTACGCAGTAACAATTTCGCCTAACATTTGTGATGCCTGAAAAAAATGAATCGATAATGTATTGCTGTGGAACGAACCAAAATCCACAGAGCCATGGGAGAAGCTAATGCGATTATGTGAATGTCTAGGTACCGTTGAACAATCCCATGACATTATAACATTTCTATTGTATGATATCCAAAATAATATTATAAGGAGATAAATTTGATTTATTGTATGTTTGTAATGCACATATATACAAAAACGGCAACAGATTTTGGGAATTATTTCAGTAATAGAAAGCTACGTTACCCATGGACACTATAGGCTAATTATATCCCAGGAATGGGCGTTCACACAGGCGTAGCCACGATCAAAAGCTATTTATCACAAAATTCAGTGCAATGATTGCCATGTAGTAAAAAATAATAATGTGACTGAGATTTTTGTTTATCAAGATGATATCTCTAATCGAATTGTTGTAAGATAAGACATACATAACAGTTGTATCTGTATTCCCGAAAGATTAGACAGCACAATTCCCAATACAGGTCTTTAATGTAAATTTCCCTCATCCGAAACACTTATATTAATGAATTCCTCACCTTGGAGATTATTGAATCTTGTATTGACAAGACAACATATTTTACTCATACTTATTATTTAACCAATAAATTGATGAGGCCATTTTTGAAACAATAATCTTACTAATATTATAAAGGCGAAAGTTTGTAAGTATGTATGGATGTCTGGATGTATGGATGTTTGTTACTCTTTCACGCAAAAACTACTGAACGGATTTCGATGAAATTTGGCACACGGGTAGATCATGTCCTGGATTAGCACATAGGCTAATTTTTATCCCGGGAAAATATAAACCGGGACTTTTATCCCGGAAAAACTTTTTAATGCGGGCGGAGCCGCGGGCAAAAGCTAGTGAATCATAAAAAAGGCATAATCCATGACGCCTACAAATAATATTCTAGATCATGGGTTCGCAAGTAATTACGAATGGGGTCTGGGTTCTGTAGAAAATTTGTAAACAAAAAAAAAATTCGTACTGAATAAATGTAGAGCTAGTTAATAAAATGTAATTTAAATTGGATAGGTAGGTAGTTATATTTAAAAATATTCCGCGGTCCAAGCATCCACGTTCCATAGTCTGTATCAAGACTGCAGTCCACCTATTGCCGAACACTGTTCTAGATTAATAAGTAATATCAAAAAAATTGTGCATCTACTGAGCACATGTATTGTCTTAACTATGTTATATTTATTGAAATTTTGCCCACAGAGTTGATCCACTTTAGCATAGACGCAAGCATCTTCTGGTCTACAGAGTGTGCAGAACAGAAAGAGTACCCATTTCCAAAACATAGCTGATATTTCAAGGGTAAGACAATTTTAACTTTGTGAATACAGGAAGTATGCCTCTACACAGTTGTTCAACTGGTAGAATTTAAACGTTTTGATGAAGGTCTTTATCAATACAATGTACTTTTTATTGTTATCCTAATAACTTAAATAAACACTCTATAGTTAGTATTAACTATAGAGTATTAACTGTTATAGTTAGATATAAATATGTGCTAACATATTATACTTTTGTAAGAATGTCTGAACGTGATAGTTTTTAGCTATAAGATCTATAGTTATAGGATGCCTATGCCTCGGTGGCGTGGTTGTATTACAGTACGACTGCAATGCTGAGGTCTCGGGTTCGATCCCCGGGTCGGGCAAAGTGATATTGAGTTTTTCTATTCAGTATCAGCCCGGAGTCTGGAATTTGTGCCCGATATGGCGATAGGCTCGCCCCCTATCATATCATGGGACGGAATAATGGCGGAAAGTGGGTGCATTAGTTGCGCCTCTGCCTAACCCTTCCGGTATAACAGGCGTGAGTGTGTGTGTGTGTGTATCTATAGTTTCACAATTTGTTGAGAATCAGTCTCCAGTTAGTTATTGTGCCTGATAAATGATAATATAGTCACACCAATTACATGGAACTTAAAAAAGCTACCAGTGTAAATACAGGATATAATGAGACTTAACATCTTATGTCTCAGGATTATGAGTGCAGTGGAATGCCACACAGTACTTTGTAACTCAAGGTGCTGGATGGTGTTTCTAGTGTTTATAGGCGATTGTATCGCATACCATCAGGCGAACGGCATGCTTGTCTCGTCATTTGATGCCATAAAAAAAAAAGCTGGTGAAATGTAAGTGGGATAAATTTCTATACATATGTAAATGGGTTTCTACAATGAACATGATGACTTATCCTATAAATGTATCATTTATTAGGTTGGAGTAATAGCATGGCATGGTTTTATATTATGATTTTTTATACATGTCAATGGCCATGTATGTATATCATCTCCTTTAAGAGAATTAAATACGGATCCTGAAATTAGCAATCGATGGCGAGAGTCGAGGTGGCTCAATTGGAAGAGCACCGGCACGGTACGCTGGAGGTCATGGGTTCGAGTCCCGCCTTCGACTGTTTCTTTTTCAGGATTCTATAAAATATAAAATCATTAACATGGCATGGTTTTGAATTAAATCATATCCAAGAGAAACTGTTGAAAAAATCCTCCTTGATATAAAAATGGGGTTATTGAAACCGGAATGAACTAACTAGGGACACCTGTAGAAACTATAAATGATAATTCAAAGTGTGAGGTCAGGACTATGTATGCAACTGTTATATTGTATAATTGTGTGGAATGAACCCCTCATGAAAATAATACAAGTCCAAATAGCATAATATTATTTGCAAGTACAACAACATAAATTGAATCAATTGTTAACTGCTTGTAACCCATGAGAATTTATGTAATACCCAAAAGAAATGATTGTTATAAATTGCAACTTATTCAATGATACATCTAATCTAAGATCCGAATTGTATAATGTATGACTAATATTACTGTTTATTCACAAAATGAACATTTAGAAGTTTAGAGCAATGAGTCAA
Organism: Lapara coniferarum; assembly: GCA_949316025.1. Lineage (NCBI taxonomy): Eukaryota > Metazoa > Arthropoda > Insecta > Lepidoptera > Sphingidae > Lapara > Lapara coniferarum. The sequence continues at coordinate 24,018,349 of OX438931.1, read as the reverse complement.
TAGATAACACATATTCCTGATTTCATCTCATACTTATTGACTTTCTCTATGACACATTATGGCTTTGGAATTCTCTGAAGTAAGATAAAGTGCTGGTTTTGGTAAATATTAAGAATTATTTACAGTTAACTATCAAATCAATTTATGTATCATTAGGTACACAAAAGCCTAAACATTTTTTTTTATGGCCTCGAATGACGAGACGAGCATGCCGTTCACCAGATGGTAAGCTATACAACCACTCATAAACAGTAGGAACACCATCCAGCACCTTGAGATACAAAGTACTGTATGGCATTCCACTACACTCGTCATCCTGAGACATAAGATGTTAAGTCTCATTATGTCCTGTAGTTACACTGGCTACAATGCCCTTCAAACCGAAACACAACAGTGCATGCACACTGCTACTTGGCGGTAGAAATAAACATTGCGGTGGTAACCACCCAGATGGACTTTTACATATGAGAGTCCTACCACCAGTGAACATGCATTTGAATTGTGTTAATTGATGTTAATTGAATGTGCCGAAAGCATAATGCCACGCAAAATTAACCACAATCATTACAAGGAACCAAAAAAATAAACAGTGAGCAGTGTGTATTGATGTGAGTCACAGACGTAGTTGCCAATGTAATTATTAATGCAGTTGTAAAGAAGAGGCTTAACTTTAGGGATATTAAACAGGCAAAATAATAATATGGATCTTAGATCCATTAAAAAAATATTTTTAGCCCCTCTATTTTGAACTGACGTTTTTAAAAAGTCCATACTAAGTACAGTTTTTAAGCAAAATAAAATGACATAAGTCTCAAAGTTGGAGGTCTTCAAAATTAAACGGTTTATTGTATAAGGCTAGTTTTTAGGAGTTCTATCCAAATATAATATATAAACTGTTGGATAGAATTTTAGACCATTTTTGGACATGTCCTTTGAATGAAATGAAACATTCCAAATTCAAATTATATTTCAATATAATAAATTCTGGCTGATTTTCAAAAATTATTATATCCGATTTAAAAAAAACATTGCGTTTCGCAAAAAAAAATCAGAGTCGTTAATAAAGTTCGCATAACATGGCTGTTTGCAATAAAATGGTAAACACTGGTCACTTCTAATATAAACAAAGATAGATAATATAAAAATAAAATCTTACTTTTGCAACTCGCAGGCGGACTACGACGAGGTTTAGTGAAAAAAAAACTTGCTCTCTCAACAGCACCACACTGGATTATATGCAGTCATAACACGTAACACCCACTACGACAACCTTTCACGTCCATTTTGTGCGATAATATTAATTAATTATTTACATTTATGATCACATGTTAGAAAACACTGAATAGTGAATACCATGAACGTATGTTACATTGCAACACTCATAGTGTGTAACGAAAAAGGCACCGATGCATCACTCGCGGCGAAAATATAAATAACTTTATAGAAAGGTTCTATTCACTCGGCTGATATAAATTCTATAGATAAAATACATAAACAGCGATGATTAGCGACCGCGAAGAGCGAAAAGCTTCGAAGTTCGAAATCATCGAAATATTGAAATGAATGAAACACTAGTATTGCCACTTTCCAGTCTACCAGCATATTTCTACCAAAGCCCCTTTTAGAAGTATCGTTGATATTATTATTACTAAATGTCATAGAATAAATTACATTATTTTATCTTTACCATAAAAAGCATCATAAATTATATGGCAAGCACTCGCGCTCATTAGAGTTCGGTATCATAATATATATTTATTGTAACTATAAGTAAGTATTTATAACTAGCTTTTGCCCGCAGCGCGGCCCGCGTTAATAAGATCTTCCAGAATATAAGTCCCGGCTTATATTTTCCCGGGATAAAAAGCAGCCTATGTGTTAATCCAGGACATGATCCACTCGTGCGCCAAATTTCATCGAAATCCGTTCAGTAGTTTTTGCGTGAAAGAGTAACAAACATCCATACATTCTTACAAACTTTCGCGTTTACGATATTAGTAGGATTAATTATGCGTATTTTTTGAAGTTATACTTTTTTAGGCGCGTTATGAAAAAATTATGAGAGTGAAATTTTAAGATTTTTTTTTTGTTAGTGGCCCTACTGCCAGTGGCCTGACGCGAGTCGGCTTTTTTGGCCACACCTTTCTTTAGGGTGAACGCAGAAGGCGCTCGCAACCCTTTAAATTAAGTGACCATGCTGAGGGCAACCCACTAACGGGTTACGAACCTCGGCTCAGGACGGCCACTGAGAGAGGATGAGACATCAACGATTAGGGAAATATTGGTTTTTAGGCCTAATCCTATTAGATTGTGTTGTCATCGTCACGTGGGCCGGAACTGCTAGGGTGTCGGGGGGGCGACGGGGAACGCGGCGAGGTCCTCGACGGCGAGGACGGAACTGCGGTCTTGTTGAGTGTTGGAGTTTCAAGAACTCGTTCTAACGGCGGATGGCCAGAGTGATTTCGTCCTCTGGATCGGTTAATACGGAACGCGGCCGTCTCCATTTGGCGCGGTCGAATGAAGAAAATTTTAAGATATTTTAAGAATCACTGGAACGAAAAAGGCTGAAGCTGTTTAATGAAATCTTTTTGATAAAAATGAAAAGTGAATATTAAATTAGGTAAATAATAAATATTTAAAAATGAATAAACTTAAAAATAATCTGAATTTATTATTATATTTAATTATATACTTTTAAAATACGAAAAAGAAAATTGGTGCGTGTTCTTATGTACGCGCGTGAGAAGTTGTAGGTACTTTTCCATTCGACCGCGCCAAATGGAGACGGCCGTGTTCAATTCTAACCGAACCAGAGGACGATATAACTGGCCATCCGCCGTAAGAACGTGTTCCTGAAACTCATACACTGCATAAAACCGCAGTTCCTTCCTCGCCGCACCCCCAGTCGCCCCCCCAACCCTCCTAAAAGTTCAGGCCCACGTGCCGACGAAATAAACGGATAGGTTTAAGCCCAAAAAAAACAATTTTTTCCTAATCGTTGATGTCTCATCCTCTCTCCTGAGCCGAGGTTCGTAACCCGTTAGTGAGTTGCCCTCAGCATGGTAACTTAAATCAAAAGGTTGCGAGCGCCAAAAGCGTTCACCCTAAAGTCCAGTATGGCCTGAAAAGCCGACTCTCGTCAGGCTACTGGCCGTTAGGTCCCGGTTAAAAAAAAGTTGTACTTCTTGGCTATCATTAAAAGTAGTTTTTTATTGCATGCATATAATTAATTATAATAAAATGACAAAAAGGACTGGAAAAGTATAGTCAACATAGTCAATAAAGTTCAGTTTAAATTGGAAAAATTATACATTATATTAAAAATAAAATTTAAAGAATAATAAACATAATATGCCTTAATTGTAAATAAAGCGTGGAGTGCTTTTTAAGATATCAAAATGATAATCCTTCTACCCATACTATCTATCAATAAAATATTTATAACTGTTGACAGCATGCACCCCACGCTTGTTTTTACAATATTTTTGTTTTCTTATTTACACTATTTTTAATTAAAATTTATTTTCTCTTATTAGTAGGATTTCCTATGAAGCATGTTTTTTAGTATTTTTAAATTACTATTTATTTCTCGTTTTTTAGGTCTGTTCTACAACAGCAGAAGTAGTACAATAGTAGTAGTGGACAATAACCCAACAGATGTCACTTAAAAATAAACTAAAGCGCCATCTTATGATAATAGTAGGACTTTGTTACAAATAAGAGTAGCCACTTTACTAATAATTCTACTATAGTTCAACAGATGTTACTAAAAGTAATACACTTATATTTGTGCATTTTTTTAGTTGGATTTTCTATAAAAGCATGTTTTTAGTTTAAAATATTGAAATGTCATCGGTTCTTGATAAGTATGCCAAATTTCGATTTAATCCTACTTTTGAAGAGAGTAAAAATTGTGTTCAAAGTTTCCGCCACATAGATACGTACGTGTGAAGGTAATAAATACGGATAACAAACAATTTTAACAAGCCAGACTTAATATTGCTCTTCTTTAAAAACTACCACATAACACCCAGTACACAGAAGATAATAATAAGTAGACACACACACACACACACACACACAAACACGCCTTTTATCCCCGAAGGGGAATTGCAGATTTTTCATTTGTATTGGTACAAATGGTAATTATAAAATACCTTTTTCTACTATAATGGTAGTATTTTTATACAATGGCTTAAAAATAAGTTTGCTTTAAAAAAAACAGGAAGAAAGCTTTTAACGTTCCGTTTTACGCAGTTTTTGATATAAATGTCGCCGTTGCCGTTGGACAGATTATAAATTACAAAACATAATATCATCAAACATCATCATCAGCCTCATGTCGTCCACTGCAGAACATAGGCCTCCCCGTAAAGATTTCCAGACGGAAAATAAAGCATACAGAGTGCCTATAAATTTTAAGTATTACATTAAAAACTATTCATGACTTGTTTCGTTATTGGTTGTTTATAGTAAATACTTTCAGAGTTCCACGGTTGCCATATCTACGAGAAATCTCATACACTTTTTTACGAGATTTGTAGCATTGTTGACTGCCTGCGTCATGCATATAAACAAAAAGCATAAAAAAATATCCATGCCGCAAGCGATCGACTCAGCACATCACTAGATTCATTACCCATCACTAAAATACTCATTATTGTGTTATTGTCCATGAAGCTCTCTGGTTGCGGAGTTTTGGCGGGAACGTGGAAGTGTCATGAGGTGCTCTTGTTTTAATTCATTATTTTGGTGATACTTAGTGTTATATTGCATAATTATGGTGGTATATTATCCAATATAGTTCTATTAAAGTGCTCAAATGAAGTGAATTGAAATAACTGTGCCAATCAAGTGTTTTTTCGTTGCCGCCAAAACTCCTTGATAAAGTCTTGGTAAGGTAGCCACTGCTTTACTACGACATAGTACGTAGGAAAAAAAAAAAATTCAACCCAAAATATCACTTAAGACGAGGCTGTATGGGCTAGAACCCTTTGCCTTCCCTAAAGGGAAAATTATAAAATAAAAAAAAAAAAATAAATAGCTCTCTGGTTGCTGAGATCACAAATCCCATGCCGAATCAAAAAAAACCTTTGAAAAACAAACCTGGTTCATCGGGTCAACTCAAGGAATTTACCCACCCCGGGCTAGGTAGGATGTAATAGTACATAGCGTAAATTAAGGGTTTATATAAATGTATGTTATAATATTATATAAATTACTTTTACGAGATTATGTATCGAAAGTACGAGATATTTGGCATCCCTGTTACGAGAAAAAAACTTCGCCACCTGGCAACCCTGCAGAGTTCTGAATACAGAATATAGATTAATACGTAATTAATATGTAATCAGATGATACGTAATGCTAAACGCCAACATATCCTTAGTAATATCTCCTCTTCGTCCCCAGCCAATATCTGGAAGTTCCTTGGGACCCTGGGTATTGGCAAAGGCAAAAACTCAGATTTCCATGGTGCTTCCATTGGTTTGGATGCTATTAATCACCATTTCTCCACTGCTTCCTTGATTGATCACCAAGCCAAACGTCGCACCTTGGATTTCTTAGCTGGTCTTCCCAGGCCTTTAATTAATCCTTTTCAGTTTTCTCCTGTTGCGCCCGGCGAGATCAGAAAGATGATCCTTGCGATTAAATCGAATGCGACTGGCTATGACAACATCAGTCGTCGCATGATAATCGCTATCCTCGATCATCTTCTCTCTCCCATCACGCATATTATCAACTTTTCCCTTAGCATTGGTGTTTTCCCGTCGCTGTGGCGGAAAGCCTTTGTTATTCCACTTCCCAAAATCCTGAATCCCACACTCGTTAATCACTTCCGTCCTATCTCTATTCTCCCTTTCCTTTCAAAGGTGCTGGAAGGTTGTGTGCACAAGCAACTATCCCAGTTTGTGCACTTAAACAACTTGCTGTGCCTACTTCAATCTGGCTTCAGGCCTGGCCACAGCACCATTTCCGCGCTCCTCAAAGTGACTGACGATATTAGAGAGGGCATGGAGAACAGCAAAGTCACTGTACTAGCTTTGGTGGACTTCTCTAATGCCTTCAATACCGTCAGTCACGATATCCTCTTAGCAATTCTCTCCCATCTTTCGATCTCTCCTGGTGCACTGGATTGGTTCTCATCTTATCTTCAGGGGCGCCAGCAGTCGGTGCGTTTCAATGACTCCTCGTCAAATTGGCGCAACATCGACTCTGGAGTCCCTCAAGGCGGTATACTTTCCCCGTTGTTATTTTCTATCTTCATCAATCTCATTACTTCTAAACTTCAATGTGCGTATCATCTGTATGCTGATGACTTGCAGCTATATTCCCAGGCTAACATCGATTGTGTGTCTACTGCTGTAGTCAGGGTAAATAAGGACCTGGCTCACATCAAAAGTTGGTCAGACAGTTTTGGACTGTCCGTGAATCCAACGAAATGCCAGGCTATAGTAGTGGGCAGCCCTAGAATGATCAGTAGATTAAATTTTTCATACATTCCTCCTATCGAATTTGACGGCAACATCATTCCTTGGTGCTCTAGAGTGAAGGACCTCGGACTACACATCGATGCCACCCTGAGCTGGCGGCCCCAGGTGACCTCTGTTAGTCAGAGAGTAATTGGCACTCTCCGTTCTCTTTATCGCCTGAAGAATTTCCTTCCGACCAAGACCAAGATTATGCTTGTGCATTGCTTAATCCTCCCAATAATCGACTATGGCGATGTGTGCTATTTTGATCTGAATGCAGACTTGCTCAATAAACTCGACCGCCTTCTTAATAACTGCATTCGATTCGTTTTTAATCTCCGCAAGTACGATCACATTTCTTCTTACCGATCGCAATTAAATTGGCTTCCCATACGCCAGCGCCGTTCGTTGCGTGCGCTTACTACTCTCTTTTCTTTTCTTACGTCACCTACTCTTCCTACTTACTTATCTTCCAACTTTGTTTACCTTTGCGATGGACATGATAGGAACCTGCGTTCTTCCAGCAAACTCCTCCTAAAATGTCCTCCGCATAGCTCTGATTTTTTTCACTCTTCCTTCGCTATCCAATCTACCCTTCTTTGGAACGCACTCCCGCTTGAAATCAGGTCGTCCTCAACACGCCTGGCCTTTAAATTGAGAGTTCGGCAACTATTGCTGGCTGAAGTAGCAGTTTCTCCTCGTTAGTTTATTAGTGTATTTATATATTTATGTATATATAATTATATTATATATATAATATATATATATTTTCTTTAGATATATATATAGTATATAGTTTTAAAAATGGTATGTAACATATTTATTTCATACATTTGTTTTATTATTACCCTTACTTTATATACATTGTATATTTATTTATTATTAGTATTTATTGTTTTTTTTTTTTTTTGCACCTGCCTCCGTCCCTCTCTACACCACCCTAAGGTTGACTGGTAGAGAATGCCTATGGCATTAAGTCCGCCTGTATACCATGTGTACAAAGTGTAAATAAATAAATAAATTAATACAAAGAGAATATAAACACTACATTAGAGAAGAAATCCACATCTAATTACAAATGTTTAATAAAAATACGAAACGAACTGATTTAAATAAAACTAAAACACTTAATGAGACATGTTGAAACTTTATTGAAGAATTTACGCTTAAAATAGTATTTACATGCACTTATCGAGTCCAAACAGCAGAATTCGACGCTGTTTATAGGTTAGGATTATCTCGTTGAGACGGTAGCTTCTTTCCGGGCAGCGTCTTGCAGGAGTTGAGTGTCAACTTCGTCTGCCGGCAGCTGCACGTAACGGACCACAGACCCTCGAATAAAACAATTCTTTACCGACAGCATATGAGGATATTTGTCTGGATCGATGACACTTATATCAGATAGTTTTATGTTCAAGTATTGATCCACAGAGTGCAACGTCCCGCATATGCTTAAGTCATTTTTGAGCTCCACAACCACGTCTTTCCCAATTAAAGATTTGAAAAACGAGTAAAATAACATTTTTGTTTATTATGATACACTTATCGCCCGCCTCAAAATGAAATAAATTCTAATGACATTTGTCAATTTTTGACAAAGTGTCAATGTCGTTAAACTGTGAGGTACGTTTTGAAATTGTTAATATTACGTTATATTTTACTTCGCAGATAAAAAGCATAATCTGAATTATTTCATTATTATGCTTTATTTAGGTAACAAATATTAATAATGTAAAAATTTTGGAAAAATTGTTGCCACATGCAGGCTTAATACCTAAGTACAAATTATAATATATTACATTGTGTTTTGATCGCTTTGAAAACGGTTCCGAACAAGGTTCCGAAGTTAATTTCAATGCGGTCACTTTAGGGATGTACAATATTATCAAAAACTAGTTTATTTTATATATCATTAATCATATCGATTACAGTACCTATCTCAAAAAAAAAAAAATATTAGTGGCCAATCATTTAGGCACAATTATGTATTTAAAATTGTCGTTTACTGTCATTTGCGAATGAATGAAAAATGGCTGAAGTGGTAAATAGCCGTATTTATCTCACGTAGAATATAACGTATAAGATATCACTTTTAGGAGGTCAGTAAAATACATAAAATAAAACCTTTTACTAGTTTAAACTTTTGTGACATGCCTCAGGTGGTTAGGAGGCATGCATGACTCTTATTTACTGAATAATGTCTTTTTCGTTACTTTGGGGTCACATTGGGGAATGGGAGCCAAAGACGTTTCTTCTACGAGGTAGATAAAGACTAGTGATTGGGGTACGCGGATACTTGGCCGGCACTCTAATATTGAGCCTTTACAAATTTTGCAATAATTGAGGACGATGTATTTTTTGTCTAAGAAGCTTATACAAGAAAATGAAGTCTAGGATTGTTCGAGGAAGATATTACGGATATAAAATGCAGGGACATAGCGGTTGCGGTGGTATCGGCCGGCGGGTCAGCGGCGCGTGACTATAAATAACGCGTCGAAGGCCGCGCTTCACCTTACAGCACTTTATGTTTTTGTGTGTATTCAGGTGTATTCGAAAGTGGTTCAGATTTACAATTCCGTCCGGAAAAATGTATAGTTCGTATATAAAGTGACTTTTATACAGGAAAAACTTCTATGTGCGAGCGAAGCCACGGGCAAAAGCTAGTGATAGTATAAAGATTGATGGCCACCTTGATTTACATCATCATGCATTTTCTTTATTTTTTTTTGTTGTCGCGGAGAAAGTGACTTATTACTACCGCCCAGTGTTCAAGGGGAACGACTGAGCGGTTATGTTGGGTTCACCGTGCCTTAGGGCCCGACGTTGAGCCACCCGGAGAGATGGAAAACGTCGGGCGACCGCTGGGCCGAGTCCCTAACCTATGTACACCGCACGGCATACCAACTAAAACTCCGCGGTGTCCATCTTCGGCGCATTAGGGACGGCTGCGGGCTTCCTCCGACTCACGTCTAAGTTGTCGTCCGCATTTACATCATCTAGACCCGCATACTTTGCCCGCATACAATAGTGAAAGCAGAGTGAAATCCATTATAACAATGGGAGTTGGGACAAACCTACAAACTTAATTAAATGAATTGACACTTGAAGCAAAATGGATTTAAAGAAATATATCGATTTACTTACGAATATGAACAATCAACAATGACATCTCTATTCACGAAGCCAAAATCCAAATTGCCCACAGCTAGAGATGGATAAATGTCCGGGCATTTTGGGCAGATTGAATAACTGCTCAAAAACCGCCCGTAAATTCCTGCCATTGTGCATTTATGTGAGTATTTATATTTTATTCACAAAAAACGTATTTAGAAGCACTTTTTACCCAAATTATGTTTACAAAACTATATTTGTCAATTTTAATGTCTAGTAGTTGCCTCGGTAGCGTGGTTGTATTACGGTACCTGCCTCGGTGGCGTAGTTGTGTTACCGTACGACTGCAATGTTGATGTCTCGGGTTCGATTCTGGGTCAGGCAAAGTGATATTGGGTTTTACTATTCAGTATCAGCTCGGAATCTGGAATTTGTGCCCGATACGGCAATAGGCTCGCCCCCTATCACATCGTGGGATCCTAGATGGATCATTTTCCAAATTTTTTAGTGTGGCGATGGCCGATTTCTATACTAACTTATTAACTATAAAGTGGCTTTTGCAAGTCTTACAAAATAGAATGCTCAGATATGCCCTTGGTGCCCCGTGGTACGTCCGCAACCGCAACCTCCACGTGGACACCAACTTGCTGACCATCCGGCATTTCATGCATATGGCCAGCAAACGCTACTTCGATCGGGCGGTAAATCACCCGAACACGTTAGTCCGTAACGCGTCAATATATACTCTATTCGACCGCGCCAAATGGAGTCGGCCGCATTCCGTATTAACCGATCGAGAGGACGAAATCACTCTGGCCATCCGCCGTAAGAACGAGTTCTTAAAACTCCAACACTCCACTAGACCGCAGTTCCATCCTCGCCGTCGAGGACGTCGTCGCCTTCCCCGTCACCCCCCCAAGCCCCTAGCAGTTCCGGCCCGCGGGCCGATGACAACACAATCTAATAGGATTAGGCCTAAAAACCAATCTTCCCTAATCATTGATGTTTCATCCTCTCTCAGTGGCCGTCCTGAGCCGAGGTTCGTAACCCGTTAGTGGATTGCCCTCAGCATGGTCGCTTAAATTCAAAGGGTTGTGGTTGAGCGCGTTCTGCGTTCACCCTAAAGACTGGTGTGGCCAGAAAAGCCGACTCGCGTCAGGCTATGGGCAGTAGGGCCATTAACAGAAAAAAAAACTCACTCTCTTTATTCCAGAAGAATTAGTCAGAGGAGCAACTAGTGCACCCACTGCTGCCCATGGCAATATTTGAAATACGAATTACTGCCCCATTTCTTAACCAATTTTGATTCAGGTTTCGCAAAAATGTTACTTTTTCGTATTCTTTACAGTTACATTATAGAATAATGTACAAAATCAAACACAGGATAACCCCTATTGTTCTTTTATACAACTTTCCATAGATGTTACTGTTTCGAGATAAAAAATGTTATTTGTTTTAGTCTTAATTTATCTATTATTATAATTTGTATTTCTAAGTTCACACTGTTGCAAGATAAAATTAATATGCCCGCAAGAAATAACCATAGTTCTTTTATAATTTTATGAATTTAAATTATTAATCTTTGTTCAACTATCTACCTATATTTTTCTGCCCAGCAAATGGGCGATTATCGGGGATTATTTTATTTATGCCCAAAATTTATGATATTTTCCCGCCACCGGGCAGAAACACATTACCCATCACTACCCTCAGCCCAAATCAAAATCAGTGCTGCCAGATTAGGCGACTTTTCGCCATTTAGGCTATCTTGAAGAGAGTCGGGGCGACCAAAAATTGCGAATGGCGACCGGTCGCCGTTTAGGCTACGCGAATGGTGATTAGTCGCCAATTTAGGCTACCTCGGAAAGTTCGTGTTTTATACCTTGTTTTTGAGGATATTTATAGCTTTGAGGGTACAAAACATGTACTCAGATCCCCTTGCACACAATTATTGAAAGCTGGGGACCTTTTTATTTTTTAGCTCTCCGCGTCACCACCCAAGTAGGCGACTTTAGGCTACTTCGAATTTTCGCCGCGTTGGACCAGTATAAATTAGAAATTAGTGAGGTTTTTTTTTGCTCCTTCACCTCTCCATATACGATGAGGCGACTTTAGGTTACTTCACAATTAATTTCGGCGACTTCAACCGTGAAACATCTGGCAACACTGATCAAAATTTTAAATTATATGGCGTCTTCTTCATAAAGTTGTAATTATTTATTTATATTTTTCTTTATACTAAACTATAAATGTAGTATTTAAGTTACGTGAATGAAAATTCCGTATATCATTTCATTATTATTTACTTCAGAACCGTAGTGATAGATTCTGAGGATAGATTAAGCAATATAACCTAAATATCAGCAATATGACGACTACCGAAGAAAACCCTGAAATTGTACGTATAACGCACTATTTATGTAGATAAATTCACGTGAAAATACTGAGGTTGATCTTTGTTTTAATTTGTTAAGAGTATCAATGGTTAGGTAGCTATATTCACCAGATAAAACAGTGAAAGGCTTCTGTTTACGCAAAATAACCTGAACTTAAACAAATTATAAAGCGTCAAATAAATCTTTAGGACTGGGGAAACGAAAGACTAACGCGTGCACAACGAGCAGTTGAGTCCAACATCTACGATGTGGACTCCTGGTCGCTGCTCATCAGGGAGGCGCAGACGCGGAACATCAATGAAGTCAGGACGATGTACGAGAAGCTCATCACAGCCTTTCCCACCACTGGACGGTACTGGAAGATTTACATTGAGCAAGAGGTGAGTATGCACTGTGGACTTCACATAATATATATTCGCAAGTCAATTTTCTAACTTGACCTGCGTTAAATTCAGATTATGTAGCTATTATCTGAATTTCCTGTATTGGAGCAGAATTCTAGAAATGCTATGTCTTTAGAAAAAGTACTTCTCAGCTTTATGCAAGAAAGTTAGTAACTAATTTATGAAGATGAATCATTTGAACGAAAAAGTTTTATGATGCTGAACTGAAATGAATGAAATCCTCCTAGCCAGTTTCGGCCACGGCGGCCAATCTCAACGGAGATCAGCCAGGTACGCAGGAGATATTATAGTGCACAAGTGTGTGCGCAATACACAGGTGCACTCGCTATTCCTTCACTCTCCTAGTCCGGTGAGACGGCAATCCGACATGACCGGAGAGAGATCAGGCGCAGGACCAACGGCTTTATGTGCTTTCCGAGGCACGGGGGTATCACACCGCCAACTTCCTGACTCCGAGCTGCAACTGAGTTAATTTTAAGATGGAAAAACCCAGTCACAATTTTTTTGGCTCGACCCGGGATTCGAACCCAGGACCTCAGCGCGCAAATCGTACTCGTAATGCGTACGCAATACCACTACGCCACCGAGGCAGTCATGCTGAACTATATAGTTATAGACTTAGCATGTACTACCTCAAAAAACCTGTTGATGTTGAATAATATTGATAACTTGTTTTTTTATTTATTTATTACTAATAGTGCTCGCGGCTCCGCCCGCGTGAAAAAGTTTTTCCGGGACAAAAATATTTTCTGCCTCGGTGGCATAGTTGTATTACAGTATGACTGCAAAGCTGAGGTCTCGGGTTCGATCCCCGGGTCGGGCAAAGCGATATTGAGTTTTTCTATTCAGTATCAGCTTGGAGTCTGGAATTTGTGCCCGATATGGCGATAGGCTCGCCTCCTATCACATCATGGGACGGAATAATTGCGAAAAGTGGGTGCACTGGTTGCGCGTCTGCCTACCCCTTCGGGGATAACATAAATTTAGTAATGGGTGATTTTAACATGGGTAATATACGTTGGGAATATGATACTAACAAAATCAGTTTACACCCAAAGGATGCCAAAAGTAATTTAGAGACAGAATTTCTAGACATCATTACATTCAATAATCTTCAGCAATTTAATAATGTTGTGAATGCTTCAGGACGAATTCTTGATCTTATTTTCTGTGACAATTCCTTGAGTGACATCGCTGTCACTCAAGTCAACACTCCTCTTGTGGTTATTGACTCCCACCACCCAGCTGTAATAGTAACGCTTTCAACTAAACTTTTTTGCCCAATATTGCACAGTAAAGTGTCTAAATTAAATTATTATTTATGTAACTACGATAAGGTCAATAATGAATTGTCTAAAATAGAATGGGATACTATATGGAAAGGCGAAACTAATGTCAATGTGATGGTAGAAAAATTTTATGATGTCCTTATGCTATAGGCATAAAAAAGTTTACCCCTATTACCAAACTAAAAAACGAAAACTATCCAGTCTGGTACAGTCACTCTTTATTAAAGGTTATAAAGGAAAAAGCTAAGTACCATAGTTTGTATAAGAGGTATCGAAATTCAAGGGATAAAATTGTATTTGAGGAGCTTAGGTTGCGCTGCAATAATATGAGAGATGTATGTTATGCTAAATTTAAAAATAATATTAAATCACATTTGCAACATAATCCTAGACACTTTTGGAAATATCTAAAAAACAAAAATACCGGAAACATTTCAATACCTCACGAAATGCACTTGAATAATGTTAAATACGCTGTAGGAGGTCAAGAGTTGTGCAACCTATTTTCTGAGCATTTCCAATCAATATACACTCGTAATTCCACGGCATTGAAACGACTTTCTCAAAATTTTAGTTGTATTGAATTTAGCAACTGTATAATCAGCACCAAGGAAATACTTAACTGCCTATCTTCTCTAAATTGCCATAAAGGCGCAGGACCAGATGCAATCCCTCCACTGTTTCTTAACAAATGCGCAAAAAATCTAGCGGTCCCACTCGCAGCACTTTATAACTTTTCCTTATCCTCAGGCACATTTCTGGAACAATGGAAAATAGCGCATGTGACTCCAATCTTCAAATCTGGCAGTATCGACAACGTAGTTAACTATCGACCAATATCCATTCTCTCGTCTTTTGGTAAAGTTATGGAGTCATTAGTACAATCCAAAATGTATTATCATTTTGATCGTTTCCTTAATGATAATCAGCACGGATTCCGTCCAAAGAAATCAACAAATAGTAACTTAGTTGAGTACATATCTGACATATCGATAGCTTTGGATGCTAATCACGAAGTTCACTCTATATACACTGATTTCAGGAAGGCGTTTGATTTAGTGGATCATGATATACTCCTAAATAAGTTAGCTATCATGGGATACACGGTTCATTATTGCGGTGGTGCGAGTCATACTTAAGGAATCGTTCACAATTAGTAGCTATAAGAGGGTTCACTTCCACCCAATTCACAGTACCGTCAGGAGTGCCTCAGGGATCACATTTGGGTCCCTTATTTTTCCTAGTCTTTATAAACGATATATGTGATAATATTGATTCCAAATTGAAATTGTTTGCAGACGACTTAAAATTATATCGTACAATAGAAACCACAGCTGACATCAGAACACTTCAATCTGATATAGACAAAATATTTGGGTGGTGTCAAGAAAATTGCATGCTCTTAAACTATGATAAATGTCATTTTATTAAATTTAGTCAGAAAAAAACAACCTATACACCGCATTATGTCATACACAATAATCCTCTCTCTGAAGTTGCTAATATTAAAGACCTAGGCGTAATATTTGATAACAAATTAAGTTTTAGAAATCACTTTGACCATATTATTTGCAAATCCTCTAAATTATCTGGCTTTATAGTCCGTGAAATGAAAATATTTAAGGAACCTCAAACAACAATATGTGTTTACAATAGCATCATTAGGAGTATTTTGGAATATTGTAGCCCTGTCTGGAATCCATTTTACCAAGTGCACTCTAACAGAATAGAGATGGTCCAAAAGAGATTTTTATATCATTTATGTTACTCAGACAATAAATGCCGCATTTTAAATTCATACGCTGATAGACTGGATCATTATAAGATGACCACTCTCAACGCTCGTCGAAAAATCTCTGATCTCATGTTTTTATATAAATTACTACATAATAAAATTGATTCACCCCAACTACTACAACCAATAAATATAAGCATTCCGCGTTCCTGTAGTCGCCTACGCAACCGAAAAACATTTGTATCTCCAAGTTGCCGGACAAATTTAGGTTCAAACTCACCATTGTGCAGAATACTTGATTTAGCAAATTCTATACGCAATGATATCGACATTTTTATTGGTTCGATGGCCTTCGTTAGGAAAAATTTAAAAACGTTGTTAAAATAATTTTTTGTTTTCTTATTATTATGTTTAAATTGATTGTTATCTTCTACCATAACTATGATTTTTAATTAAGTACCGTAAAATAATATAGCACTGTAATATACGCTAGCTGTATTCACATCAAGTAGATGTCAATAATTGATAAGTAGTCTTAAGAAGGATATTTTTCATATTTGTTTTGTATAAAATTGTACATCAGTTTTGTGAATCGTAATAAAAATAAAACAAAAACAGGCGTGAGTGTATATATGTATGTAAAAATATTTTCCCGGGACAAAAAGTAGCCTATACCACTCAGGAGTTATGTACCTTCCTATTAGTGAAAGAATTTTCAAAATCGGTTCAGTAGTTCCTGAGATTAGTGCGTTCAAACAAACAAACAAATAAACTCTTCAGCTTTATAATATTACTAGCGGCCCCGGCAGACGTTGTCCTGCCCTAAAAAGGAAATGAAATCCTAGAACCCGAGTACAGCGCCACCTACCGGATCTAATTGTTAATCGAAACTATTCTCAAACCCACCTGAGGACACAAAAAAATCATTAAAATCGGTCCAGCCGCTTAGGAGGAATTCAGTGACATACACGTTTAATATGGCGGTTAAGTATTCTTAAATTTTCAAATTTTCCGCATAATTTTCTTGCAAAAAACCTCCCTGCCACCAAATGAGTCCTTATTTAACGAAATTTTAAAATCCCTAAACACCCCCACCCCCCCGTAAATAATACCTAACCATATTTTTTTCCGGAAAAAAATCCCGAATAAAATTCCCGGTGTCTGTTTTCCGGGATAATAGTAGCCTATGGGCGGTATTAATAGGTCAATCTCAAGTTTGAGTTACATCTCAAGTAGACATAATGTATTGAACTGTTCATACATTATGTCTACTTGAGATGTAACTCAAACTTGAGATTGATTTCCTTTGGATCACAAACTATCTCCATACTTATTTTCATACGGTTTCACTGGCAAAAAACTATTTTCCGAGATTAAGGTCCCGGTTTATATTTTCCCGGGATATGAAGTAGCCTAGATTCTTCCCAGGGTTTAAAACTATCTCCCTGCCAAATTGCATCGCTATCGGTTCAGTGGTTTAGTCGTGGCGGCTCCACTCGCGAGAAATTAAAATCCGGGATATAATTCCCGGTTTATCTTTTTCCGGGATAAGAGTAATTATGTCCTCAACTGGATCTCGAAATATCTCTATACTTGTTTTCTTGCGGTTCCACTGGCAGAAAACAATTATCCGGGATAAAAGTCCCGGTTTATATTTTCCCGGGATAAAAAGTATCCTATGTCCGTCTCCTGGTTCTAAGCTACCTCTCCACCAATTTTCAGGTAAATCCGTTCAGCCATTCTTGAGTTATAAGTGGTGTAACTAACACCACTTTCTTTTATATATATAGATATGTAAGTATAGATTAATATGATGTCAGCCACAGTGGAAATGTAAAGGTCCGCTGAAACAAATGTATACATACACACTTATGCCCTTATCCCATAGAGGTAGGTAGAGACTATTGAGCGCCACATGCTGCGATCTTGTCACACCTCTTTCGCCTCTTCCACATTCATAGATCTTCTCATACATTTTCGCCCGTTAAGGGTACTCCTCACCTAGCCTTTTCGGAGAAGATCATTTATTTGATCAGAGACAGTTCTCTTCAGGTGCCTCCTTCCAGCCGTACCATCCACATTCGCTCGTTAAATATCTTTTGTGATCAGTCTTTTATCTATCCTCTCCATGTGCCCAACCCATCTTAGCATACTTCTTTCAATCTTAGTCACCACAACATCCTTCAACTTACATCAATCTCTTATGCTTTTCCTCATGCGATGAATAATGGTGACTCCACATAATTATACTCCGTAAGGAGCCCATTTCCACCGCATTTATTCGACTCTGTGCTTCTTTTGTCAAACCAAACATTCACTTCCATACATAAGTGTCGACACCAAAACGCTATTAGATTTGGCATTCTTGCCTTTTCAGACAGTACCTGGCTACTACTATTGCACGCAAGGTGCCATTCACTTTATTACCTGCTATAGAGCTTCTTTCAATATCCATGCCATACTTTCATTTCTCGTAATCATACTTCCCAGGTACACTAACTCATTCACTTGTTCCACTTGCTCATCATCTATACTAATGCTGCATTCAGTAGCATTTTCCTCTCTTTCTAGCTGAGACAAATGTCTGCAGGTTAAAAACTCAAGGCACACATCACTGACTTTTTCAAGTAATGTGTTTATTATTTATCAATTGTAATTTTTTGAAGCGGTCATCCATTATACATCTGTGGCTCCTTGAATGTGCGATTCAAATTAAATTATACTTACCTGTATTAGAAGATAAAACAGTATAATTTTTAAAATGCTTCATATAAAAAAAATGCATACATGATCTTGGGTAGGGAGGGTAGTCTAAAACCTCACCAAATATCACCATGGGGCGTTAAAAAGTTGCTAAAACATCATGTGATTAATGGACGAACCCTAATGTTGAATGTGAGCAAACCTACATATCTCACAATTTTCCATAAGAATTTCGAAGGCACCTGAAGTCTAACAACCTGCACTAAACCAATGTGGTTGACTAAGGCCTAAGCCCTAATTAGTATTAATATTATTATACATATAATGTCATTATTATCAACAACTGGTGTTGCACTTCTTGTTGGATAGAACTTCCCTAAATAAAAGTTCTATTATTTACTTTTTCAAGATAAAAATTAGCTTAAATATTCATTCAGAATATGATCTATGTATCACCCAAAGAACATTTCCAAAGCAGGCCTAAAATTCTAACCAAGATAGTTATATATATTATATGTATGTGTGGATAGAACTCCCTAACACTAGCCTCTTAAAACAAATCATATACTTAACAACCTCCAATTTTGAGATTTATGTAATTTTGTTTAGCTTAAATACAATGTTTAAAATGAACATTATCAAAAAAGTTATAAATGGAGGGGTGTTAAGATATTTTTTTTAATGGATTCAAGATCCATATTTTTGCCCCTTTAATATGCAATATAAAGTTGAGTCTGGTTAGATTTTGAGGCCAACGACCCATACAAAAAGCGGACATATTCTTTCATCAGCAGAAGTTTCTATACTTCTTACATGATACTATTATGTGAATGTCTCCATACTTCTAGCAAACATAAGGTTTAAGATCTTTATTTTCTCATAAAGAATTACATAAATTCACTTACTGAGAAATCTATTTATAAACTAAAATGATCGTTACTACGAGTGTACAGAAATTAAATATAGTAATACAAAAATAATAATGCATATTTTATAAAGACTAAGTGGGTAAACGTAAATTTTTTCGATAAAATTGACGATGCTAAACAGTAACTGGCGACCACAGATATACAGTACTACAGAGTGTTAATACAACTAGATCTGGCATTGACGACGTTGGTAATATGATATAAGTTTAATAAGAATTTTATTAAGTAATTTTATATATTTTTAACATAACATATATCAATATCATTGCAGATGAAAGCACGCAGTTTTGAAAAAGTGGAAAAGGTCAGTATAACTACAATTTAAGTTAATTAGTATCTAAATAAAGAATAAATCTGTGATAATAGTTTTAAAATAAAGGCATAGACAACCAATCATTTTAATCAATTATCGTCTATGATTTGATGTTTAGTGTACTAGTTTTAAGTTGAAATAAACATTCAAAGATTAATAACTAATTCTTTTTTTTCGGCTAGGGTAAGTGTGTTCAGACATATTGGAGGCGATTTTCTGCTGGCAATTATCTAGAATTTACTTAACAAAATAAAGTCAAGTAGTTTAAATAAAATACATTAAATAAAGAAAAAAATATGAATATTGCCTACAACTGTTTTGGCATATCAAAATAAGGAAATGTCTTTTTTTTATTTGCTCTACACATTTGATATGTATTGCCATTTGCCACAGAAGCTCGCTTTCGAAATGTAAATATTCCCTCTTGACTATATTCCTAATTTTTCAATATAAAATTATATATGCAACATAATAAATGAAGAAACAACATTTCTGCCATAAAAATAACTATCCTACCTTAGTTTCAATGTAATATGGTGTTTATAAATTTTTTACATTTTATGGTGGCTTTACAAACCACTTCTGGCCACCAAAAATTTTTGGAAAAAATGTAACTAGACAAATATAATTCAATGGATTTATTTGAAAAATATTGTTCCATATTGCAGGTAAGTGGAAATAATTATTGTAAAAATCATTTGTATGGATGGACAGTTCTGAAGATTTGATAACCCTGTATTTTAAATGTTTCTCTGCCTCCTCTGAGATTAAGAAGATCTTGTCCCGAAGTTTATGTAA
Organism: Lapara coniferarum; assembly: GCA_949316025.1. Taxonomy (NCBI): domain Eukaryota; kingdom Metazoa; phylum Arthropoda; class Insecta; order Lepidoptera; family Sphingidae; genus Lapara; species Lapara coniferarum. Next base: position 23,998,198 of record OX438931.1, on the reverse strand, counting down.
TTTATGTAACAAATTATATGTAGGCCATAACTATCCTTTAAGTAAAAAAAGTTCAATATAAATGAAGTACCTGTAATAAGGATCTCTTATGAGACAAACTATGTAGAATATAATTCGAATAATAATTTATCAAACCAAAGAATTGGTAAAATGTTGCCAAAAAATAGTCTGTTACCAAGTTGAGTATAAGTAGTCAAATAGGTTACTCGATGTTTCACGTCATAATACTATGATCACAAGAACCCTTTGAAATAATTAAGGGGTTTTAATATGTACTTACCACAAATACTATCAAAGTAAGGTTGTCGAAAATTTCCACAAAAATGTGAATGTCAAACTGTCTACAAGTCTGTAGGGCCGATAATTCCTTTCCTATTCCAATTTCTTATTAAAGTTCGAGAATCCACAATCACTTTGTGGCCGAGTAATGGCGATCACTGATCACTTACTATCACATGCTCGATTTTGTATCTTAACGCATATGCTATAAAAATAAATTGGTAGAAATAAAGGTGTTGCAAATTAGAGGTATTAACAATAACCCATTTACTAGTATTATGTTTGTCACTAAAAGCGAAAATCATATTATAAACCTATAGCTTATGAATAATTAAATTACTAATTTATAAAACAAGTGATTTATGTTCTCGAATACTATTAAATGTTTACAAAGTTAATGCAATAGGCCAGTGGCTCGGTATGTATACTCATAATTCAGTATTTACTAATAAATTAACATAATACTATGACTAGGATTATAGGATTGCTATTGTAAAATTATGAATAAAAATAATACATACCTTCTTTGTTATTAATCTCCAACTTATCTTCTCTTTACGTCAAGCTGTTATTGATATTCTTCTTCTGGCACGCACAGTATGTTTTCCATACTAGTTGTAAGCTCTACTGGCCACACACAACCTTCAGAACTGCTCCTCCCGACGATATTCCTAATCTAACCTTTGACTGATGGACCAACAGCTGTTCCAGCGCTGCCTGATGAAGATCCTCAACATAGAGCTCTGGAGGTTGTACCTCAACTACGTAAAAGAAACCAAGTGCATGCTGCCTACTTACAAGTGAGTTTAATGGCTATGTAATTTCACTGATCTTGCTTCAGATTGTAAGCGAAATGTCGATCAACAAGCCACATTTTGTTTGCTAGAAATATGTAGGCCAGTCAGGATATATCCTTGCTGAATTCTTAATTCAACTAGGCACATTAGGACGGTTTTCACCGCATATAAGGTATCGTGATTCAGGATTCACAGTTACAACTACCATAGTCAAATTTAAAGGAATTGAGAGAAGTAATTTTTCAATTTGAGTCTGGTATGGGCTCAATGTGTTTATTTTTATTTACAGAGAAAAAATGGCCCAAGCGTACGATTTTGCGTTGGACAAAATAGGGCTGGACATCCACGCCTACCCGATTTGGAATGATTACGTCACGTTCTTAAAGGGTGTAGACGCGGTCGGGTCTTATGCGGAGAATCAAAAGATATCAGCTGTTAGAAAGGTAAATGTAGATTGTGCTCAACATTTTCTAGCGTATGTAGTGGCGTAACTATATCATCTGAGGCTCGTGGCAAATGCATTGGATGGGTCCCCAGTAAAAATTGCCACGGCCTATGACATTCAACAAAAAAGTCACGTATATACCCCTCCTCACCTCCCCCCCCCTCATAACTTTTTTTATGTTATATCTGAGCTCGCGGCCTGTTGGTACGGAGGGCCCGGGGCCCGTGGCATTTTGCCGCCTCAGCCACCCTATAGTTACGCCACTGAGCGTATGTAGTACTGTTGCTAACCTGATAGCAAGCGGTAGATAAATCCAACCTATGAGAGGTCTGTTTATGATAGCTATTTCCATTTGAAATATATTTTACTATGGATAGTGTCTAGAACAAAAAACTATAAAATTTGTTTATTTTAGGTATATCAAAGAGCGGTAATCACACCTATAATAGGAATTGAGACTCTATGGAAGGACTACATCGCGTTCGAACAAAGTATCAACACTATTATAGGTAAGACATTCTCCATAACCCATACTTATTAATGACGTATGAAATACGTATAACTTCAAAAGAAAAGTGTTTTAAGCTTGTGGCATAATTTATGTATTAATTTTTATATCTAGCTGAGCGCATGGCGATGGAACGCTCCCGCGAGTACATGAACGCTCGTCGCGTCGCCAAGGAGTTGGAGACGGTCACGCGAGGATTGAACAGGAACATGCCGGCCACGCCGCCCACCGTCGATCGAGAGGAGATGAAGCAGGTGGGATCATCTAACCTTACAATGGCTCTTGGACATCAGTTATTGTGATGACTGATGACCAGCAAATAAAGAGTGTGTAATTTCTGTCTTTCTACATTGTCTATCTATGAGAATATTGAGTGTTTGATCTCATCTAAGTGATAAATTATGTTTCTGACTGAGATTTTCGTCACATACGACAGAGGTTTCTCAACAGTTGCCAGAATTATCGGATTTACGCTAGTAGATCCCGAGTCTCGTCAAAACAAGCCGATATATCTGAGTTTCCGCCATACCTAATCATTTAATTATTTCCAGGTGGAACTATGGAAGAAGTACATAACCTGGGAGCGATCGAACCCGCTCCGCTCGGAAGACACGGCGCTGGTGGCGCGGCGCGTGATGTTCGCCATAGAGCAGTGCCTGCTGTGCCTCGCGCACCATCCGGATGTGTGGCACCAGGCGGCGCAGTTCCTCGACCATTCAGCCAAACTGCTGCAGGAGAAAGGGGTTTGTTGATCTAACACAATATTTTTTTATTTTTTTTTATAGCATTGAATGGCATTGCGGTGGTACCCACCCAGACGGCCTCTTACAAATGAGAGTCCTACCACAAGTGAGTATTCATTGAATATAGATGAAGTTATGACGCGGACGTCGGGCGGCGCGTGTGGCGTGGTGTCTAGCGGCGCGTCGAGCGATTTTTTAGATTACAGGGGACAGCATGTGCAGCGGCCCGCGTCATCACCCGTGTAAATACAAATGTATGACAATGTACATTTGTGTCAATGAGACGTGAAGATTGGCACCGCCCAAAGCACGTGCGACGCCCCGCGTCTCCGTAAATGAGGCCTAACAGTCTTGAATCGAATGAAAGATAAGCTGTTGATGTATCAATCCTACTAATATTATAAAGGTGAAAGTTTGTAAGAATGTATGGATGTTTGGATGTATGGATGTTTGTTCCTCTTTCATGCAAAAACTACTGAACGGATTTCGATGAAATTTGGCACACGGGTACATCATGTCCTGGATTAACACATAGGCTACTTTTTATCCTGGGAAAACATAAAGCGGGACTTTTATCCCGTAAAAACTTTTTAACGCGGGCGGAGCCGCAGGCAAAAGCTAGTATAATTTAAATATCAATCGACTCCCCAGGACGCGAACGCAGCCCGCCTGTTCTCGGACGAGGCGGCGGCCGTGTACGAGCGAGCCACGAGCGGTCCGCTCAAACAATCCACTTTGTTGCATTTCGCTCATGCTGACTATGAAGAGAGTAGGCTGCATTATAATAAGGTAATTTGCCCTGCAATTATTGGTCACACTTTTAACTATTTATATGCTTAACACAATATGGACATACTGTAAATATAGTTTGTTATAAATTACAACTGAAAGAAAGATTTGAAGACGTTTATACTCTAATTTCAATAGTAAGACATATGATAATATTATATTTTATTTAAATAAGTTATCGGTCTATCATTTATCTGTTTTAATACAATTTTAATGGAGCACTCTGTATATTACAGTCATATTTATAGTGTACTGCAAAAACGATAGATGGCACTTTTATTAATTTAACAATACGTTTCTCCCCAGGTACATCAGGTCTACACCAGATACCTGGACATGGAGGACATAGACCCGACCCTGGCTTACGTTCAGTACATGAAATTCGCGAGACGAGCTGAAGGCATCAAGTCTGCCAGGACGGTGTTTAAACGTGCCAGGGAGGATGCCAGGTAAGCCATTTGTAGTTTGACCAACCATCTTTCATGTCATAAATTCGTACTGCATGTATAAAACAACCATGAGAGCATGAGGGCATATACATGCACCAGGAAAGCAGCAATCAAAGACGAGTGATGCAGGAGTGTCAAGCGAGCCACAAACCCTGATGTGACGACCACGACCACTCTACCAAGAGTGTAACTACTGAGAGAGACGAGACCATGAAATTTAACCTTACAAAAACTGATGAATCAAGACTATCAAAAAAATTAGTACTCGTTATTTCTCTAGGTCGCGGTACCACGTGTTCGTGGCAGCGGCGTTGATGGAATACTACTGTTCCAAAGACAAGAACATCGCGTTCAGAATCTTCGAGCTGGGATTGAAGAAGTTTTCGCACATTCCGGAATATGTTCTGTGCTATATCGACTATTTGTCCCATCTTAACGGTAAGTGATTCAAACTTTAAAATACAATAATGGACATTTATTTAAGCTGCACTGCACTTATTGCAAATATGGTGAAGTTCACCAAATCAAGTTGAGAAACTAACTAGGTCACATGAAGCTGTAATCAAAGACTAAGTTGACTTCATAGCAGATGATTTGAAATTATGTCCAGCTCTACATGAGTACTCAGTTTAGGTTAGGTCTAGTTCTGTGTATAGTTAATTTGTCATAGAAAAAATGTTTGTGCCATCCATCCAGAGGACAACAACACCCGAGTGCTGTTCGAGCGGGTCCTCTCCTCAGGCAGCTTGAAGCCGGAGAGCTCGGTGGACATTTGGAACAGGTTTCTGGAGTTTGAATCCAATATTGGTGACTTGGTCAGTATCGTGAAGGTCGAGAAGCGGAGGCAGGCTGTACTCGAGAAGGTAGGTCAACTATAGTTACTTTCAGCTATTCCAACTTTCATGGGATGGTTGGTGAATCCACTGTGAAAAATTCCCGCTTTTGATTGACGATGGTTCAGTATAATGAATATTTTTGTGATCCGCAAATATTTGCATTTGTTTTATCATAGTGAATGGACAAGACTTGTTTTGGGTGTATTTCTAAACTACCTACTTCTTTTATCAATCCAAAGAATGTTATGGTTACATCCATGCAACATCCACCTATACCAAAAATATTTTGTCACAGATTAAAGAGTTCGAGGGTAAAGAGACGGCGCAACTGGTCGACAGATACAAGTTCTTGGACCTGTACCCGTGTAGTATAGCCGAATTGAAGTCGATTGGATATACAGAGGTACTAGTCAATTTATTATTTGGTACAATATTGTAATTTGTGTTTTGATACTTTTTTTTTTAGTGACTTATTAGTTTTTCAAATAATCCATTATTAAAAATGTTGATCTACATTGTAATGAATAGAGACACACACACACTCACGCCTTTTATCCCCGAAGGGGTAGGCAGAAGCGCAACTAGAAGTTCGGGATTAATTTTTATGTTTTGTTGCAGGTGGCCTCAATGTCGAACAAGTCGTGGGCTCTCGGCGGTCCACTGGCGGGAATATCACCTGAACTGGCTGCAGTTATATTGGGACAAAAGTATGCATGTCTTTCCTTATTCTTCATCTTTTTACTTTTATCCTTGTTTCAATGCTGTATTGCATATAGTAGATTTATTGATCAGGAAGTGATGTTAAAATTAATGTCATAATTTGCACTCAAAATATACGTCATATTTTTTTTTTCAGAGATAATGACCCCAACAAAGATATAGCGCGACCAGATATCAGTCAGATGATACCTTATAAGCCGAAAATGAACCCACTGCCTGGCGAACACCCTATACCTGGTAGGTATATAACCACTTTAATTTGATCTTCCTCATAATATATGAGTCCATTTCTTATGGACGTCAAAATTACGTTCCAGCAAGTAAATACTAATAAAACTTTATTTCATATTATATGCCTTGGTGGCGTAGTTGTATTATGGTACGACTGCAATGCTGAGGTCTCGGGTTCGATTCCCGGGTCGGGCAAAGTGATATTGAGTTTTTCTATTCAATATCAGCTCGGAGTCTGGAATTTGTGCCCGACATGGCGATAGGCTCGCCCCCTATCACATCATGGGTTGGAATAACGGCGAAAAGTGGATGCACTAGTTGCGCCTCTGCCTACCCCTTCGGGGATAATAGGTGCGAGTATGTGTGTGTCACATTATATTTTCCTCGCCTCCTATTACACGAGATCGAATGTGAAATGTGGGTGTTAAATCTCTGCCTACCCCTGTATGTAATGTACATTGATTCCCCAGGCGGTACATTCCCGATGCCCCCCGCTGCTGCGCACCTGTGCACGCTGATGCCGCCGCCGTCCTGCTACAGGGGCCCGTTCGTGGTGGTCGACAGGCTGATGCAGCTGTTCAACAGAATTTCATTGCCTGATAAGCGTGAGTATTTATTGTGCAATTCGATGAGTAAAACTGTAGGTTATAAAAAATGGTGCCAGTCCCATGCATCTTATCAATAACATAAACACACTATACGGGTATCGATTAATCGATATCGATACGGGGTGTGTAAGCTGTTGACACGAAGCGCAGACATTATCTCACAGACACCCTCTACCCAATTAATAACTTCTCATTAGATGTTAAGAGAAACATAAAATCCGATACTTGTCATGATGTGTTATAATGTTTAATATTTTCTATTCCATAGCGCCAGCGCCAACGCAAGAGAACGGATGTGACACGAAGCTATTTGACTTGGCGCGATCAGTACATTGGATAGTGGATGATGAGGGCATCACTACAGTAGCCAGCAAGGTATATTGTAAAAAAATAAAAGGAAAAATCCTTTTTATAGTGGATATGAATGACGAGGCAATATGTAAAATGTTAGTTTTAGAAAATATAAATATGGCACAATATTTATTGATGAATAATATATAAACATCATTAATCGATATAATCGCTACAATTGATAGTCAAATCAATCGATATCTACACTTGATGGGTTGATATTTTTGTATGATTAGGGTTACAATCTTATGACCAATAATAAATACCATATGAATTAAAGGTTCATATGGTATTTATATATGGTATTAATCATGCGTCCAATATTACTTTTACAATAAGTTATCTTGACATTATCGCCTACTAATATTATGATCGACAGGCCCGCAGAAGGAAAGCGGGAGATGATTCAGACGACGACGAGCTTGGAGTGGCCCCTCCCGTCAACGACATCTACCGGCAGAGGCAGCAGAAACGCGTCAAATAAACCATTTTATACATGAAAATATGAATTAAGATTATGATTTTATATGAGCTTGTGGTTTTATTTTACCTTTGGAATTTGTTTATTTTAATTATGTTGGCACAAGAAAGTGGTTAAACTACTTCCATACATTGCAGTTTCAGAGATATTGCTATTATTGACTTTATTGCCCTAATGGTATGAATGAATGTAATAATTGTTACTTAGTTAATAAAAGTGAGATGTTGGCTATGGTTACAACTTGCAATCGTGGTTACATGGAAGAAAGAATGTAATAGCAATATTATTATTTTTTTGATCATACAAATGCACAAACAATACGCATATTTAACAAATATTATAAAACTTCTTAATATGAATTTACTGGTGGTAGGTCTCTCATATCTAAGAGTCTGGGTGGGTACCACCGCAATGTCTATTTCCACCGCCAAGCAGCAGTGTGCATGCCAAAGAGAATTCATGCACAGTTGTTTCGGTTTGAAGGACATTGTAGCCAGTGTAACTACTGGACATAATGAGACGTTAACATATTATGTCTCAGGATAACGAGCGCAGTGGAATGCCACACACTACTTTCTAACTCGAGGTGCTGGATGGTGTTGCTACTGTTTATGGGTGGTCGTATCGCTTACCATCAGGCGAACGGTATGCTCGTATACAGTAAATGTATACAGGTGGACTTAATGCCTGAGGCATTCTCTATAGTCCGGCCGCCGAGAGAATGCACATTTGACAGTTCATTATCGAATGTTCGATATAACTTTGAAGCGACGAACATGATTTTTTCAAACCCATACTCCGTCGTTGCAAGGTTACGTCAACAGCCCATTCTCGTAGTGATGTGCTAAAAATATTAGGCGTATACGATAATAATATACATAGTATCGTACTTTGAAATTACTAAAACGGTTTTTTTTCTAATTAAACATTGAAATTTCAGAGCATTTCTATGAATAAAATAAATAAAATAACATACTCTTTAACATACTAAATAATAAAATTAAATCACTGTGATAAAAATGGTAACATCGCGCTTATGTCGATGCGTGGCGTGGTCCGCCATTACGCGTCACTGTCAGTCAGTCATCCGTTGTCATCTCGTGCGAACAGACTACATTTACCAGTATCTCCCGTTGTTAAGTTTTTTGTGACCCGGCTTTCGTTCACGTTCTTGATCCTGCTTACTATATTGACTGTTACGGACGACGAGCGAACGTAAGTGTTCACCTCGGCGGGCTGGTTTCAAATGAGGTGGAATGCTCCTAGCTATGCTTTCGAATTTATTTTATTGCCTTGTTTGTGCGCATCTGGCACATCTGTGTAAAATTATTTAGTTTGTATTTTATAATATCAGTGATTCCTTACGTTTACGCCAATGTTAGACATTGAAATTAAACTACTATAAGTATGACCACGAAGTGCTGCAAAGTCTTCGAAACGTCGGGAGAAAAATAATATAAAAATAAAATCCGTTGTAGTAGTTTATAATATTAGGTTTATTTCATGATAGAAAAACTGACATTAGATAAATTAATTCCAGGTTACGCGGCCCGGCACAATACAGCTCCACCATTTGGCACAAAGAAAATGTTAAATTTGCTAAAAGAAGCATGCTCAAAAGTCACGAAAGAGGACTGGACTAAGGTCGTAGAAAAAACAAAAAAAAAACTATTTTTGCAGATTATGAGCGCGATATCAGAATTGACAGCATTATCGATAATGATATTGTAATTCAAGTCGGTGAAGACGATGATGACAGCGCCTCGGACTCCGATAGCGATTCTGAGTCCGTATGTGAACAATAAATATATTTACATTAATATCATAATTTTATTTTCTTAATTAAGTACCTATATGCAATGCCACATAACCATTACTAGTATTTTTTGTATCGATTATGCCATCGATATACCAAATACTGTTACTTATTGCCCATCACTAGTTAAGTCAATCTGTTAATTGTCAAATGTGCATTCTCTCAGCGGCCGGACTATAACAGTCAACCTTTGGGTGATGCAGAGATGAAACAAAGTGGGTGTATATAAAACATAAATAAGACAAAACATATATTATACATACATAATATACATACTAAAATACATACATACCTACATAAGTAAATAAATACAAATATAATAATTCTGTAAAATATATGATATTAAAACAAAACTGAACTAGGAAAGTTGTGAATCTGCTACACTATTGGCGAAAAGCATCCGAACTTTTAATTTGAAAGTGAACCTGTTTGTAGAAGCCCTGATTTCTGAGGGGAGCGTATTCCAAAGTAGTATAGATTGGACAGTGAAGGAGGACAAGTATTATATTTGTTAACGCGATTGTGCTCCTTATTCGTATCGGGACATGGGTCAATATACTATGCAGCAAAAAATACTTGAAAGTATTTCGTTTTAAGACTAACCAAGTGCTATAAATACTTTATTTATAAACGCGGTTGTACTCTTTATTTGTATTGAAACACGGATCAAATTCCTATACAGAAATAAAATACTTAGTATTTATGGAATCGAAGTGTTCGAATTTTTTATTTGTGAACGCGATTGTGTTCCTTATTTGTATCGTAGCACGGATTAATTTCCTATGCAGAAATAAAATACTTGAAAGTATTTTGAACCCTGGTTTTTTTAGGCGGACTTACTTGTAAGCCCTGGTTCACGATTTTGCAAGTACGACCCATGCCTAATCTAAAGAATACCAACTAAAAGAAACTATTTTACACAGATTTTTTGTTCCAAGCTTTGAATTGCTATTAAACTGACAGACACTTTTTCATGGTCCGTGGAACGGAACGACGAACTTAGTCCCGTCAAAAATGGCCTCTTTGCTAAATGTTTTGCTGCGAAAATCCTCAAATTTTGGTCAAGTCAACGCCCTTTTAAAGAATATTCCAGCCGTTTACAATGTGAAGTGAGTGCTTGTTGTGAAAAAAATTAAAATGCAGTTAAAACTGCGATGTTATTGTGATTATAAAATTATGTAACATTGTAGGTTATGAGTTGTATGAAAATCTTGTTATTTTGTTTAAAATCTTTGATTGTGGTGGTTACAAAAGTTAAAGAAGGTTCAACAAAGTTTATTGCCTGTAAAATTTGCCATAATTATGTCTAATAGCACATTTTTTCGTAATTTTTCAGAGTAATTGTACAGCTGATTATCCAAAACAGAGTGTTTTATAATTATATAGCAATTTTTAATCTTAGAAAAAATAATATTGCGTTGATATCAAAGAGATGATGATGTAAAGATAATACACCTGTCAGATTTTACTTAAAATCATGAAATCAGAAATATGAAAATGCTGTAGGCTAATTCTTTACTCATCAATATTTGTTACCAGCTGTTGCCCGCGGCTCCGCCCGCGTTAAAAAGTTTTCCCGAGATAAAAGACCCGCTTTATATTTTCCCGGGATAAAACATAGCGTAAGTTACTCCTTATTACATCAGCTACCTGCCAATAAAAGTCCCGTCAAAATTGGTCCAACCATTTCAGAGATTAGCTGGAACAAACAAACAGACAGACAGACAAAAATGAAAAAAAATGACACAATAAAGACTACAATGTGTGGCTCATGCAATGCAATGGAATCAGCCCTGTATACTACCTACTACTGAGCACAGACCTGTACTACTGAGAGGGGTTAGGCCTTAGTCCACCACGCTCGTTGCATAATTCAATACTCTCAAGCTGTATCCTAGACGATAAATGAATTTAAATTTTGCAATTTTATTTCCCTGTATTAGTTGCAGCTCAACATCTGATCTATCTGGATAAAGTATAAATAAATAATAAATGTGTTTTTAGGGTGTCAAACATTTTATAATGGGGCTAGAATTCACCTACGATAGAATCTTAAGTAAAACATGCAGTTTTACTACAATGTCCAAACTCCAAGCTACATGAAAATTTCAGTGATTATTTTGATTTAAGGCTATCAAAACTAAAGACAACAGAAAAAGCTATGTTAAAGAAATAACAGTTTTGGAATTTCAATTTCTAGTTGCACACACACACTCACACCTTTTATCCCTGAAAGGGTAGACAGAGGCACAACTAATGCACCCACTTGCATGTATTCCGCCCCATGATGTTATAAGGTGCGAGCCTATCGCCATATCGGGCACAAAGTCCAGACTCCAGGCTGATACTGAATTTAAATAAAACCCAATATCACTTCGCCCGACCTGGGAATTGAACCCAAGATCTCAGCATTTCAGTCATAACGTAATACAACTATGCCACTGAGGCAGTCTAGTCAGAATTTCTAGTTATAAATGGTTTTTGCCATCAAAAGAAGCAGTTCAGTTATTTCATAACTGTTGGTAACTTGATAACTGCATGTATATTTTTAATCAGGTAGAGTGGTAAGTGAAGTAGCCAGTCAAACCTAGCAGTGGGATGGTGTATTAAAGAGAGCTAGTATTATTATCATACTAAAACTGAAGGAAGTTTGATTTAATTAAACATTTAAAATTTGCATTCAATTTATGAATTAAATGTTATACAAGTGTAATAATGGTCTTACATATCACACTGTTTGGTAAAGACTAACATAATATTCTATAATTTAGTTCACAGCGCAATGGGCACCGCTGGTACCCTGACGAGGAGTATGTGCAGCAGTTCCAGGGTGCCGTCATGTACCCTGATGAGGTCACCTCCCTTATCAAACATCCACCTTACCACAGTTAGTGATCCAGTTATTATGTTTATGAATAGCTATTTATAGTGTTTTACATAATTTTTGTAGACAGGCAGTAAGACTAAAAGGTTTTAAAAACACTTGTTTTGCTCTGCACTCACTACTAGGTTCTTAAGGTTGATGGAGCTCCCGAGCAAGCATCCACTTGCGCCCCTAATGTATTGACTACATTGTTATAAATAATAATTTAATAATCTTGTACCTGCAAAGGAGATGGGTGAAACTTCATAGAACCATGGGCTTATTTCTACAGAGATAATTTATGCATTATTTTATAGGTATAATAGAACCATTTCCAAAAGAGAAAAAAATTCTGTCTGTGCAATGGGAGTAAAGAAATAATTGCTATAGAGTACAGCGATTAAAACATTTTTCGGCGAATAACTTTTATTTACCTGATAACACAGTACCTAATCATTGGATTACCTTATTGAATAGTGAGCAGTTGGCTTAGTTAATAACCAGAATTGAACTTATCACATGGAATCGACAAGGACTCACATAAATATATAATGGCTCACCTACACTCTCGCGAGAGCGGTGAGCCGAACACTATACGAGCCACGAGACGGGTTGCAAAGCGAGAGTGTAAATGAGCCATTAATGAATTTCAATTTTATATTACGTCGGGAACGCTGTACAAAGTTGCCAATAGAATAGAATAATATCGAGCAGTATTGAATATCCCAAAAAGTGAAAATGTCTTTTTAGTTTAATTTCTAAAACAACGAGTTATCAATTCTTCTTCTCAGCTTTTAAAAGTCTACTGTTGAACATAGGCTTCCTCCAAAGAATAATTAATACGTAACTGATGATAAAATAAATAATAATAATAAGCAAAAAAAAATTCCGAGTCGAAATCAGTAGTAAATCGATACTACTCAATTCGTGTTAATAATTAACAATATTGTAGAGGACAGCCTGTGATGATCCCGATACAGGAAGTCAGTTATTATAATTCATAAAATAATTGATTTTATTTTCCCCGTTGTAATACAACCTAATAATTTTAAATGGAAGAAGAATATTGATACATGTTTAATAAGTGTAAGGTCAAGCCCAATTTCGCTCGTCTGCTTTACTTTTATGTGACAAGAATTGGACTTATGTAAATTTTATTGACATTTAATGGTTCTTACGCTTTTTGGCGCGAATTCACAGTCAAAAATATGTGAAAACTGTAGCTACAAACTCCTGCAAAAATATTTATGTTTGCAGGCGTAATAGCCCCCGGCGAGAAGCAGGTGCGCAACATGATCCTGAACTTCGGGCCGCAACATCCGGCCGCTCACGGCGTGTTGCGACTCGTGCTGGAACTCGATGGAGAGGTTTGCAACTGTTCATTATAATGTTGTTTTTTATCTTACTTAGGCTCTTCATTTTGATAAAATTTATTCATAATTATGTCTTTCATATGTGGAGCTGTTTGTAGGTAACTCACACCAATATGAAAGACATTGCGGACGATGTAATTAGTTGTGTATTACCAGAGATAGTGTGAAACTGAGTATGGATAAACATGGCTTGAAGTAAGCAACCAGCGAATCTCCTTATACAAAACACAGTACTTTATTGTTTCTAAAGTACATTATTTCGCCATGTACAGACGGTCCGCGCGGCCGACCCGCACATCGGCCTCCTGCACCGCGGTACGGAGAAGCTGATCGAGTACAAGACGTACACGCAGGCGCTGCCCTACTTCGACCGGCTCGACTACGTGTCCATGATGTGCAACGAGCAGTGCTACAGCCTCGCTGTGGAGAAACTGCTCAATATTGATATACCGCTCCGCGCTAAGTATATTAGGAGTAAGTATGCTATTTTAGTTTCTTTGGAATTCTTATGAAGATATGTATTGACTTAATTTTTTTTTAAGCTATTGCTTAGCTTCTATCGCGGGCCTTGAGCGTGGAGACCGAACCCAAAAATTCCGTAACGAAAAAACCTGTCACCCCTCACTCCGACCGGCACAGCGGTGATATTTTATTTTCAACTCTATCACAACCATGTAGACTGTTAAATTCCATAAGTAAATTTAATATCGCAGTCTTGTAAGAATACAAGATGTATCTTACATCTCATCCTCATCATATCCTCTTGGATATTAGCTGAATGTTTAACGATAAAAGGTCGAAATTACCGTATATTAAAAAAATATTCCAGTCAGTGAAACGTATCGAAATGTCAAACGCGGCGGGATGACGTGATTCTAAGTTTAAATTTTTAAAAAGTTTTTATTTTATATCTGTTCAAAGATGTTTTTATTTAAATATTACGGCTCTGGATACTAGTCCATTGAGCCTGTCTTTCATATTTTTTTTTTAGTTTTGCCATCTATCGATGAATATTTTATTTTATATCTGTTCAAAGAGGTTATAAATATTAGAATTTATGCAATAGCTTTACCGCGGCAGTCTCCGAGTGCCACACGTTTTTTTTTAAATATTTAATAATTTTTGCAGTAAACCCTCACGTGTCGTTCGTAAATACGGTAGACGCATCAAGAAAACTGATATTACTGTGAAAACTAACGTTATGACTGGCTATAGGATGGCTATGCAAAAACAAGAACGCATGGCAACCCTAGTTACTCCAAATCATTGACAAATAACATTCCATTGCAGCCCTGTTCGCGGAGATCACGCGTATCCTGAACCACATAATGGCGGTGGGCACGCACGCGCTGGACGTGGGCGCGCTGACGCCGTTCTTCTGGCTGTTCGAGGAGCGCGAGAAGATGATGGAGTTCTACGAGCGGGCGAGCGGCGCCAGGATGCACGCCGCGTATATACGGCCCGGCGGTGTGTCGCTTGTACGTACTCAATACTCAAGTACTAATGTTACTATACTGCAAACTTGGGGAAGGAGGTAATATCGTAAACTATGGATCCGATTCTGAATATATGTCATTAATACGAAGCTTCATTATACCTGAATGTTAAAGATACTTTATGCTGAAACAAAAATAATTCTTCATAACTCAATAAAAGTCTATAATACGTAAATCTAATAACATCACGGGTCATCCCAGTCCATTTTGCCCATATGGTTACAGATGTTGAAAATTCCCAAGCTCAAGTATATTGTATCTCCAGTACGAATCTCCATTATTAGCAAACACAGCAGTACAGCTTTGTCAAGATATGATGTGTTGATTAATAAAAAACTCCCTCACTCCAGGACATGCCGCTAGGTCTGATGGACGATATATACGAGTTCTCGTCGAAGTTCGCCGAGCGTTTGGACGAGGTGGAGGACGTGCTCACCACCAACAGGATCTGGGTGCAGCGCACCAAGGACATCGGAATAGTGTCCGCGCAGGATGCTCTCAACTATGGCTTCAGGTGAAGGCTCTTGGACGCAGGATCGTAATGGACACAATACCACAAGATTTGTGGAAGTATTACGCATCTTAAAGGCAAAACAAGATGGAGGATTTAGAGGTTTTTTGTGTTGCAGCAAACAAGCTGTACTAATAAATGTAACGAGAAAGTTAATGATATGATGATAAGCGCCTGCCCATCAAAATAGCAATGTTATTCAAGTTTGAGATGGCACTGTATAATGCTGTTTATTCGAAGACATCAGATATTAATCAATGCCTGACAACAGTAAAATAGAGTTACACCAATTGATAGGAATAGACAAGCCATTCGTATTTGCTCCAAGAACCGTAGACTAAGCAATTTTCCAATATTTTCCAGTGGTATATTCAGTATCAGCTCGGAGTCTGGAATTTGTGCCCGATATGGCGACAGGCTCGCCCCCTATCACATCATGGGACGGAATGACGGCGAAAAGTGGGTGCACTAGTTGCGCCTCTGCCTACCCCTTGGGGTATAAAAGACGTGAGTGTATATGTATGTATGTTTCCAGTGGTGTGATGCTCCGCGGGTCCGGCATCAAGTGGGACTTGCGAAAGTCGCAGCCGTACGACGCGTACCATCTGATGGAGTTCGACGTACCCATCGGCACCAACGGGGATTGTTACGATAGGTAAGTGCTACAATGAGTCCGCCCTGTGAATTGGGGGCGTTTGGAGAATTCCACCACGGTATCCCCTGCCTGTCGTAAAAGGCGACTAATAGTGGTCACCGGGGGTCACGGGTGGGCGGGAGGTGCCGCCCACCTATTAGTCTAGCCAACTTCTGTGACCCCCGTGATGGACGGCAGCGTGTCTCACGCTGCCTCGGACGCCAAGGGCGTTCTTCGGTGTACGGGGGCTTCTGAGCCCCCGCAACAACAGGAGAAGGACCGCAACAGCCGTACACGCAGGGGCGGTTGCGGACGACAACTTAGACGTGAGTCGGAGGAAGCCCGCAGCCGTCCCTAATGCGCCGAAGATGGCCATTATAAAAAAAAAAAAAGTGCTACAATGAGGCGGTATTTCATTTTCTACGACTTGCTTGCGGCTTCACCCGCGTTAAAAACCTATTATAAAATTAAAAAAATCTACAAAGTGTCATTATTTAATAAGTAGCCTATGTGTTAATCAAGGGCATGATATGACCGCGTGCCAAATTTCACCGAAATCCGTTTGATAGTTTCTGCGCTTACCGCTAACAAACATCTTCATATTTTCACAAACTTTCGCATTTATAATATTAGTAAGAAGTAAGATAAGATAATGTTAGTTTTACAAACAAAAAAAATAAATTCGAAGTATCGATATACCAAAACTATCGGAGCCATATCGACCCTATCGATTATGTTGAGGAAAAACTTACCAGCTTGTTATATAATTACTTTTTACTACATTATGTTTGTTAATATTAATCTTATACTCTTTCCGTACATATCAGATACCTGTGCCGTGTGGAGGAGATGCGTCAGTCTCTTCGCATCATCGAGCAGTGCCTCAACCAAATGCCACCTGGCGAGATCAAGACCGACGACGCGAAGCTCACGCCACCCTCCAGGGAGGAGATGAAGGTATGTCCAAAATTTGATATGTTATAAAAATAAGTCTGCGTTAATGAGGAAGGCAGTAAACTGCGCACTAAATTCGATTTAAATCCACATAGTGGTTGATATGTATTACGTCTAATAAAAATCTGAATATCTTCTCAAATAATCTCTTGCAGACGTCCATGGAAGCCCTGATCCATCACTTCAAGCTGTTCACTCAAGGCTACCAAGTGCCACCTGGGTCCACATACACCGCAGTGGAAGCGCCTAAAGGAGAGTTTGGTGTTTACCTCGTTTCTGATGGTGGATCCAAGCCTTACAGGTATAACTTTGTTTCCCTATGCATTAATTTTTACATAAAGAAATTTTTGTAGTGATCTCAGTTGAGAGAGAGAGCAAGACCTTCCCCTCGTCTCATGTCATGGTAAAGTCCATATTTGCTAGTGTAATTAAAGCAGGGCGATAATGTGATAACCGTGGTAATAACAATGTTTCGACATGGGTGACATTATAATATTTGGGCTGAGAACGACCAGACAGATCTAATCGATTTTCCATATCAGAAAAAAGTGAAAAATTAAAACATTTTTTCTCAGGTGCAAGATCAAGGCCCCAGGCTTCGCTCACCTTGCAGCTCTAGAGAAAATCGGCAAGAACTCCATGTTGGCAGATATTGTGGCAATCATCGGAACACTTGACGTCGTGTTCGGAGAGATTGATCGATAAACATCGGGAACAATCGTAGACTAAGCTAAAAGTGATGTAGTTGTTGTATATAAGTAAACTCCGTTTTTTCGTCTCATAAATGTACTTCAAATCTTGTACATTCGAAAGTAAAAAAAAAGTAATATAATTATTTTTTGTTTTATTTTAGATAATGCAACTACCAACATTGCACTAGTCTGAAGTACAATATTATTGTTACTCACGTGACATGCAGGAAACAAACTAAAAACAAAAATTTACATTCATTAACTGTGTCTACATCCATATATTTGCAAAAGCAAATTAATAAAATAAAATATGTAAAGAAGGAATATTGAACTTCCAATGTCATTTTCGATACTCTTTAATTAACCGACTACGGCGAAGCAATGAAGGGTAATGATTTTAACATCCTATGTACGGATGCATCCATTTTATGTTCCACTCTAGCGTCGCTCCTATTGAACCGATTTTGACAACCGAGGTGTCTATCGATTCGTATTAATTTATATATAAGTTAAGAATGTATGCAAAATTAAGATCAAAATAAAACAAAACTCTTTTGAACCAACGTAATTAATTCACATTCATTCATCTGTGATCTCTGGTAGATCCCTATCTGACACTTGATCAAAATAATCTTCTGGTATCACATAGTTGTCCGGTGGCCTCATTGGTCCAAATACTCTCTTGTCTTGCTCACTCTTATGCTCTTTTGTATCTTCTGTCTCTTTCTTACTTGACGTAGCACTGTCCATACTTTTATCATCTTTAGTTTGTAAGCTATCCTCACTCTTCTTTTTACTGTTATCTCCCTTACTCGGATTTTCTTCCTCATCAGAGTCCATTTCTTCAACAAATTCTGTTTCTTGCTGTGTTGTCTCTTTCCGGACTTTCGGGCGTTTCTCAGCATCGTTTTTGAGCCTGATTCTGGAAATAAAAAAAAAAAAAATTAATTGAACTTGTAAAATCAACATGTACTCATAAAAAGCTTGTTCGCCCTTTACTTCTAAAGGTCTGTTAGTATAATTTTGCATAACAAATATCTACCAACCTTTTCCCATACAGCACCGAGTTGCTGCCCATCTTGACAGCCATCTTCTTGTCGTCCTTCTTTATGAGCGGTGGCAGGTGGGCGGGCCGCGCCAACTCCGCGAGTCGTTGGGTTTTGCTCAAGTCAGATTTCAGC
The DNA here is from genome assembly GCA_949316025.1 of Lapara coniferarum. Taxonomy (NCBI): domain Eukaryota; kingdom Metazoa; phylum Arthropoda; class Insecta; order Lepidoptera; family Sphingidae; genus Lapara; species Lapara coniferarum. The sequence goes on along the minus strand of OX438931.1, from coordinate 23,979,441 downwards.
TTTTGGATGGTCATCTGTTGAAAATTTAGTAATGAATGTGGCATAAAAGCTGTGTAGATAATTTACAGTATAAATAGAATTACACAACCAGTATCAGAAAACCAATGTGAAATAATAATTTGTATAGTAGCACTGGCTGGTATATTTTTTTCTTTTGTTTCTTTGAAAATGTCTCACTTGGAATCAGTTTGTAAATAAATGGATTCCAAGTGAACAAACTCTGGATGTTATATCCCATTTTCTACACTTCTACAGTTTTCATCATCAGGAGGCGCACTTATTTTCCCGCGCTAGCCCGCGAAAATAAGTGCGCCTCCTTTTATATTGATAATAAAGAAATTGTTGCATTTATCCTTTAGGCGAATTTTTATACCAATAAACAGTAGTTTTCGTTGAGCACGATTCTAACTGAAAACTACTACAAGTTTGAGTCTCCGTACACTAAAAATTCTGAAACAGACGTTGGAACTTGGTGGATAGATTGAATTTAAAGAAAGATATGAAAAATCTGGCTCGTTTAGCCAATTTGTGTTGAAATAGTGTTTCTGACGACGTATTCTAAATTAACCAGATCAGGTTATTATTAAAAAAATCATGTTGCAAAGTTGACTGAAAAAGTCGAAATTTTGTATACGGCCTTTTAAGCTGTGATTCCGCAGAACGCGGCAGATGGCAGACGGCAACGGCAGACGACAACGTCATGTGCCGCGCGTCATATACAGTCGTGTACGGAATCGGTCTCATACAATTTAATACTGCTTAGTAGTGCCGTCCGCCGTCGCGGCACATGCCGTCTGCCGCGTCCTGCGGAATCACAGCTTTAGGAGTTGAATTTGGCAAAATCCCGTCTTAGTAAGCACCTACATCTTAGAAAGAACCCCATGCAAAATTTGGGACTCCTAGCACTTGTAGTTTCTGAGATTTCGTGATAAGTGAGTGACCTTTCGCATATGTATTAGATAGACTTGAAGAAGGCTCTTATAAAACTACGATAAAAACACTAGTGAAAATTGGTAAATAAATCGCTTTCTACGCCTCTCAACACGTCCGTAAAGTAAAACTGCAACGGCAGTACTGTGTTTGTTCGGGAGTGCCGTCTGCCGCTACGCGTCAACACAAGTGACGTCCTGCCGCGCGTCATTTGCCGTCGTGTGCGGAATCGGTCTCATACAATTTAAGGCTGCCATATCCCAAAACACCTTCTTTTCTATTCAATTTTAAACCAAGAAATAATCAACATTTCGGTCCGAGAAAAATATATGTTATAGTTAAATAATCATTCTACATTGGTGTGGATTCCAAAACACGATACTTACAACTTCGCTCGATCATAAAAAATCACGAAAACAGAGAAAATTCGGATTTTATTTTTAAAAATTAATTATAGTATATTAAACAATTACTTTAAAAATATAAGTCAATAAAAGGGTAATAACATTTAGCAGATTGCTATGCAAAAAAATTTTCACAAAAGTAATTCGCACTTTTCAAAATTCAAAAATACACGAATTTTTTAATAATTCCGCACAACGCGTCTCGTTTCAGATGCGCCCGAGGCGCCGTGGAGGTCGGACCTACGTCAATTTTTCGCGCTTGCTGCCACTAATTTATCGAAGTATTTGACAGCTTTTGTTTATAGTTGGACCGCGTTATGCAGAAAAGGAACCAACTACTTTTGAACAACAATTATGGATTCTTATTTGTAATTGACGGATTTTTCTATGAATCTTTCTTATTCTTTTTCTTTCTTCTTTAAACACGTTGTCATACTTGTTTCAACTGTTGTTTGTTTTTGCGGAATAGTAAAGGATCACATTTGAATTTATTGCGTGTAAAATTGTAAAATAATATATTTGCATAATTTGTGGATAATATTTTGGCATAATACCTCCAAAGGAAAATAATGTAATTAAAAAAAAATTACTTTAGTGTAAAAAAAGCGTGGGGTGCATGGTGTCAATAGATATAAATATTTTATTGAAAGATAATATGAGTAAAAGGATTATCATTTTGATACTATCTTAAAAAGAACCCCACGCTTTTTTTACAATAAAATAAGTACATCTTTTTCTTATTTGCACTATTCTTAATTCAAATTTATTGAAATTTATTTTCTATTTTTAGTTGCATTTCCTATAAAGCATGTTTTTTAGTTTTTTTTCTGTTATTTATTTTTCAGTTTTTAAGCTTGTTCTACTATTGTCCAACAGATGTCACTAAAAACAAGTAGGATTTTTTTATACATAAGAATAGCCAGTTTAGTTATAACTCTACTATGGTCCAACAGATGTCAAAAAAAAATGCGCTATCATTTACTCATTCATTTTGAATATTTACTCATTATTAGTTGGATTTTCTATAAAATAGTGTTTTTTGTTTAAAATAATGAATTGTCTTCGGTTCTTGATAAATATGTCAAATTTTCATCCGATGTTTTGAAGGCGGTCACAATCATGTTCAAAGTTTCCGTTACATAGATACATTTAAATGTACGATACATAGCTTAATTTAAATTTATTTTCTATTTTTAGTTGGATTTTCTATAAGGCTTGTTTTTTTTTTATTTGCTATTTAATATTATGGATAGAATATCATAGTACAAAATAACCTTATTATTGATACAAGTAAATCCCAATTATTGCGATATCAATATCGGTATTTTTAAGTTCTTCATTTGGTCCAGTAGCCCACATTTTCTTGAAAAATCCCGGTTTGGGTCCCCTAAATTAAGTATCTGCTTATAAATATGCATACGAGCTCTACAGACCCTGGAGGTATCGGTATAGGCTTCTTTGTGTAACATCTATAAAGCAGTACTAGAACTCGGTGTGTCTGTACATAGAAAGAAAAAAAAATAAAGGGACGACTAAATAAGAGTAATAGAACACAAATCACCGTTTTTTAATTTCATTCTTTTCTCGCTGTTTGTCTGCGTGTCTGTTTTTCTATTTATTTGTTAGCGCACATCTCCGACACTACTAAACGGATATCTATGAAATGGTATGGAGATAGCTTGAGTCTCTGGGTAGAGCATAGGTATACTTTTTAACCTATAAAAATTCTTTTATGCGGGCGACGCTGCCAGGAAACAACAATAAAATAGTATGAGTGACAATAGTACATACTAATACAAAATAATAAGTTATTTTCAGGATTTTACGGCAATTTGGACTTGACTACAATTTATATGAAGACCATACTATTATGATCTGAAAAAATACTGTCCGACATATTTATAGGTATATAGAGTAAATTTTTCAGATGGGACAGCGAAGTCAATATTTTCTATACAGTTTAAACTTTAAAGTAGGTAGTAAACAAATACGAAGTAATTTAAAAAATCGCGATAAAAATAAAAAATGGTTTTATTTCAATGTCTTACCAAGATATTTTGTATGTCGGGTAATTCCTTTTTATTGATCTCATTGAGGGTGTATATAACGTCGCGTAAGATAAAATAATAACCGTGAAAAATCCATTTGAGTTGTCAGACTAGTAGTAGTCGCAAGAGTTGGGTATATAATAAGGCTGCTAAATCATATGAAGCAACTACTGCGGTGCAGTTCAATACTAAGTAGTAACTATTGCGGTTTTTATATCGGTCAGTGCTTAGTTGAGCGGTTACTATGTTAACCATTCCATATTCGCGTCTTCCCCGGCGAACAAGACGTCACTTTTCATTCAGTGGAAATCGTCTTTACGCGCCTACCCATATGGTTCTAATATAAAAAACTGAAATGGCACCTGTCAAAGTCGGAATACTGAAAGGGTTTCGGGTTTAAACTTGAGGTCATATTCAGGTTACTAGATTAGTTGATTATTATAGTTAATATTGGTTAAGTAATTGTCTCAATCACCAATATTATGTCACAATAACTAAAGATAATAATGAATCTTGACGTGGTATTGTACTCTGTGAACATTTGATTACGTAATCATTGATCAACGAACAATAAATCGTGACATCAAGAGATAATTCATAGGTAACTTTTATTATGTATGCCTACGTATACCTATTTCAGCCGCCGGTGTCTGCGACATACATATGTTTGGATAGTACTCCCAAAGTTAGACCTTCGCAATAAATCGTATAATTTTAAAGTCCTCCGATTTTGAGATGTACGTATGTAATTGCATTTTGCTTAAAAACTACATCTACACTTATCTATACTAATATTATAAAGAGGAAAGATTCAATTGTATGTGTGTTTGCATTGAATAGGCTCCGAAACTGCTGGACCGATTTGAAAAACTCTTTCATGAATATAAAGCTCCTTTATCCCAGGGATTATAAAGCGGGACTTTTATCCCAGAAAAAATCATTCACGCGGACGAAGCCGCGAGCAGAAGTCTAGTTTAAAATATATTAGTTATCAATGGAGGGGTCTAAATTTTTTTTATGGTTTCGAGATCCGTATTTTTGTCCTTTTAATATTCGTAAAGTTTGAGCCGTGTTAGATTTTGAGGCCCAGCACCCATAAAAAAGCGAACATATTTTGTCGTAAAACAAACTGCTTCGCTATTGTTTAATTGTTTATTGTGACGTAGTCGCGGCTAATCGGTGTCGAGCGAGTTCATTTGAAATTCAACATCGCGGTACCTGACGTGCCGGTACATTAGACAGCTGTAAATGCCTACAGCGCTCAGATTTCCTAGCCTTAATACTGCATAGTAGTGCCGTCTGCGTCGCGGCACATGCTGTTGCCGTCTGCCGTTGTCGTCTGCCGTCTGCCGCGTCCTGCGGAATCAGCTTAAGGCGTGTTTCAATCTATAGCGCAAATTGACCAATCAGAACAAAGTATTTTACATGCTTACAAATTACTTAATTTGATGGGTTTACTCTCGGGATCATAACGAGGATTAAGATCGGGATAGTTTATTGAAAATGGCTGTTACACTTATGAAAATCCTACTAATATTATAAACGCGAACGTTTGTAAGAATGTGTGGATGTTTGTTCCTCTTTCACGCAAAAACTACTGAACGGATTTCGATGAAATTTGGCACACGGGTAGATCATGTCCTAGATTAACACATAGGCTACTTTTTATCCCGGGGAAATATAAACCGGGACTTTTATCCCGGAAAAACTTTTTAAAGCGGGCGGAGTCGCGGGCAAAAGCTAGTGAAAAATAAAGTTGCCAAGCTCACCTTAGTCCTGGATATCTCAGCCTTCTGCGCCATAGTTCCGTGCTTGAGTGAGGACATGTACTCCTCGAGTTCGTCTCCCTCGCCCTCCTCCGGCGCCTTAGCCCGCGCACGCATCGCCTCCAATGATTTCTCCTCCGTTGATATCTTCGATTCTAGGTCATCTACTTGTTTTAGCTGAAGACAAATTAATTATTAAAGTTACCAGTGTGATGGGCATTAAAGTCAAAATAACAAGTACCTACTAAAGATGTGGAACATAAAATATGTAATAGTCTAGCTTTAGAGCATCAAATATCAGTTTTGTAGGTTGAAGTAAGTCCAAGAATTTACCACAATGTTATAAGATAATGAACTAAGACGCGACCAAATACAGGTACGGTATGGTTGCTAGGCATTTGGTCCGAGGTCTTTGGCAAATAATACTCCATGTCAAGTTACTATTCCGACCAAGGCGTCATAAGGTTAATGGTCTCACAGAATAGCCAAAAAAAGTATTTGTTGTGCGTTTTTCTCCCCATAGAACGGATTAGGAGTTATAGTCAAGTTACCAGGGCGTCATATGTGAGCGGAGCTTGTTCGGTGTCGTCTGCACCGAGCCTGCGCATGCGGTCTCGTCGCTTGCGCTCCACGGCGCCGGTGCGGTCGAGGAACGAGTCCTCGTCAGAGTCGTAGTAATCCTCCGCCGACCAGTCGCGTTGCTTGCGGCGACGAGACTCTGCACAAAATATTATGTTCAAATAATACATTCGTCAACATGGTGGAGACTCACAAAGATACCCCGTGAGTCACGAGGATCACGAAATTTGATAATGACTTAGCAATTAGTTGTCCTACATAGTATACCCTGCAGTTCACAAGGACGTAGCATCCATCACTTGCGAAACCCACAGGGACAAAGTGGTTCCGAGTATGAGTCATCAAGACAAAAAAAAATATTCTAGTTCATTCCCTCACCGTGTTTAGCCTGCCTCAACAACCCCGCCCTGTCCAGGATCCTACAAGCCTCCAAAGCGCACGCCACCACGGCATCCTTCTTCTTGCCTCGATGGATGGCTTCGGCCATGACTGGCTTACCACGAGCATCATCTAGGGGCAGTTCTACTCTGAAACCATATATAAAAAGTTAAGCTTTTTACCAAATACCAAAACAATATGATGAGTATCGTAATGTCGTCATAACACTGGTTTCAATGTTCTAGATCACCAAAATGCTCGCATGCTAATGCATTACTGACATAATATAAATCGGAGATATATGACGGAGGAGAAGGTCTAGAACTCTTTAAAAAGAGGTGACGTCAGCTCTGCCGACGTCACAGGGTTCCACCTCATTATCATAACCCATGATGTGAGAGTAAAATTCCAAATTGTTCTGCATCCTTTATTTCTGGATGTTCCAAACTTATTTTTTGGAGCTCCGAACAGTTGGGAGTCTCACAAGAGACTGCTTTTTCAAATGCGAGGCACCCTATTTATACCAACGATTTGACATCTCGACTAGTTTTTTGCACGATTATTATTTCAAAATACCCGCCGCTCCGACATATATTATGCGAATGATCTTTCATTATCTCGCAATCGATTCAGGTATCGATTTTCATGAATAAAGGGACTATTTTATTACTCACTTGCATATAAACTGTCCCACACCCCTCTCTTCGCAATCGTATGTGAGCTCTAGTCCCTCCCTCTCGAAATACCCTCTGAGTGTTTTCTTGGGGTCGTCCAAGTAAAGCTCCTCATTTGTGGTTGCAGCGTAAGGGTTTTCAGCTAGGTCTGTCTCTTCTTCGGCGTCCTCGCCTGGAAGAGAATAAAAAGTGTAGTGTATGTAATACTATAGCAAGCTGAAATGGCAGTGAGCAGCGTACATAGTTTGAAGTACTGATGGCAGATGGGGCAAAAAGGTCTCAAGTGGAGGTCACACACTGGCAAGCGCAGCATCATATACCTACAAGGTGGACAGCCGATATATTAATTTTTTGACTGTTTGATTAAAAATGATATAATTGGTTCAGTTTATTATGATGAAGCACCTGCAGTAATGACCTATTACACATATACCATACCAGCCCTAAATTATATACGGCCCCAGTGCCCACTGCTGAGCATGGATCTCCGCTATAACTGAGAGGTTTTTAATTACATACAAAAGAAGAAAAACCAAAGTCAACTCACCCATGCCCCAATCTATACCCTGCTCCTCGCGCCTCTTCGCTTCCTCGAGTCTATCCCTCTCCCTTTGCTCTATTACTTCGCGTATGGTTCTGTCTCGCTCTAACTTCAAATGCTGCGCTCTCTTTTTTATCTCCGTAACAGAGAGCTCAGATTCTCCCTCGCAGTCGAAGTCTGGACCCTGTAGGTTATGAATTATAATGTGAGTTTTTAGTCACATTGGTTTTGTTGAGGATACTAAAGATAATGGTATTGGTTTCGGTAATTAATTTTCGGAGATTAGAATTAGTGGTACGAGATAGTATAAAAACTCATCACTGAAAAACTGACTGGCATGATAAAATAACTACTGAATGAGAAGTGGACAGTACCCAAGTTTATAAATACCTCATTACACATACCCACCAGCAAAATAAAAGTTCTGCTGCTCGCGCCGAACTTGATCTGATGTCCGACTCTCACCCTGGTGTAGTGGTTAGGCTTCATCCGTTCCTTGTTCAGAAAGGTGCCGTGGGTGCTGTCGAGGTCGTAAAGATACCAGCCGGAAGCAGGCTCGCCTTCTTCCGCAAAGGCTTTGTATTGTAGGACTGCATGATGCCTAAAGATGTCATAAATGTATTTTTCAATTCAATTCATAAATGTATTTATTTCTTACTGTGTTATGAACAGTGACAGCTACACTTTTTTCATTCAGTCAGCAGGATTTTTTACTATCTCTTTCGCACGCACGCAGCATTATTGTCGGTAAGACTCAATGACGTCACAGTCTGATATTACTATTATTTGACAACTTCCCCTTTCACCAAACTTCAAAGCTTTTTAACTTACTTATTATTGTGCCAATTTTGAAAATTCTTTATTTGTTTGATTTTCTATGGCATACATTTTTAATAAGTGTATGTAAAAAAAGTAGTCAACTAGGTAGCCTATTGGATATTTTATACCCTTAACAGTGTCAAAACAATTTTAAAAAAAAATTGACAATTTATCAATAAACTCATCCACCATCCTATAAATAGGATTATATGCTTTGGACAAATGGGATACGTGCAAACCTAAATGACAAAACGATTTCTCACCTGGATATAGTGGGATGTGCCAACACCTTGTCACAATTGGTGAGCCTACCAAACACATAGTAAGCTTTGTTTGTCAAATCTGTCTTCTCAACTATCATACCTGACTTGAGCACTTCAAGTGCGTAGTCGGAGCCTAGGGAAAGAACCAAGCATGTCAGGGAATCAACATTTGGTACACGATTTTGTAATTCTGAGAATCTTATTTACAAAAATAAAAAAATGCATAAGGATTAGCTGCAGTTGTGCCTATTATTTCAGTGGTATAGCTATACAATTTTGTTATGGTATGCAACTACTTAGCTTATGTAGTATGTGGCTGAATAAAAGACAGTCATAAAGGTACAAGAGTTTATTTATTATGGCATAATAAATTTCTAAAAACCCAGTTGCTTATTGTCTGTGTTATGTTCATTCACACTATTGTTCAAAGACATCAATTTATTCCTAAAATTAAATACAACGAACATTGACCATATGTAATTCCATCAACTACCTAAGAAATGAGGAAATGTGATACTGCATTACCATTGGGAACCCTTTTTTGGTGAGCCATTTCGGTTTTATGCTAAACAACAAAGTTACAGGGATAGTCTAAAAGGTACTTGGATCAGAAATAAATGCGAATGAAATCCTCCTAGTCAGTTTCGGCCACGGCGGCCAATCTCAACGGAGATCAGCCAGGTACGCAGGAGATATTATAGTGCACAAGTGTGTGCGCAATACACAGGTGCACTTGCTATTCCTTCACTCTCATAGTCCAGTGAGACGGCAATCCGACATGACCGGAGAGAGATCAGGCGCAGGACCAACGGCTTTACGTGCTTTCCGAGGCAGGGAGGTATCACACCGCCAACTTCCTGACTCCGAGCTGCGACTGAGTAAATTTTAAGATGGAAAAACCCAATCACACTTTTTTTTGGCTCGACCCGGGATTCGAACCCAGGACCTCAGCGCGCAAATCGTACTCGAAATGCGTACGCAATACCACTATGCCACCGAGGCAGTTAAATGCAAATTTAATAAGACTGTAACGGGCCTCGATGCTGAAATTTCAATACATTTTCAATGGCCGACATAGCTCAGCGGATTAGCAAGCTAAAGTGGCAGTGGACAGGACACATAGCTTGTAGAACTGACAACACATGGGGTAGAAAAGTTCCTGAGTGGAAACCATGTAATGGCAAGTGCAACGTGGTACATCCTCCTATAAGGTGGACAGATGACCTTGTAAAAGTAGCATTAATTGCATAATGTAATTTCTGTAAGCCCAAAGTCAGCTTGTGTTTTTCCCAACCATTGTCTTGTGTAAGGGGTCATTATAATGTCTACATATTTGCTAATGTGGAACTGTTTATGGCGTACAGCGATAGTTGCAATTGACAGTGGCGTTTACGAAAACCGATTACCTGTTACAATGAACTATTTTACCCCGCAATTTTTCATTGCAATCGAATAATCAATTAATTATAAGTCTCCTTCAAAGGATCTTTACGAGTTATTCCCTCCAAACCATAAACGAAAACTCACCATCTGGACACAATCCTGACCACTTAGGTTCTTTATAAGGAATAGGAGTAAAATCTTTCATTGAAAATCCGGGAGGCATAGAATTCCTCGATCCATCACTTGCCACATTTTCCTTTGGTTCCTCAGGTTGTTTTTCTTCTGGTGGTTTTTCTGGTTCATTTTTAGCTTTTTTGGGAAGTTTTCCAATGCGTCCTATAAGGACAGGCTTCTTAAATTCAGTTTGTTCTTCTTTTTTTATTTCTTTTGTCGAATTATCTTCCATTTTAGGCTTTGAGTATCTACCAGTCTAAGATTTTAGGTGATTATATTTTGTTGATGACTACAAAATTAACACTACACAGTTTGATTAAACATTTATGTTACAAACTAAAATTATGTCTTATATATAAGAAGCAATAAAATGCTAACAATTTTTTTTTGATCTGAAATTAACAATTTATTTAGTTTGACATTTTCGTATTTACGTTTCTAGCAGGGTTACCAGATTTAAATTGAACATCATGCTAAATAAAATTATCTACAATGTTGTGCTCATTTTGCCGTGAAAAATACTGCCCGCTCCATAGAAATCTGGTTTATTTGTAAGCGGCTAATATTGCTCATTTTCTGAGGGGTTTTATAAGATTTTGCCAAAAACTGTTTGTAAATCTGCGACACAATCTGCTAAGCCCAAAGTCGGATATCTAATTCTGCTAAAATAGAAGAATTCTGCTGAATCTGGTCACAATGGTTTCTAGCTCAAGGAGATTATTTTAGAGTATGTATAAGTACCTATAGAGCGCTAATATCGCACCGTGCGCCCACTACCCAGCGTAGGCAGGTGAACTATAGCTACTTATACAGGGAGTTGATAGTATACCGTCATTAAATTAAATAATGAGCAACATTAAGGTTTCTAAATTTTACTACACAGTTAGGAAAATCATGACCCCTAAATAAAATAAATTTATTTTTCAAACAAAGTAAATCTTTAAATTTCGCTTACACAATGATACACCATTTATAAGCTAGATTACTTAATGATTAAACGAACTTACCTGTACGTGAAGTTCTATCATAATTATACGAAGGCTTCGTCCGAGGAGATTAGCATGAAGAGCAGTTATAGAACACATGTAGTACGTGTACTTAGTACGCCTTTGCACTTTATTTGAGACTTATTTTTTTTTTATACATTGGTCACACCCAACCTGTCAAGAGAGATTCATTTAGTTTAGAGAGAGAGTTCCATATACCAATATTTCACAACTTACTAGGGTTAACGCAAGTCACGGGAGGGAGGGATGCTAATCTCCTCGGACGAAGCCTTCGTATAATTATGATAGAACTTCACGTACAGGTAAGTTCGTTTAATCATTAATTATACTTCGGCTTCGTCCTCGAGATTAGCATGAAGAGCAGTTATAGAACACATGTAGACTTTTAGAGAATAAGTAGTGAAATATTTGTATAATTTCAATTGCAGTAGTAATTACAATTAGCTAATCAAAAAACTTTATAAGGTTGTACTTAGCAATAAGCTTTTTGATAGGATATCAATATAGAATTTCTAATTGGTTATCATTGAATTAACAAAAAATTTAGTTATTCCCAACTAGATTCTTAAGGTCTCATTACCGAATCTCCAGGATAAGTCAAAATTAATAATTTATGATCCAAACTGCAGTTTGGTAGATCGAATGCAGTTTAATGCCATAAGTACCTATAGGTAAGCGGTGGAGCCCGTGGCAACGTGCCTCGTGCTGTGAGCACTAGACATCTAATAGAGTTATATCTATTCCACATTCGCTAAAAAGATATGGAATGTGACCATACTGTTATATGGGGCTTTCTGGCAACATAAATAAAGAAACTAAATTTTTATGAATTCATTTTGTCATAAAAGATATTATACTATATTATCAATACTATATTAGCGATTATTTGAGCAAATTCCGAGTAAACTATAAAAAATATTATATTATGCCTTCAGTAATAAGATCTGGTTCTAAGAAAATTCTAATTTCCTTCAACAAATGGTTATTTTGGATGGTGGCTATATATAGCCGCTATAGTATAGGCACTTAAAAATAATTAAACAATAGCCTTGGCATAAGGGAAATGTTCCCTGTTGTATGATCTAATATCATCTAGGTATATCATATTTCGATAGCATCGATTGAATATACTTCCCTCAAAAATCCTTTTATTGGTTTGTCTTCACCAGCATGGCAGCATGTGATTGCAGTAACTAACTTGGAGGTGGTCTACACTTCTTTCAAAGTCTTACGCTTCTTCTTCGTAATATTTGTGTCAAAAATCATATTAACTGGAAAAACAAACTTAATTAACGGTAACAATGCAATGCAATCAGCCCTGTATTATATATCACCCACAGCCGAGCACGGTCCTCCTCTTGAACTGAGAGGGTCCAGGTCCCAGTCCACCACACTCGCCTACCGTGAGTTGGCAGACTCCGCATATTCGCGAGATCCTCATGGAGAATTCTAAAGCATGTAGGCCTCCTCTCCATGTTTTCCTTCATGGTAACATTATTAATTAATAATTACAATCAACAAAACAAAGATATTTTCTTAAAACAGACACCTTAGATCTGTCATCAAATTATATTATTTATCAATATTAGAATATTAAAACTTGAAATGCAATTGGAGTATCATCTGATTAGATGATACCAACTCTGCCACAAACATACCAAGTTGAAGATTAACTCCTAGGCAAATTTTTATATTAGGAAATGGACATTTCAACCTTTATATAAAGACCACATTTTGATGTGTGGAACTCGTAGCGAATGCTACTTATTGGAGTAGTTGGATCAAAAAATTGAGCAATGTGTCATTTTATATGACCGATCCAACATTTTTTTTTTTTTTTTTTTTTTTTCGTGACAAATAAAATTGACACTTGCCGACTGCGAGAATATGACAGAATTATTGTAACTGTTAGTGAACGTTTCCAAGAAGGAAAACACCACGGAAGCTTAGATCTCAAGAGTAAAAACGGAGTACTTTATAACGCTTTATTAAAAATAGTTAAAGCGTTAAATATAAAATATCATCATAGCGACAGTCAACCTTCTGACTGCGTTAGTTACGCCTATACATAGAGTAGGTTTTGTAGAATTCGTAAAATAAATACATACATAGACTCAGAGATTTTATCCTTAAGAGGGGAACAGAGGCGCAACTAGTGTACTCGTCCCTCACGGTAGCTAATAACTTGAAATAATATTATGCGCTGCTTTCTTCATCCTTGTACTCTCCGCTAGCTGCGACTCACCTTCATGCAGCCCCACCCCCCCCCCCCCCCCCCTTTGTTCAGGCAACTGAACAAATTTTGAGGCGCTACCGATGATCGATAGCATCGTCTCAATTTCAATTTTCAATTATTTGCCACAATTATTGGTTACAAAAAAATACAAACACACGAATTGAGAACCTCCTCCTTTTTTGAAAGTCGGTTAAAAATGTGTTACATTTTAACAATATAGTCAGGTACATAATGTCCCTGTCGAGCACGGCAAAATTTGAAAGAGAGGGAGAAGCTATAATATAAATGTAAGTACTATATTATTATTATATTTTATCTTAGAATCAATTGTAGGTATATGTTAATAAATATTTAGTTGACGACTAATTAATGATATTTGAAAATTATCACAAGACTGTATGTTACAAACAAGAATACGTCACTAAAATAATAACGAGAAAAGATTTGTTCTTTTCATATTTGTTTGTAATAAATAAACTCAAAAATTAAGTAACCTATTTTGAAAAAACAGGTAGTTAAAATATCTTTGAGTGCTACTGGCTGTTCTTTATCCCAGGAAGGAATGTCAACGCGGGCGCAATCATGAGCAAAAGCTATTAACAATAATAATGGTGTACATGTAAACATAATATTATCACGCCTTTTCCTATTTAAGGTGTAGGCACAAGTGTTAATATATTTACACCACAATTCGCCAGCTATGTTAGAGTCATTGTAAGCGAGTGTATTGATATTTAGCAGGCAAATTAATTTTGCCAGGAAGAAATTAGACTTATAACATCCGGTCAAAAAACAGTTTCCAAATCAACCAATCACACGCAGTTGTGGCGAGCCCCGAGCTCGCCAGCGCCACGCGTTCGCCAGTTGGGAGCGGCGGGAACTTCCGCCGTCGCCATGCGCGCGCCATTACTCGCCCGGCCCGTTACCGCTAACACCATTGTCGATTATTTTTAATGTAAAATACCAATGTTTTCACATATTAAAAGGTGTTTCTTTTCGGTAACTGTGCATGTGAAAGACTTAATAAATATTCTGAGTCTAAAAAATTGTAACGAGTCCCTTAAGGCAATCAAACAATATAGACAGATCATAATATTTCTGAGGGAAACTCTTTTTCCGCTTCTGAGACATGATGGTAGATAAATAACGATTTACATGATCATTTTGAGTCAATTTGAATAAAAGCCTCTTTGATTTGATTTAAATTATAATAAAATTCTATGTTCTTTATAGACAACCCACAGATCAAAGTAAGTATACAATGAAACAATTAAATACAAAGAGTAAAATGCGGAACGCCTAAGTTCCGGTTGGACTAAATTATAGTCACGTTTCTGGGATCTGTGTCATTTTATTTTAAAATATTCTAATCTATTCGCCTAATTTATCCATATTGGTTTAGGCAGGTTACTTTATGGAGGCTTAACTTTATAATAAGTACAGCATATTTTGCAGCTACCTCACTTCGGCGACGCGCCGTGACGGTTACTACTTAATTCTTGCATTTTGAAACAGTGATTTTATACCATCAAAATAGTGACATATTCGGTCATACCCAAGACACAAGACATAAGGCCAAAAAACCTTAGTATATAATTCTGTGATCATTTATGATTGCGAGCGACTACGATTTTTTAACTCAGATCACTTATTATTATTATTATTAAACCTTTATTTATTTCCAACAACCATAATTAACATTTTTTTTTTTTTTTATTACATAATATAAATTTCATTGTGTTATTGGAACCCCACACTGGGTATAGGCCTCCTCCAGCTTACTCCATGTTTCTCTATTTATTGCTTTCTTTCTCCATTCTTTTCCTGCTGTCGCTATTATATCGTCGATCCATCTGATCCTTGGACGACCTTTTTTTCTTTTGCCTATCGGTCCTTGCCATGTTGTTATTTCTAATGTCCATCTGTGATCTGTATACCTGGCTAAATGTCCTGCCCAACGCCACTTCTGTGTAAGAGCGTACTTGAGAGCATCAATTAACTTTGTCTGTTTTCTAATTTGTTCGCTTCTTATCTTTTGAATTTTCCTTATTTTCATTACACTTCTTTCCATCGCTTTCTGGCAGGTAGCAAGTTTTGTTTTTATTTTGTGGTTATATGACCATGTTTGGCAGCCGTATGTGAGAGTCGGTAGTATACAGATGTCCATAACAGTCTTTTTCAGGTAGAGGGGGAAAGACCCTTTTAAAATTTCTTTTAAGCTCCAGAACTTGTTCCAGCTCATATTCACCCGGCGTTCAACTTCTTCGTCAATGTTGTTGTCTCTAAATGACATTAGTTTGCCGAGATATGTGTAGCTGTTGACATACTCCAAAGGTTTGCCGTATAAGCTGATTTTATTGGTATTACTGTTTGTCATTACCTTGGTTTTATCTTGGTTCATTTTTAATCCAACTTTTTCACTTTCCTCTCTTAAAGAGTTTATCATTTTTTCAAGGTTTTGGCTAGTTTCAGAGAGAATGACGATGTCATCGGCGAATCTTAAATGCGTAAGTAGCTTTCCGTTAACATTTATTCCATATGACGGCCAGTGTAGATTTTCGAAGATTAGCTGTAGTACTGCTATAAATAATTTAGGCGAAAGAGGATCACCCTGTCTCACTCCTCGGCATATTGGTATGTTCGGTCCTCTTTGTTCTAATTTGACCCTGCTGGTACTTCCATTATATATGCTTTTCAATACTTTTATGTATTTATCATGTATATGACATTTATCTAATGCTTTCCATATGGAGTAATGTGAAATCGTGTCGAAGGCTTTGGCGTAGTCAATGAAAGCTATGTATAGTGGTCTATTAAACTCCTTATATTTCTCTATGATTTGTTGCATAACATGTATATGATCTGTAGTTGAAAAGCCAGAACGGAAACCCGCTTGTTCGATAGGCTGGTGTTCTTCGATATTTGGAGTCATCCTGCTTTGTAAAATTGATGTAAATAGCTTGTAAACACTTGAAAGGAGGCTTATAGGCCTGTAATTACCTATATCGTATGGGTCTCCCTTTTTGTAGAGTAAGGTAATATCGGATCTCTTCCATTGTTCTGGCACCTCACCCGTATCAAGAACTTTGTTGAATAAATAGGTAAGAGGGTGTACCAGCAGAGCAGAACCAGATGTTATAGCCTCATTTTGTAAACCATCGGGCCCTGGGCTTTTGTCTTTCTTCAACTTTTGAATATGTTTGCTAACTTCTATGGTGTCTATTGGAGGTATATCAACTTTTTCAGAGACGTAAGTACTCTGCAAAGTAGTAGAGGTTGGTTGGGAAGTATTAGATTTCATCTCATATAATGTTTTGTAGAATTCTGTTGCACAATTTATTACGTCATCTCTAGTTTTGGTCTCTTTATTGTTTGTTTTTAGATTTTGTATCCAGGTTTTATGTGTTGTTAGTTGCTTGTAGGCTCTTTTGGGACTTCTATATTGTTGTAGGTTATCTTCAATAATTTTATTTCTATAATTTTGATAATCTTTTTGAATGGCTTTGCTTGTTGCTTTGTATAAAGCGCTTAGTTCCTTTTTCATTTCTTTAGTTTTTGGTTTTGTTTTTACAAGTTCTGTTCGTTTCTTGATCATGTCTTGAGTTTGTCTACTGATAATTTTCCCAACAGTATCTACTTTTGGTTCTTTCTGTTTTGATAGCATACTCTGTTTTATGATATTTTCTAATGCATTATAAAATGTTTGAACATTGCAATTATCACTTTGTGTATTTAGTTTGTGTATGTTTTGTTCCAAGTTCTTCATATAACAGCTAATATCTTCAACTGTTTTAAGTAAATTGGGTTGTGATTTAAATGTTGTTCTACTTTTCTTTCCTTCTTCTAGCATGTATGTAGCTCTAACTAGGCGATGGTCTGATCTGAATCCTAAGCCATGTAGAACTTCTAACTTTCTTATTTTTTTAGGCTCATTCGATAAAATAAAATCTACCTCATTTTTGGTTTTTTCATCTGGAGATAACCATGTCCACTTACGGTTCGTTCTTGCTTTGAAAAAAGTATTCATTATCGATAATTTGTTTTCCAAAGCGTATTGCACAAGCTTCTCTCCTCTCTCGCTCCGTTCCCCATATCCGAAATGTCCCAGGACCCTGCTTTCATTCATACTCGTTTGACCTACCTGAGCGTTAAAGTCTCCAATAAGAAGGACATGTTTGCCTGCCTGTGTTAGTGCTGTGTCCAATGTTTCGTAGAAGTAGTCGATATCCTTTTCTGGTGCTCTCTCTGTAGGGGCGTATGCTTGTATAATGGATAGTGTCTCATTATTATATTTCATTTGCAACATACCAACTCGTTCGGATAGGCCTAAGAAGTTTAATATCTTGTTTTTATGTTGTTTCTTAACTAAAAAGCCTATTCCATGCTAGCCTGGCGTTTCTCCTTTGTAGCAAAAGATATAGTCCTCATGTTCCTCGATGTTGCATCCCATTCTTCTGACTTCTGCTAAGCCTAGTATATCTATTTCTATTTTTTGTAGCGAGTATATCAACTCTATAAATCTTTTTTCTGATTTTAGGGTTCTAATGTTAAATGTTCCGATTCTGAGGGATTTCTTGTTTTTCTTTGACTTAGCTGGAGGGTTTTGGTCTCTTTCCCCCACGGGGACCAGCCGGCTTGGGGGAGATTTTGTAAAAGTTATGATTTGTGAGTTATTTTTGTTAACGTGGTTTTCATTTTTCCGGTTGTTGGTGTTTTTTGGTTGCTAGATGTTAGTTTTTTCTTTGAGTGAGTTGCTTCTGGGGCGAGACATATAATCAAATGCATTCTTAGTTGCAATCTTCTTCGGACCTGGTACAGGTGAGGGGTGGTTCTGTGCATTGGGCTGTAGGTTAGGGGACAGAGAGGGTTCTCTCTTTCTCTTTTCGTTGTTCGAATCCGTCGGCTTTTTTACTATGACTTTTTCACCCCGGATGTAAGCAATATTACCGTTGTTCCGTTCTTCGTCTACTTTAGGTTGCAAAGATTTTCTTATTTCCAACATTTCTTTCGTAAAATCTTCTTTTATATATATACCTTTGGGAAATTTGCTTTTGTTTTTTAGGATTGAGTTGCGTCTCCAGTTGGATGTAAAGGAGATAAGTATCGGCCGACATCCATTGTTTTTCTTGATGCCGATCCTATGAGCTTTATCGATTTCATGCTTTTGAATATCCGATGAGAGGTGAGTGTTTATTTTTTCCATTATAAATTTGACTGTATTCGATTCATCTTCGTTCCCTTCCTTTATTCCAAATACTAGTAAATTGTTCTTTTTCTTTTGTAGCTCTAGTGCTTTAATTTTTCCTTTCAATTCTAAAACTTCGGCTCGTAGTTGTTGATTTTGTTCATCTAATACTTTGAAATTCTCGCTCATTTGCTGCATAATACTTCGAGTAACGGACTCTGTGATTGATATTGTTTGTTTTTCCATTTGTTCTTGAATTTTTTCCATTAAAAGTTGCATTGGAGGATCCATTTTTAAAATGTACAGTTCAAACTTCGCGCCAAAAGGGTTGCAGAGTTGACGTAATTTAAAATAATTATATGGCAACACTTTATCTGTCACGAGTTGGTTGGTAAGGTTGGTAGTACCGCGAGGTGATTATGGTTGGTTCGTCTCAACTCGACTTCACTCCAGTCACTTACTGTGTTTTTAGGTTATTTGGTGGATGTATTCCCAGCAAATTCTTCCACTCCGGAGCAAATAAACGTGTGGGATTTTATGTTCTCTGCACTTCCCGCCACTTAAACTTTCTTGATGTTCCAAGGTGATGTTGTTTGCACGGGTTTAAACACAATTTCAATATGTTTTTGTCGCGAGTGACTTTCGATACGTCTGTTATTTTCGTCGCCGGAACCGGAAAAAAAAAACTCAGATCACTTACCTGCAATTTATCCTGTTCCGTGCCGTTCTCGGTGAATTCAAATGGCAGTACCTCGTTGCTGCTGGATTTTCCGTTCTTAGATCGACTCCTTATCATTTAACACATACTGTGCTGTTGTAGGTCATTAAGCATTTAAGACGTTGCTAAATCATGACCAGACATAATTGTCTTTTATGCTATTAAATTGATATTTCGTAATATCCAGCACATGGCGACGTGGTGCAGTGGTGCATCGCGCCACGTTGTCAGGAGTCGTCAATCCACTGCGCCGCTTGCGCTGATATTTTTCAAGCGGTGCTCGTTATCTACTGGTAGATAATAGCGGCCCAAAATATTGTAAGGCTCTGGCCGGCAGATGTTAGCAAGGCCTTTTTTCCGATTGCCGAAGGAGGGTATTTTCCACTCCCTAAGGCCGCCACTGGTTGTACTAACATACTGTTACATAACATTATACATAAGAACCAGTCGTACAATACTGATCGCAAGCATCAATTGCGGGTAGTGACAACCGCCATGTGTAGCACGCAGACCCGGGTAACAGAATTTAGCATAACGACGGTAGATTGAAAAAATGTGTATTTAGGGCAATGCCCCTCAGAAACTTTAGCCTTCTGATAAATTTAAATTGTACCATGGTAAGAAGGAAACAGTCGTAATTATTACACCGACATAGCAAAATAAATTGCTCAGGGACCATATTAATATTATCGATGTAAATAGGAGACAGACGCAAAGTAACTGTCCTCAACATTATTCTGGCCCGGTACACAATAAGGTTTTGGTACTAACCGTTTTACCTGTGTGGTATTTTTCATTATGTCGGTAGTCTCGGCGAACGGGAACAATGTTGATCACTTAGGTAATCTTCTATTTTCTGTACCAAATAGAAGTAATTTCCATGTTCTTCTATTCTATTACACTTAAAATCCATGATGAGCAATAAATTAAGAATAACTTTAATTTAACGTGCAATACGGCGACGCACTAAAACGCGAATGAATCTCTCTTGACAGGTTGGGTGTGACCAATGTATAAAAAATAAATAAATCTCAAATAAAGTGCAAAGGCGTACTAAGTACACGTACTACATGTGTTCTATAACTGCTCTTCATGCTAATCTCGAGGACGAAGCCGAAGTATAATGACCTTGTCGTTGTAAACAATAAGAGCGGCAACGCCTCGCAACACACGCACTTTTTTGTCATTTCAGCACAAGCACGTGTACTTTTTGATTTGATTAAAGTTACACGTTTTAAAATCATTTTTGAACCCTTATTCAAAAAGTACTGATGTTCTCGTCACCAAAATTAAACAATTTGTTTTCCTACGCAACAATGAAATCCCAAAACCTACTAACTTGTAAATATCATAAAATCTTAATTTTTAAATTTTCCATGTGGCCCCCATTGTTAGCAATGCATAAATTGCATCTTCACAACATATTGTGGCGCACTTTTACAAGTATGTCACTGTTCGCGACCATATCTTTTAGTTTATTGAAGGCACTAATTATTCTAGCTTTTAAATCATCCACACTATTCACTTCAGTATTATGGACTTTATTTTTAATAAAACCCTATAAAAAAAAAGTCTAATGGGGTGAGATCTGGTGATCTTGCTGACCACCGAATCGGTCCATATCGTCCAATTCCCCATATTTCTGTACGCAGCTGAAACGTGGACGTTACGCGAACTGGAAAAGAAAAAGGTGGATGCTCTAGAGATGTGGTGCTGGAGAAGAATGCTTGGGATATCATGGACTGGATTCCAAACAAACCTTTCCATACTCCAAGAACTCGGCATCAAGCAGCGTCTATCCGAGTTAGTACAGTCGCGTATACAAAAATTTTTCGGTCATGTTTCTTGGCGAAATAATGACTTCATAGAGCGTCTAGTCGTTCAGGGCAGAGTGGAAGGAAATAGATCTCGTGGTAGGGCACCAATGAGGTGGACCGACCAAATTAAAACAGAAGTAGGAGGCCCTGTAAACGAATGTACCCGATTGTCTTCTAACAGAGACAGATGGAGGGATATCGTGCGGCGAGCTACATCATCGTTTGGACACAAATCATCGTGACCACTACCGCTATGTCAAGAGCAAAACGAAGAAGAAGAAGAAGAAACCTACATTATATTAAGCATCACCTTCTATAGTAATAAATACGTATGCTATAATATGAAAATATTACTTCGATTCTGGTATCGACGCGTAACATCACTATCGAAAAAGCGGGACGCGGGCAGTGTTGCCAACTTAACGGATTTCCTGTCATATCTAACGGATTTGGATACCCTGAAAACGGGAAAAATTGATTCTAACGGCTGACGGAATATTTGACGGGACAAAACCTACCCTAAGTGAAATATGCGTTTTACATTTCTCAAATATATATGAAGGGGAGGGGGGTGGTTTACGTGAGTTATTTGTTGAATGGCAGGTTATTTAGGCGGTAAGAACCACGCCACGCACCCCGCACCCTATGTGAAAGCTATATTTACGCCCGGCTACATAGAATTTTAGAAATTTTAGGGCTATTGTTGACAAATATAAATTCTAACGGATTTTGGACGAAAATTTACAACAAAGTTGACGGATTTTTATAAATCTTGTTGGCAGCACTGGACGCGGGGCAGTGCGGGGAGTACAAGTGTTCGCCTCCCGCGCACCTTTCATAGTTCATACCGCGACGCGTGATTTCAATTTTACCTAAAAATATACTGAAATATGGCTTGCCTATGAAACGTGATATTAGAATTCTGTTACGCGTGTTTCCGAGTGACGTTTTTACAAGATTACACAGGACATTTAACCATTTTGCAGTATTAATAATCAAATATTCGCATAGATCTCACTCGCGTGTGCTCACACCGTTCCTACTCGAGTGACTACAAGCGCTTGCGGCCGGCGCAGGACGATGTTCCCACCCGTGCCTATTGTTCCCACTTGCATACGCGCGCTCTATAGGTATATACTTACTCTAAGCTTAAGATATTAATGGATATGGAACAACGCCATTCTTGTAAAAAATCTTTAACTGGAAAAATAAGCACAATTGACGCATTTTTATATCGTCTGGTAATATTTTTTTTTAAATACAAATAAAAATATTAAAAATAAATAAACAGTATTATATAAGAAATGTCCTTAATAGGGAAAATTACCGAAAACGGAACGTCCAAAATTCATTCGGTCAAAGAATGTACAACATGAATGGATTCGCCAAATCAATCAATCAATCAATCCTAAAGAATTAAATTGAATTAAATGTCGATTGCCAACCAATCGAGCGAGTATATTTTTCGAACGCACGATTTAGTTGATTAAATTCTTCAAATTGTTCCACGTGCTTGTTTGTTTGTTCATTTTTTACACATCAGCGGTAAATATTGTGTGAACAATCACTACGCAGTGTCCATATTGTGTGTGTCCAACGCGGAGTTTAGGACAAAGATTTTTTTGGTTTTCAATAATTGTCGTGCCGTTATCACAGTAATATCTTTTTAATATGTGATTTCGTCGATTTGCAAGCTTTTTGCAGCGCGTATTCATTCAAGGTAAGCTATTTTATCACATAAATACGTATGTAAAATTCATACAAATCTTGGCCGTTTTTTTTTCGTACGCAAAAATTGCTATTTTTCGATAACCATCTCATTGTTGTCGAAGTGATGGTGAAAGTATAACGGCGTGATGTTATTTCGGCATAATGGTACCATTGTTTTAGTGCATTTTGTTTCTCATTCGTGGCTGATGGTTAAGGAAAAACTCTTTCTGAGAAATAAACTTGAATTAGTTTAGCCTCAAGTTTACTGTCATAATGACGTTTGCGATGGCTGATTACAAAGCCTTAAAATATTATTGATTAGGCGTAAATAACATATTTAAAAAATCTTCCCTCTCTGAAGTTTGTTTCTCTGGTTATGCCTCTAAAGCAAGTGTTATGAAAATCTCACAATGTAATCTGCAAGAAAAATACTCTCAATTGCAGCACCAAGAAGGTTCTTAAGGTTTGTCGTTAAGGAATAACCTGAAAAAGTGTAATAAATAATTGCACTATAAATCTAATACAAAAGGACTCTCATATGAGGCTTGATGCTCCAAATCTATATTTTATGGTTATGATTTTTCCTGGTATGTACCCAATTGATTATTACATAATGATGTAGTAGTTCTGAATATCTCTTTGCAATTACAGGCATAATGATTTCATTTTGACATAATTGTGTTTATAAACTTTTTATAAGCTTGCAAGTAAATATGTCAACTACAAACAGCAGGTATCTTAAACCATCAAGCCCCACTTCTATATCTATAGATGTATGCGGAAACCGTATATACTCGGGCGCCAGCGTCCGTCACAGGGCTTGACGAGTCAATGGAACTTCTATAAATTTAAGCAAATCAATATTTTATTTCATGACTTATTAAAGTGGTATCTACATTTCAAGATGTGTGATTTAGTATAAAGAGAATTGTAAACTTAATACAAATGGATTAATTTTAAGTCTAGTTCTATGAAAAATCATGCAGAAATCATGTTTATTAACAATGAAAACATTTATCAACAGTATCAGCTTATCTTAAGCATTACTGGGCTATAAAAGGCTGGCATTTTTCTTGGAAACTTGTAATACAGTAGAATGCAATTATACAACTTTACTGTGAGTGGATTAAATTTTAAATATGGATTAAAAATACAATTGGGATTGTAATGTGGCCCATATGTGGTGATATGCTTATCCCCTAATACAATTTAGTGCATAAATAAGCTCTAAGAATATTGGGTGCTCCAGTGACACCTTTGAAAATTAGATACCAGTGTACAACTGCATATTTTGGTAAAGCAGTGATAGCCTAGTTGTGAGTGGAATGGCCCACCGAGACAAATGTCCACAGGTTCAAAACCCAAGGGCACACACCTCTGACTTCTCTAAAAAATTATGTGTGTATTCTTTGTGAATTATTGCTCGCTTTAAAGGTGAAGGAAAACATTGTGAGGAAATCTGCATACCTGAGATGTTTTCTGAATTTCGAAGGTATGTGAAGCCTGCCAACCTCCCAATATGCCAGTGTGGTGGACTAAGGCCTTAATCCTCTCAGTTGTAGAGAAGGCTCGTGCTCAACAGTGGGCAGGACTGGTATAATATGGTATATTTTTGTAAGCAAATCCAATTGAGACGTTTCGTTAGTTGACACCTAAGTCTAACATCTTTTGGTACATTATAATGAAGCGTCACGCCGCGACGTCGCCGCACTACATACATCAAGAGGCCGTATCTAAAATTTCGACTTTTTCAGTCAACTCATCATCGTGATTACTTAAAAAATTAACTAATCTGATTAATTTATAGTCACCGGAAAGACTATTTCAACACTAATAGAATAAATGACCCAGGTTTTTCATATCTTTCTTAATTTCAATCTAGCCACCAAGTTCCTTCTGTTTCAGCATTTTTTTCGTACGGAGACTCAAACTTGTTATCGTTTTCAATAAAAATCGTGCTTGAAACCAAGATTTGCCTATTTTGACGACTCTGTTTTATAAATTAATATATGTATTATAAATTAATCAGATTAGTTTATTTTTTAAATAATCACGATGAACTGACGAAGTCGAAATTTTAGATACGGCCTCTTAATCAGTAAGTTTCCGAAATCGGAGAATATAAATAAGTTGCCAAAGTCACATCATTATTTTGTATAAACAAATGTCAATGAAGGCCAGTATAATCGATTACATAAGATTGTATGACATATGAACCCCACTTCTTTGAAATTGTATCGTGTCTGACACCACACCCACTGTTGGCTTTGACTGATAAAAAATAATTATTCCCTGATAACATGTTATCACCCTCTCATAGATAAGGTGTAAGTGCGTATGAACTATTTTTTCATTATTATGTATGCTCAATAGAATCTTTCTTCAAAATGAAATGAAATGTTTTTTTTTTGTATCCATAAAATGTTATACATTATTTAAATTCGGTCATAATACCTCTACCACTAGTTTGTAAAGCAGTTCTCACCAGAGAGGAAAGGGCAAGAAACTCTGGTGTTGCCCTTTTCAAAATCAGTTCAAGGTATTCAGTACAACGCCGTGATACAGGATAAAAAATACAATGAAGTATTTGTTTTATTTTGTTTAGAGCAGTTAATTTATATACTCGCAAAATCCTACTAATATTATAAAGGCGAAAGTTTGAAAGTATGTCTGGATGTTTGTTACTCTTTCACGCAAAAACTACTGAACGGATTTCGATGAAATTTGGCACACGGGTAGATCATGCCCTGTATTAACACATAGGCTACATTTTATCCCGGGAAAATAAAAAGCGGGACTTTTATCCCGGAAAAACTCTTTAACGCGGGCGGAGCCGCGGGCATAATCTAGTAGTTCATAAATTTTTAATTCCGATACGAGTGAACAACCCTTTGACTTTCCTACATTTGGATGAAAGTGAATAATATATTTTTTTAGATTCATTGACTAGATTTGATATAAATAAAGTAGATATTGTACACAATTGAGTTGACGAGCGATCTTGCCGGTATATGCTACACAGGTGCCTATAATAGACAGTCGTAATACAAATAAAATTATGTGTCAATCCGCATATTTCTCTACCGCTGTTTTTTTTATTTAATTCTTTACATCGTTTACGATGTTTTCGTGCTGTGCAGGTGGGTCGTTAATTAATATACCTCTTGCTATTGTTACTTGGTGAATATAACTCGTATGCCCACGGGAGGAGGGCTGGGCACGCCGCGGTCGACAACCTGCCGACTCCAGTTCGCACTTTAGAATATGCACAATTCCCTCAGGATTCGTTTAAACCGTGCTACTAAGAGCTTATAACTCGGAGCGTTGAAAAAAAGAAATATATACATAATAATACCAGCCCTGTATTAAATACTGTCCCACCGCTAGGCACGGGCCTCCTCTACTACTGAGAGGGTTTAGGCCTTAGTCCACCACGCTGGCCTAGTGCGGGTTGGTAGACTTCACATACCATCGAAATTCTTATAAAGAACTTCTTAGGTATGCAGATTTCCTCACGATGTTTTCCTTTACCGTTGATAAACAATACACACGTAGCTTTGTAAAGACAGAAGTGTGTGCCTTGGGTTTTGAACCTCCGGACATTGTCTCGGCAGACCGTTCCATTCCCAACTAGGCTATCCTCACATACATACATACTTAAGGTATTTAGGTATTTTTTTTAGAATAGCAATCGTATTATCGCATTGTAATCATGACGTATATAATGAAGACTTATAGGATAAATAAAGGATGTGATAAGTCACCTAAGAATCGAGGGTACGCGGTTTGATTAGGCGAAATATGTGACGTTAGAAGCCCCCGTGCACCGAAGGACAGCCTCGGCGTCAACGGCAGCGTGAGGCCTACCTGCCATGCTGCCATCAATCACAGGGATCACAACAATGTGCTAAAAAAGAAAACACAAAACTATAGATGGACAGCCCTCTGCCGCCCGCCTGCGACCCCGGTGGCCTTTATTAGTCGCCTTTTACGACGGGCAGGGATACGGGGGTAGAATTCTCCAAACGCCCCCAATCCACAGGACGGGATACTCGACCCTCTAAGGATAAAGATGGTAGATACGAAATTGGTTTTCCTCCATTCATCTTATAGATCCGTAACCGTCTGCGATGTGTTTAATTAAATGCAGTCTGATAGATAATTTCTATGTTACTACATTTCCAA
This sequence comes from Lapara coniferarum, assembly GCA_949316025.1. Lineage (NCBI taxonomy): Eukaryota > Metazoa > Arthropoda > Insecta > Lepidoptera > Sphingidae > Lapara > Lapara coniferarum. The sequence goes on along the minus strand of OX438931.1, from coordinate 23,952,624 downwards.
AGCTGTGAATGAAATAAAATCCTCCTAGCCAGTTTCGGCCACGGCAGCCAATCTCAACGGAGATCAGCCAGATACGCAGGAGATATTATAGTGCACAAGTGTGTGCGCAATACACAGGTGCACTCGCTATTCCTTCACTCTCATAGTCCGGTGAGACGGCAATCCGACATGACCGGAGATAAATCAGGCGCAGGACCAACGGCTTTACGTGCTTTTCGAGGCACGGGGGTATCACACCGCCAACTTCCTGACTCCGGGCTGCGACTGAGTAATTTTTTTTAAGATGGAAAAACCCAGTCACAAAGTTTTTTTGGCCCGACCTGGGATTCGAACCCAGGACCTCAGCGCGCAAATCGTACTCGTTACGCGTACGCAATACAACTACGCCACCGAGGCAGTCCAAAGCTGTACTACTTTCAAAGAAGGATAAAACTAAATGGAAACGAATATGGTTTACTCGTACTTCAGTAGGGTAGTTGACTACTTATTTTTAAATATATTTATCAAAAATGTACGTTTTCTAAAATCAAGAGGTAAATATTTTTAAAATACAAGCTTTAATAAACGAGTTATAAAGCTTTAAAGTTTGGTGCAAGGGGCATCTGTCAGATAACGGAAACACCAGAATGTGACGTCACCAAGAGTCGCCAGCCAAAACGCTGCGTGCGTGCGAAACAAATGACGCGATATCCCCACTACGTACCCACTTTTGCTCACAACAATATTTCAAATATGAATATCTGCTTTAGTTGTCAACCAATTTTGACTCTGATTTTACAGAAGAATTTAGTTTTCGTATTATGTTCTGTTACATATAAAATAATGTACAAAATCAAACATAGGAAACTACCCTATTATGTTTACTGTAATAAGTGTCATTGATTATAATTTACTAGCTGTTGCCTGCGGCTCCGCCCGCGTTAAAAAGTTTTTCCGGGGAAAAGTCCCGCTTTATACTTTTCCGGAATAAAACGTAGCCTAAGTTACTCCTTATTACATCCGCGACCTCCCAATAAAAGTCCCGTCAAAATCGGTCCAGCCATTTCAGAGATTAGCCGGAACAGACAGACAAAAATTAAAAAAAAAATTTGGGGTATGTACCGTATATTATTCATTGGATAAAGATTAATATTATTACGTTGATACAACTCTTAAAAATAATGCATTAATTTCGACCAAATTTGATTACCATAAAAACGGTTCTAGTGAGTTAATCTTAAAAGATAGACATATACTGTCGCGGACATTTTTTTAGATCATTTCAAGAGGAATAATTCTTTCATACATATATTTTCGGTAACTTGAACCGTTTTCGCAGCGCACGCAATCGAAGCCCTCAAGGATGAATAATTTTCCCCGCTTTTTTCACCTAACAGTTGCATCGTGATGTTATATAGCCTAAAGTCTTCCTCGATAAATGGTCTATTCAACAAAAAAAGAATTTTTCAATTCGAACCAGTAGTTCCTGAGATTAGCGCGTTCAAACAAACAAACAAACTCTTCAGCTTTATAATATTAGTATAGATTAGTCCTAACAAAGGCATAATCAGAAAGGAAGGCATAATATTTTATATTATACATGTTTAGTTTTTCGTTCGCTAAAGGTGTGATACAATATAGATTTCCTTTTCGTTGCGATAGATTCAGTCAGAAAGAAGCATGTGAACTCGGGAATATGTGTAACTGCATGTATTTATTTAGTAATAGTTGCTGTGTCTATGTCGGATTGATTGTTTAATGCTCAGAATAATAACTATAGCCATATTATTCTGAGGTTTAATGTCAAATACCTTTCTACGTATCACCGTGTGGTAGAAACACGGATGTTCACACACATGCATATCTAATTTAATTTAATTGTAGTTGTTAATCAAAATCAGTTTTGGCGGCTTTCACATTTTACGTAATCTGATATCATGTGTTAGTGTTTTACAATGTTAATTGATTACATAATAACATGTTGATGAAATTATTTTAAATGCCTAATGTAGATTTTTTTTTGTTCAGCTGTATGTTGCGACGATTTGAAGTATCACTTATACTAAAATTACAAAATACCACCGGACTGTGCTCATCATTCCATTTCCTTACTTCATCTTATGATATGTATTGCCCAATAATTTACTGGTTACAAGATCGTTAACACCTGAACACAACATTGCTGTAATGGCGATAGCGATAGCGTCTATTTGGACATCAGTCCAAATAGACGCTATTAGAGTCACTCATGTACGAGAGCCTGTCGTCAGACGAGTGACTTGCTCTTGTCCTTCGGTTGTAATAAAATTGTTATCCAACAAATTATATTGTTCTACAAATATATTGTACTCGGTGATTCCGTTAAAGCGGCTCAAACACTTTGTATACACTCTAGGGCTTCTTTAGTTGTTTAGGTGTTAGGAAACTCGAGAGTGTGAGGCTGAATGAAGTTCTTTACGTAAGGGGGTATTTTGGCGCTCGTATTACACTCCCTTTGCGTGATCTCTAATCTTCGGCTTTAAGGAAAAAAAATGTAACTGATTACCTATTCGGGACTGCTTTATTACGTTACGTTAAGAGTTAATTTGTGTCCACAAAGAGGTAGACAGAGAATAGAGACATTAGTGCACAGTGGTATCACATCATTGTCGCCGTCATGATACATTCGTGTTTGATGCTACTGCACTCTGCGATTGTTACTGACTCCATAACTGTTTATGATGTGAATTGGGAAGGGAGACCCTCGAGTATAATTTTAGGTATAGACCATTATTAGCACTCAAGGATAATGCTATTGCTTAGTACTCTAATAATTTTCAGACCCATAAACCGGAGATAAAAATTGTCTTACTCTCTATATCATAGAAATCGATACCTAAGAAACCAACTCTGTAATTAAAGCTAAGTACTAAAGACGCGCGTCAGAGCAAGCGTTGTGTTTCACAATAGAGCTGTGCCGGCTAACCGTCCCATTGTGTTTACTGCCGGCATAAAGGCAGGAAGGACTAGCAGATAACCGACCCGTGTGTTACTGTCTTGCTCACCTATAAACGTGTGGATGCGGCAAATGTTATTTGTTATCACAACAGACGAGGTTTTCGTCAGGTACTTCGTGTTTCGCCTGGATTAATAAATAGTAGCTATACACTTTGAATGGCAAAGTACTGCAAAAAAACATACTGCGTTTGTAAGCCTTATGATGCTCAGGCATGGCGTGCATGTCGCTGATATAGAAAAGTGGTGTATACAATTGTTAGCAGTTACTAGTAAACTACATCAAACGTTTAGAATTCCTCAATGTTTTAAAGTTTAACGAATACTGCGTTTACAAACGGTAGGACGCATCCGAGAGTAAGCCGAGGATCTGCATAAACAAACAACGCTGAATGTGAATTTTATCAGATTTCATAAACAAGGCATCGTGTTTTTCTTTGTTTATACCTCTTGCGTACATAGCGCTGGCCACACTGGCGCAAGCGCAATTTTTCGCGTGTCTGTCAACACGCGAAAATCGACCTACACGCACACACATAAGGCGCGTCAACACGCACACATATCGAGTTTGACAAGCTGTCAGACCGGCCCGATTGGGCCGGTCGGGGCTCGAGAGGTTTGTATAAATCAGTTTATTGTGAAGTTGACTCGACAGTTTATGTGATGACGCATTAATTGCAATACATGCCCGGAGAAAGATTTTCTTTTTACAACAAAAGACTAGACGATCAAGTTAGTCACCGTTAGTGACGTTAGCCACCCACGAATGCCTTGTTGGCATTAGTGAGTTCAGAGTAGTCGTATGCATGTGCCTTGTTTTAACTCTTGAAACGAGTGTTTTGGGTAGCTGGATATATTTAAATTATTGGCCAACAATGCACTGACAATTCTCGTGGTGTTGTGGTTGGCGGTCACGGAAGGCGACTGCCTTCCGTTCTATCTAGACAGTAGATAGATAGTACTATCTAGATAGTACCATGTACTCATTTTATAAGCATTTGTTTAGAAACATAGAGAGTGTAACTTTTTTATTTGGTGGCCTTGTACATTTATGGGACAAATATTGTTTATCAGTAAGCGGTGAGAGCGACCTTAAATATTATGTACTTTATATAATGGATATAATAATTGTGGGCTAAATAAAATTTGCACAATCGAAAGTAGTCGCATGCATTTCTTTGTTCGTACGTCACTGTGATTGTTTATATCCTGCATGTCTCGAATAATTGCAATATTCGCCGAAATTACGTTAAATCCGCGTAATGTAAGTCTACGTCATTATCAGTAAAGACTTCCGTCGCAATGCTATCTAAATTCTAGATCATGCACCAAGTGATACGTAATTTGTAGAACAGCTTTGATACTTTATTTCCACTGCTAAGTCTTCCGATTTCCAATAAGACGTTGAAGTCAGAGTTTTGCAGTACTAATACCTCAAGTTAACGAGCGCTTTGTAATTCCAAGATTTGTCGGTGTTGCTACAGTCTATAGGCAATCTTGGCCTTTACCCATACCTTTACCCGATCATTTTTTTTTTAATTATAATTATACTTAAAATAAAACATAAGTTGAGAATTTATAAACGATAGAGTTAGACACTAGAATTGTGATATTCCGCATCCATCTTTTTAATAGTTCTTTGTAAAGATACATTTGCATTCAATGAATGAAGTTGCATGCTCTTGACGTTCTGTTCAATAAACTAAGTACCGACAATGGAGGTGTACGTACTACCTACGTTTCTTAGCATTAACCATCTTGGAGCTGTGTACTTGATAGCTAACTAATATTTTTAAACATAATATATTAAGTGACGTCCATTAATTACGTGAAGTGATTTTAGTGACTTTTTTAACCGACTTCAAATAAGGAGGAGGTTCTCAATTCGACGGTATATTTTTTTTTTATGTGTATGTTACGCGATGGCTCCTCCAAATGTGGACCGATTTTTTAAATTATTTTTCTGTTCGAAAGGAGATATTTGTGAAATGGTCCCATAGTCACCAAGTCAGGATCTGTTGATTGGATCCAGGAGAAATCGAGGGCAACCCTCAAATTTTATGGGCCCACATAACGTTTAATTTTTCGCAAATCTTATGAACTAATTTATTCTTTAGTGTTTTCGCCTTTTATATTACGCCTTTTACAGGGGTAGGCAGAGAGGTAACACGCCAGCACGATAGTCGTACCGTATAAGTAATGCTATCGTATATTTATTCACTACTGAATATTTTTTTAGGTTTTTAGTTTTTTTAGTAGTTTTTGAAGGCGGTTTAATTTTTTGTTAAAAATGGTTTTTATTTACCTACCCCTTCGAGGATAAAGATGTGATGTGCGTTCGTTTTTTGGAAATATTAATTTCTTCTTGTCCTTACTTTGAGAGTGAACAGTGCATGTAACATTGTAGAGACGTAGTAATAAAAATGAGCTCTAGGTACTAAAGCGGACAGCTGACATCGATAACAAGGAATATGAGTATTTATTTATTGTGTACTCGTCTCGGGTAAACAAAGTACGATTAATATGGTAGCAAGGTGTGTGTGCGGTTTAGTGTCGTATACTGCTTACCTGCACACTGGCGTTAGGTATGTGATACACGAAAGCGACGCGCTCTTTTACGATAAAATATGTTTTATGTTGAAATCAATATCATAATATATAATATAGCATATTAAAAAGGCACCTAGAACTTGAAACCTACACGTAGTCACTGTCCAGAGTCCTACAATGTACTTCTACTCTCCCTTGCTTAATAAAATCACCTATCTAATGTAAACAGCGCGTGTATGCCATAGACCTAAAACACGCTATGCTTGAAATCTATGGCCCAGACACCCTGATAGCGCCGTTAGCATGCTAAATTTAGGGGACTGCAATCCTAACAGATGTTGCTATAGGATTAACCTTCCATTGTGCGCTCACCGCAGCTTTATTGTTCGTTTATACGCACATGCCATACACATTTTTATTTATTGATTGTAATGTCATACGGGAATTTTTATAGGTATTTAAACGAATTTTTGAGTTTGTAATTTTGTTTTCTAACATTTATATGCAAATTTATTTAGTGCATGCTTCGTTTCTATGGGCGGAGCTAGAGTAATTTTCAAGGAGTAAGAGCGAGGGACAGTGTCCTTGACTAAAAAATTCCATGACTTTTGTGTACTTGCAGATTTGCTGTCGTTTCAAAAGATTATAGTAGTAAGATACTCCAAGATCCTGTGGGTGGGCACCAGGCAATCCTGAGGTGGCATGACCCAGCCTACCCGCTTCCCCACTCTATATACGCCTTTATTCGTTTCTCCTATGCAAATCTGGACAATTCTGTCACCAAACAGTAGTGTATAAGCAATACGTTCCATTAAAATTGTTATGCTGCTAATACAATAATTACTGGTCGTTGAGGGTTTGATTCAAAGTAATTGTTATGCTTTTGGGCTTTCGGTAGTAGGCAAATATTCGTATGATTCAATATTTATTTATGAAAGTGTTGTGGTAAAGTTCCTCGCAGCCACTCCTCATATAAAACTTTCAATTTAGAGTGCGTGTCAAAATTAAGCTTTTAGATTCTCGGGTGTATTACAATATTTTCGCATTTATTCAATGGTTCGTATTTTTTTTCATGTTTATCAAAATGATTGCACTGTTCTTCGTAAATTTGAATTAGACCGCTCCCTGTTACAAGAGAATCTTCCTGATCGTCTTCACAACGTGAAGCCAGGGCCGTAGATCCGCCAAGCCTCGTCAAATGGAGCGAGTCGCACACAATGGCTCTGTGGCAAATTGACCATGAATAGGGTTACCACGCTTTGATATTATGTTCTAGGCTTACCCTTGTTTATAAATTATTATTGGTATTTTAATACGTATATAAATTAGGGATGGAATTATACCCGAAGGGATGTGTATTTTAATCATAACTCTAGCTATCATAAGACTAGTGCAATACACCAGAGTTATGTATCTGGCGAGACCGTTACCATGTCGTGCATAATGTAGAGAATTCTTACTTTGGCATATTTTGACACTTGTCTGCTTAAATGTTTCGATTACAGAATCCTACTAATATTATAAAGGCGAAAGTTTGTAAGAATGTATGGATGTTTGTTCCTCTGTCACGCAAAAACTACTGATCAGATTTCGATGAAATTTAGCACGCAGGTAGATCATGTTCTGGATTAACACATAGGCTACTTTTTATCCCGGTAATACATAAACCGGGACTATTATACCGGAAAAACTTTTTAACGCGGGTGGAGCCGCTGGCAGAAGCTAGTAACACATAAAAATGGAGTGGCTTAAATTCCTGTTTACAATAAATTAATTGTAATTTAACAGTATTGATATATTTTATGAAACGTGATAAGTGTCAACCCTAACTATATCCGAGTCGGAATCGAGCCCGCAATCGATTCGAGATTAATATTTTTGTACAGTTTTTAATGGTTAAGATTCACGTTTAGAGGTCAGTCGGTTAAGTGAACGGTGTTAGATGTTTCGATCATTTGTATTTTGATAATAGTTGTATTTTTTATGGAGGCGCGTAAGGGAGTTCCATTGTGTTCTCACAGGCTATTGCTAATAGTACAATAAACTCCGAATAGAATGTCGACTAACTTGATATTTTTTATTCATCGAATATCGCGAACTATGTCGGGCAATTTTGACCATAATAGCCAGCAAATAACTTACAATAATGTGTGGTCAGGGATTGATTTAGTGTAGCTACACTTATGTGTATAAAAACGCGGTAGTGTGCTCAAGTTGTGTGTTGGCTATTATAATAATATCCGTTGGCTGACTCCAGAACACTACTACTAAACACTACTAATCGTCAGAAAAACTATCGCTGGTTTTCTTCTACATAACGGTGGCTATTCTGTCTAGTACAAAACATATACCGGGTGGAAGGGAAACGCTCTCTATACCGGAACGGTAAGAGAGAAGAACCGGTGGTACCACCCCACCAGCACTCCTGAGACTTTAATTAGCGAGAATTTACACAATAGTATCATTACTACATAAAATAATCCGTACACAAGCTAAGAAAATTGAGGTACATAAAATTTTAATTAATTTTTTTTTAAAATTTGGAATGAAACAATATATTCCCGACATTCTAATAAGGTGATGACGTTATAAGGGTCCCAATAATAAAGGGTCTCGTGGGAATATTTTCGTTTATGCCAAGCAATGGTCCGCAATTATCTCAGCGGCGCTCCTGTTATTGTCTCACACAAAGAACTTGACGGAATCTATTTGCTTGGAGAGATAGCAAAAAATGCATCAAAGATATTACCTAAAAAAACATATGTATTACCTATAGCATAGACTTATGCTCGCGGCTTCGCCCGCGTGAATAAGTTTTTCCGGGAAAAGGATCTCGCTTTATATTTCCCCAGGATAAAAGTAGCCAATGTTACTCGCTGATAACGAAGCTTTATATTGGTGCAAGAATTTTTCAAATCGGTCCAGTAGTTTCGGAGCCCATTCAAAGCAAACAAGCAATCAAATCTTTCCTCTTTATAATATTACTAGCTTTTGCCCACGGCTTCGCCCGCGTTAATAAGTTTTTCCGGGCCAAAAGTACATAAAAACCTTCCCGTTGAATCACTCTATCCAACACATTTTGGATAAAGATTACCTAATATTATGACGTTGATACAACTCTTAACAAATAATGCATTAATTTCGACCAAATTTTATTACCATAAAATCGGTTCTAGTGAGTTAATCTTAAAAGATAGACATATACTGCCGCGGACTTTTTTTTAGGTCATTTCAAGAGGAATAATTCTTTCATACATATATTTTTTGTATCTTGAACCGTTTTCGTAGCGCACGCAATGGAAGCCCTCAAGGATGAATAATTTTCCCCGCTTTTTTCACATTTTCCATTATTTTTTCGCTCCTAATAGTTGCATCGTGATGTTATACTATAGCCTAAAGCCTTCCTCGATAAATGGTCTATTCAACACAAAAAGAATTTTTCAATTCGAACCAGTAGTTCCTGAGATTAGCGCGTTCAAACAAACAAACAAACAAACAAACAAACTCTTCAGCTTTATAATATTATAGTATAGAAGATAAGTAATAAACATTAATTCTTGATCTAAGTTAAGGTTTGTGAGTAACATTGGGTTGGCAGTAGTCCAGAATGTCCCTGACAACACATTTGGCTATACAAAATTATTTTTTGCGTTTTGTAAACTGACAAATGGGTACAAGTTGTACGGTGATATGTTGAATACTACAGTTTAAATAAGGTTGTAATTTAAAACCCGAGTCGCGACTATGCAGATAAAAATAGATTTTGATTCTATCTATTTAATGATGTAAATAGATCGGCTGTTGGGTTTGTTTACAAATTCATAGCTATGATAAGTAGGTACTTTTATTTTTGTAAAACGGATATTTTTGTAATTCCATCAGTGTAGTGATGGCGAGATGTTAATTCCATATGGGCAGTGATGTCATTTGCTCGGTTCTCAAATCGTAAAACACTAATGCCCTAATATTTTGTGACTATTTTTTTATGCCCAATTGCCACCTTTGCCCTATAGAAATACCAAAGTATTTATTGCACCAACAAAGTGAACACCATTACAGTCATAAGAACACAATGCCAAATTAAAAATGGTAGATGTGCCACCTCAACTATAGGTACAAATGGCAAGCTTGAATAGACAGCAGCTAGTGAAAATTAACATACCTTTTATTATGACAGAACACAGTAAAATAGAAAAATAAATCTCGACACTACTAAGTATGTAAATCTTGCGCCTGCTTTGAGGATGAAAGGCCGTATAACAGAGTTTAATTACTATTATGTATTTATATAAATATAATTATACAACAAATAAATAAATATGTAGATAACAGTTTTGGAGCGTTATATTACCTATAAATCACTTAAATTCAACTATAAAATGTGTATCGTAGTTTTGTAGAATGGTTCTGCTACTTTCTATCTAGGGGTGGCGCATACCGCCAGGCGAGGGTGTTGATTTTTAAGCTATTGCATAGCTTCTATCGCGGGCCTTGAGCGTGGAGACCGAATCCAGACATTCCGTAACGAAAAAACCTGTCACCCGTCACTCCGACCGGCACAGCGGTGATATTTTATTTTCAATTCTATCACATACACGTTGAGTGTAAAATTCCATAAGTAAATTTAATATCGCAGTCTTGTAAGAATACAATATGTAAGAGGGTATGAGCTGAATGTTAAACGATAAAAGGTCGAAATTACCGTGTATTTAAAAATTGTTCCAGTCAGTGAAACGTATCGAAATGTCTAACGCGGCGGGATGATCAGATTCTAAGTTTGAATTTTTAAAAAGTTTTTATTTAATATCTGTTCAAAGAGGTTTTTATTTAAATATTACGGCTCTGGATACTACTCCATTGACCCCGTCTTTCATATTTTTTTTTAGTTTTGCCATCTATCGATGAATTTTTTTATTTTATAACTGTTCAAAGAGGTTATAAATAGTAGAATTTATGCAATAGCTTTACCGCGGCAGTCTCCGAGTGCCACACGTCTTTTTTATACCGGGTGGAAGGGAAACGCTCTCGGAAACGAATACAGGTGATAGTATTGGTGATTCCTGACGTGATGGCACTAAAAAAATCGCGATCGCATTGTTACAATTTTAGTAGGATTTTCTCAAATTTCTGTATAGCTTCACGTATGGATAGATAAATCAACCTATTATTCTGAAAAATATAGTACAAAAGGTCAATATTTCAAAAAAATCGTAATGAAACACGTACATCAGCTGAGGGGTTAACGACCGCGGTCCGGTCCCGGCGCAGCGCGACGGCCGCCCCGTTCTTTGTACGCTTTACATTGCGCGCGGATGAATTACGGAAGTACTAAAATCGTAAGTATTATCGCTTAACTTTGCAAATGAATATAGTTTTTCGTTAATGCTATGGTTCTTCTCTCTTACCGTTCCGGTATAGAGAGCGTTTCCCTTCCACCCGGTATTATTTAGTTCACAGTTGAAAAAAAGTTTCTACCTTTTTAATAGTATGACATTATACCTGGCTAACGACCTATATCAATTTAATGCAGATCGAACCAGGTTTAATGTGCATGATATATGAACAATGATCATATCGTTTTATATTAAAAAAAATATGGACGCAACACAAATTATTTCATCAAATAGTGTAATTTAATCATTAGTCGATGAAAATTGGTATTTGCACTCGATTTATGGCCGTAGGCTCGCCTAGTGGTCCGTGGGCCAGTGACAGATTTCGATGACCAAGTTTCTCTCAAACGATAATTGGTGAGACGCATCAGAGACGTGTATCATAAAGCCTCGTGAACGTCAGCTTCGGCTCCGTGGGTGCCATGAGTGGTGGTAGCCTCCCAAACATGTAGAAAAAAAAATATTATTCAGTCATTTCCTCCCAACTAAGAATCATTTTAAATTGTAGCTAACCCGATACCTTGAAGAAAAAAAATAATCAGCTGACTGTAACTTGGGACATTATGCGTCAGCTGGTCAATCAAACATGTAAAAAAATATATCATTTCAGTGATTTCCTCTCAACTACAAATTTACCTGATGATAGCTTATACGCAACTATGAATAAATGTATATGACAGCTGGCTGTATGCCGGGGCAAAAACCGTCAGCTGATGCCTTGCAAGTTATAACGCAGGTGTTAGGCGAGAGCTTCTATTACATAATTACATGCATCAGCTGACAATGTTTCCCTCCAGTTACTGATAGTAGATTCTCTTTATTAATTACAGCATTCTATTATCAATCTATACATGTAAAATGCTTTGTCCTGAATGACTGACTGACGGTTTAACGCACAGCCCAAACTTCTGACCGTAGAGATCTGAAACTTGTAGGGTGTGTTTCTTGTATGACGCGATGTAGGCATGCAACACTTTTCTAACCCTTAGATTAGAAACGTGTTGCAAAGGTGGTACCTGCAGTAGGTTGTGTTAATCTGAAAAGTCTTCTGCTGACCACTTTATCTTACTCCGGAGAGTACAATAAACTATAAATTCATAATCACTGTTCTTAATATTTCTTCAGTTATTTAATTATATACGTATTAGTCGTAAAGTATTTATACATTTCATCGGAAAACTCATGTCTGAGCGTAAAGTCAAACATTTAAGATACATTATATCTTCCCAGATGAAAATTTATAAGCTGACTAGCTTTTGCCCGCAGCCGCGGTCGTACGAAAGAGTTTTTTTTTATAAAGGTCCCACTTATACATTTTCACGGGATAAGAAGTAGCCTAAAACTTTCCAGTTTCCCAGATGCTCGAATTATCTCCATACCAAATTTAATCAAAATCCGTTTGATAGTCTTTTAGTTTATCGCGTACAATCTTTTTACCCCATTAGGGGTTGAATTTCGCAAAATCCCGTCTTAGTGAGCTCCAACGTCCTAAAAGGAACCTCCACAAAATTTGAGACTCCTAGCACGTATAGCTTCTCAGATTTCGTGATGAGTGAGTTAATGACCTTTCGTTTTTATACATATTATATATTACGGGATGAATTTCAATAAAACATGAAACACGTCTTCTATCAGTTCTGTTAAAAATAAGTTTAAGCAATATTTGAAGTAGGTTAGACCAAGGAATCACGTTGGCCCATACAAACTTTGCCCCCCTTTTTCACCCTCTTAGGGGTAGACTTTCGGAAAATTCAATCTCATTAGATGCCTATGGCATACAAAGAACACACCCTGCAAGTTTCAGGTCTCTACGGTCAGAGGTTTAGGCTGTGCGTTTAACCGTCAGTCAGTCATTCAGGACAAAGCATTTTACATGTATAGATTGATAATACAATGCTGTAATTAATAAAGAGAATCTACTATAATTAATTCGAGGGAAACATTGTCAGCTGATGCATGTAATTATGTAATAGAAGCTCTCGCCTAACACCTGCGTTATAACTTTCAAGGCATCAGCTGACGATTTTTGCCCCGGCATACAGCCAGCTGACATATATATCTATTCATAGTTGCGTATAAGCTATTATCAGGTAAATTTGTAGTTCAGAGGAAATCACTGAAATGATATATTTTTTTACATGTTTGATTGACCAGCTGACGCATAATGCCCCAAGTTACAGTTAGCTGATTATTTTTTTTTTCTTCAAGGTATCGGGTTAGCTACAATTTAAAATGATTCTTAGTTGGGAGGAAATGACTGAATAATATTTTTTTTTCTACATCTTTGGGAGGCTACCACCGCTCATGGCAGCCACGGAGCCGAAGCTGACGTTCACGAGGCTTTATGATACACGTCTCTGATGCATCTCACCAATTATCGTTCGGGAGAAAATGACTGACGAAATTTTGCACTGGCCCACGGTCTATAGGCCTCAATACACCCATGGCGAAAAGTAAGTGCCCTGGTTGCATCTTTGCCTATTACTTCGAGGATTAAGGCGTTTGATCTGTTTTTGTTGCTACATTTAATGTTGATGGAAATCGTAAGGTTTGAATTTTTTATACGTTAGATCATAGACTCATTTTTTTCATCACGACTCGACGAGGTGACTACACAGTACATACACGTTTTTATGATGAAACTAGCCCCCATTTACCTGCGTCCATGATAGGTCGCCTTGTGCCCGCATCACCGACATGCTCGGTTGAAGGTCGCTGGCTAGAGATGTGACGCGCGTTATAACTTGCATCTATGCTAGATCCATTAAAAGAATGAAAGTCAGTAAAAATATATTATCCAGTGTTATTTTTTTTACTGATACTAACATTGGTGTCAATCATTGTCATCTACATTATTGAAGTTGGTTAATGAGAGAATTAACAACGGAGACTTCTTCGGCCTATCTATTCATTTAAAGGGAATTTTATCAAAATTAGTATAGTTGTAAGAAAATTCTTCGTGACGAATTTTATTTAAAACTAGTTTTCATTTGCTTGCCGAGATAAAAACATTATAAAATAATAAAAGAGCTATCTGAGCGTGACTTTCACATATATATTTTTTTTATCTAACATGAGTCTATACTCTATACTGTATTGTGTATAATATTATCCTACTAAACAATAGTCTTATTTTTGAAGCGTTGTGTATTAACCCGTCAAACCCCGCTTATATATAGATGTATGGGGAAACCTTTATATTCGGACGCCGGCGTCCGTAGCTGGGCTTGACGAGTCAATCTCATTAAGTAATTCGTTCTCATGTTAATAAGAGTACACAAATATGTATTTCCGCACAACACTAGTAGACAGCCGTGTCAAGCGACTATGTGACAAAACGTGTAAAATTAACATCAACTTTACATTTGAAGGGGCCTGTTGCGCACTTCTTGGGTTCCTCGTAACTACGCCATCAAACTATTGCTTTTTCCTGTTCTGAGTGTTTTAAGGTAATCTTTTAGCCTCGTATTGTCCGAGGATTGTTTAGACAGTTCGTTGAAAAGCTGCGCAATCATATACATTACTGGTAACACCGGGCATTGTCAAAATTTTCATAGGGCGTTGCCAATGGCGTCTAGACGAGGCAATGATCTTTGAATAAGACGCGAGCATTATACACCAGAGTCGCTTTGTGCTTTGTAGCAATAATTATGCCGAGCTGATTTCCAGATCTTTCGATCGCGTATATACGGTTATCGGCTTTTTTAATGGCATTGAATGACAAGACGAGCATGCCGTTCACCTGATGGTAAGCGATACGACCACCTATAATCAGTAGCAGCACCATCTAGCACCTTGAGTTACAAAGTATGTACTGTTTGCATTCCACTGCGCTCGTCATCCTGAGACATAAATGTTAAGTCTCATTATGTCCTTCAAACCGAAACACAACAGTGAATGCACACTGCAGCTTGGCGGTAGAAATAGACATTGCGGTGGTACCCACCCAGACGGACTCTTACATATGAGAGACCTACCACCAATAAATATTTATCCATAAAGATTTTCAATGAAGTGTCCGTAATCCTTTATTTGGACTGAACCGTACGAAAATAAACCATTCTAAGCTAAGCAAGTTCTATTAGCGACATGTTTGACATTGTGTAAATTGTATGAATATGCATGCCTCAAAGATCATGTACTTGGAGGTTTGAAAGCATACCCGTGTGTTGTTTTGTAATTTACTGTAATACGGAATGCACGAAGTTGTGTAGAATATTCTGATCTGTATTCTGTAGGTTTGCAATTATTTTTGAAAACTTTCAAAGAAGAAGAAATCTTTTTAAGTCTTGGGTCTCTTTGTGAGTGTTTCTGGTAGATGCTATTACTTTATAGTTAATGTTTGCTTCTTATTTCTCTTTTAGACTGAAGAACATTGTGGCTAGTGTAATTACTGGGCACTGCAAAATTTAACATCTAATCGCTCAAGTCACCGTGGTTCTGAGTGCTGCTGATGAGTATACCTCTACCCGTAAATCAGCCAAGAGTCATGCTTCACTCGCTATTCTATTGCTATTTTGCTTGACTCGTCAGCCCCGCTGCGGACGCCAGCATCCGAGTATATAGGGTTTTCTCATACATTTATATATACAGGGTCATTTTGACATTGCGTTAATAAATTAAATCACATGCTTATCTCGTTGGAAATAACACCTTCCATGAATTTATTTTATCCATAGATGTAAAATAAAAAAGTGTAAGTTTCGAACAAAATATCAATAAAATGTAACTTTAAGTTTACACGCCCTAATGCCACTATGACTGCTCTAGGAGAATTCCTCGCAGCAGCAACATTACACTTTCAGTCAGAAATACACTTACGCACACACCATATTCGCACTAAACTACGAAATGTAAAAAAAAAAATGGAATACTACAACCGTGATTTATGGCGAAAGTATTCATTATTCATTGATAATTTTTGGCACGATGTTAGCACAGGCATAGACGAATGTGTGGTTTCATTTAGTAACACAATGTAAAAATAACCCTGTATAAGCAGGGTTTGACGGGTTAAACAAAAAATAAAACACCACAAAACGTACGAAAATCCGATCCAATTAAAAAGTTGTATTGAAATAATCCCATCGGATGAAACGTTGAAGAATTTAATTTCCGAGTTGCAATTGGCTTCAGTTGGATTGCAATCCACACCCGGTGGTGTTAATTTAGCGGATTAACAATTGATAGTGAAGTGAGAGATTTATAGTTTGCTGATGAGATTATGAAGCCTAAATGTGAAACTATTTGAGTACGTTATAGTGCTCGTAAAGGGCAGGCAGGTTTCATAAACCATGGCTTACTTTCAGGCTTTACAAGCAAAGTGGGCTTTCTATTGCTAGATTTCTCTAGTGTAATGAGGATTTCAAACTAGCTCCCTTATTACATTTTATTCACGTAAATCCAAAAATAAGAAAGTATTTGCATGAATATCTAATAATTTTTTTATTTCAATTGTAGACTTTCGTGTCGGCTAGTTTATGTGTAACTCAAGTTACTTAATGTTTAATCTTTTAATTAATTAAAGCTCTTTTATTGTTTTTATTATTAGGCCCTTTTATTAGGGGTGGACGATAGCCTAGGTGGGAATGTAACGGTCTGCCGAGACAATGTCCGGAGGTTCGAAACCCAAGCCACACACCTCTGATTTTTCAAAGTTACGTGTGTATTGTTTATCAATATCGTTCGCTTTAACGGTGAAGGAAAACATCGTGAGGAAACCTACATACCTGAGAATTCTTCATAAGAATTTCGAATGTGTGTGAAGTCTGCCAATCCGCACTAGGCCAACGTGGTAGACTAAGGCCTTGAACCCTCTCAGTAGTAGAGGAGGCCTGAGCTCAGCAGTGAGCAGTATATAATACAGAGCTGGTGTTATTTTATACTAGCTTTTGCCCGCGGCTCCGCCCGCTCTAAAAAGTTTTTCCGGGATAAAAGTCCCGCTTTATATTTTCCCGGGATAAAAAGTAGCCCATGTGTTAATCCAGGACATGATCCACCCGTGTGCCAAATTTCATCGAAATCCCTTCAGTAGTTTTAGCGTGAAAGGGTAACAAACATCCATACATCCAAACATCCATACATTCTTACAAACTTTCACCTTTATAATATCAGTAGGATTATATTATTATTGTTATTCAAAAAACATTTGCTATGCCTCACTGAGTTTATCTTTCCATCTAGTAATTAAACCCATTTCGGCCGAGCGTGACATTTCACAGCGAAGCCCGGGTGTGTAAAAATAGATCTGGAGAGAGAATCAGCCCTGTATTGATTTGCCGTTATTATTAGATTATAATAAATTTTACGCGTTTAATTGTAGTAATTATGAAAAAAATCGTATCCCATCATGGAAATTAAATCGGAAATGTGTTGTTGCACTATCTACCCGTTCAAGAACACAGGCGTGAGCTTATGTGTTTAATTTGAAAGCCCTATAAACTGTACCTAAACGTACGCGGAAATTACGTTTATATTAATGCGAGCGTGTGAATAATGTTTCGACATTTAAATGATAAAGTGCCATGAAGGCCGTGGTTGGAGTCGTGTAATAAGTATTATAAACCTTTTTTGTTTTTTCTCATACAAGCCACTACTTTGAGTTTTTAGTGAACAATGATATAATCACCATACCTTTACGTATTCTTATCTTGAGAACTCGGCGATGATAGTAAGCCCGATCTGGTAGTATGCTACTAAAATTTCATGTTGGGTCCAAATTACTGTCGTAGAGACTGTACTGTTTTACTGATGGTAGGTGTCTCGTTTACGAAAGGCCGTCTGGGTAGGTACCACCATAATGTTTATTTCTACCGCCAAGCAGCAGCGTGCAAGCACTGCTGTGCTTCAGTTAAAAGGACATTGTAGCCATCGTTAATATTAGGTTTTATGAGACTTAACATCTTATGCCTCAGGGTGACGAGGGCAGTGAAGTGCTATACAGTACTTTGTAATTCAGAGCTATGTGCGGCATATTTACTTTTTATGGGTGGTCGTAGGTATCACTAACAATCAGGCGAGAGGCATGCCCGCCTCGTCATCTAACTGCAATAAAAAAAGAGAGTAGACGAGTTATTGAAACCAGCGCATAATGTAATATTAATAAGCATTATAATATATTTCATGAATGAGCCAGTAATGTGCAACGGCGCGTGTAGCGCGCGTATCGTGTGTCGGCGGCCGGCGCCTCGTAACCGCAATCCGATACTCAATGAAAGTTAACGTTAACTGGTCAAATGGTGTTACAAAAATCTGAGGATGGTTTATGGTTATGGGCTCCTTTTCCCGCACTTAGCCCGTAAAATATCGGGCCATTGTGCGTGATATGCGTGCCAGCTATAGGACAAGCCAGCCTAACTCCGACCAGAAGCGCAGGATCTTCCTGGTATCTCCACAGGCTTCTCGGAGTGACCCCGGTGAGTCGAGGATTTCTGCCCGTTGCGCAGCTACACCTTCGCATTCCAGGATGACGTGGGCAGCTGTTTCATCGACCAACAGACATCCCCTACATAGGGGGCTGTCAGTCATACCTAAAACATATAAATGTTTGTTTAGTGGGCAATGTCCAGTAATGGTGCCTACAACTATGCGTAGGGATGCCCTATCCAGAGATAGGAGACGTTTAGTGAGACGTCGATCCGGGTGTGGCACAGCTTCCCGGGATTGTCTACATGTACTGATATTTGCCCATTGATCCGCGTGTTGGTTTAGCGTTCTGTGTCGCAGCCATGTTCTCAGCTGGTTGAAGGGCAGCGGCATTATTGGGTTAGGACCCATTAATACCTGATCTGACCCTCTTTTGGCCAGCTCATCAGCTGCGTCGTTTCCTAGAGAGCCACTGTGCCCCTTTATCCACTGTAGGGTAACTGAGTTTGTTTTTCCTATACCCTCCAGTGCCTGGTGGCACTCTAGTATGAGCCCTGATTGGATAATCTTGCTGTCTAGGGCTCGTAATACCGCAGCGCTATCGGGTACAATACGTATTTTATAGCCTGTAAGGCGCCGCTTTTCCACTGCTTTGGCAGCCTGTGTGATGGCGACACATTCGCATTGATAGATGGAACTGTATTCGCCCAAGGCCATTGATATCTTGATGTTCAATTCTGGTGAAAACACTCCTGCTCCCGATCCTGTCCTTGTCTTTGAGCCATCGGTGTATATGCGCAGTTCGTATTTATCAGACCAGTCATGTTGTTCTTCGGTCAGCTGGACAGTGTAGCTTTTGCTGAAGATGTGTTGTTTGGATACCCTGTCGGTGGGAGCAGCCATCAATGGTTGATAGTTGATGGCTTCTTCCAGGATTACGGCGTGGGCACCATTAGCTGTACCCCAGAGCTTGAGTGTCTTCAGTCTTATTGCTGCTGAGGCAGCCTCTTGTTGGATAAATAGATCCAAGGGCACTAGACCCAGCAGGACCTCTAAAGCTGCCGTGGGTGTGGTTTTCATGCAGCCTGTTATAGCTGTACAAGCTAGTCTCTGGAAGTGCTGCAGTTTGGTTTTTGCTGTGGTTAGTTTGGTTCTAGGCCACCAGACAACAGCTCCGTAGGTGATGATCGGTCGTATCACCGCAGTGTATAGCCATCTGACAATTTTGGGGTGTACTCCCCAGGTTTTACCTAGGAGTCTGAGGATATAGCAATAAGTCGAGTCGGAGGCAGGTTTCGGATGCGAGACTCCATCTTATTGGTACTCTTGCCATGTCTATTTGTGTCATACGCCAGTGGCCGCGTTGCAGTGTTAAGGCCCTCTAGAAACACATGCACAATGACATTGTTGTGGGTAATAAAGACATTGTATGTAGTCAGGAATTGCGCATTTTGATGCTTATATTTTCACATCTCAGATGAATTAACGCAGTGCAATGCCATATAATATGTAATTCAAAGGTCCTTCACATCAGACGAGCGTCTGACTAGTCTCGTCATACAATATAAACAGAAATATCTCTCCCAGAGCGACAAATTCTCGCCCAAATTCAATATGTGGTAAATCAAAGACAAGTTGCCACATTTCTGTATTACAAAAACATTCACATTACGAGACCACGGTCTATGCAAATATTGTACGAGTTACTCAACGGCGGACACGCAACTTCTTTGTATACATATATGTAAAAAAACAAGGCGTGTTGATAATTATAGAATTAACGTGTGGGTGAAAGTGCGTGGTTTTTACCTTTTTATGGTGTCGGTACCAGTGGTCCTGGTAAAAAATAACTTGTATATAAATCGCAACAATAGGGTTGTATGGCTTTATTCTAAAATGGTTCTTGTTGTAAGCACTAGAAAGCACAAAATATATGTATCTAATCAAGCTCGCTGCAAAATATTTGTTTTCGGTTTAAGCTTGCATAGATTGATTTTTATTTCAAAACTAGCTTTTGCTCGCGACTTCGCCCGCGTTGAATAGTTTTTCCGGAACCAACGTCCCGTTATTTTCCCGGGATAAAAAGTAGCCTAAAACATTCCCAGGGATTCAAACAATCTCCATACCAAATTCATCGAAATCGGTTCGAGTTTTTGTGTTTATCGGGTACAGAAGCGGCGGAGGACTTTGTTTTATACTATGCAAGGAAAGAATCACAAGATTATTACAAAAGAATATAAAAACTGTATTTTTTTTAATATTTTTTATCCGTAGTCTCTGCCTATCTCTATGGGATAGAGGCGTAATACTATGTATGTATATATTATGTATTTTTTTTTCTGAACGTTTGCAGGTGTTTGCTATCATTTATCATTAAGCTAAATTATAATACCGTTTATACATTTAAATAAAAAACACAATTAGCGTGCAGATTCGTGCATTCATAACGTGTTGTTTCCAACCAGTTATTAATGTCACATAACTGTTAATACCTTGTCCAAAATACATCCAACTTGAATATTTTGTGAGAAATGTTACTATGGCATAAATTTCTCGATTTTTAGAAATAGTTTTAATTTAAAGCCGAGATTTATAAAGCTGACTTCGGCTAAGCCTAAATTGGTTTTATACCTACCTATACCCTTTATTAATTACAACTTCAATATCGTAGCAGTACGTAAATACAAACTTTTTATCGATGGCTCGACATAGTGGCTTCACTGCATCTGATCGTAAATGAAGTGAAGCCCAAAAAATAATGTCGACCGGCAAGAGATAAACATCCCTGGTCGGTCGGCACAGTTATGCCGGCCTGCATAGTTGCTTCTTCACGCTCCGCTTGAAGGACCCTAAGTCGTAGGTAGGAGGGAACACGTTTATGCTACTTAAAAAATTCTGAACATTTTTGACTTGAATTTACGTCGAAATCTTTATAGATCTTACTGTCAGTGAAAACATAATTACTTTGTGATATTAGGTACTTTTTGTTGTAATTTTTACATAAGAAATTTGTTAATAAATGTACATATCAGATAATATAAACGAAGTTTTGACAAAGTTGTTGCTTATGTATTAGCACTTGAGTGCTGTCACAAATTTATAGCACAATGCGCCACAAAACATAAAACCAGAATAAAATCTCGTATTTTGTTCGTGGTTTATTTTCCTATCTCTTCCGTATTCGAGGAATATTTTTAACATAAACATTCTTATGGTGTTGCAACAAATGCTAATACGAATAGATATTCGCCGCATGACATGACATTTAAAAATACGGAATAAAACTTAATGTAGATTTACTGATTTCGTGGCGCGTGTGATGATTTACTTACTTTGAAAACAAATCACTTGTATTTTTGTGTTATGGTGTGGCATCAAAAAATGTTTTGACAATACATCACACATACATACATATACACTCACGCCTGTTATCCCCGAAGGGGTAGCCAGAGGTGCAACTAGTGCACCCACTTTTCGCCGTCATTCCGTCCCATGATGTGATAGGGGGCGAGCCTATCGCCATATCGGGCACAAATTCCAGACTCCGGGCTGATACTGGATAGAAAAACTCAATATCACTTTGCCCGACCCGGGGATCGAACCCGAGACCTCAGCTTTGCAGTCATACTGTAATACAACTAAGCCACCGAGGCTGTCAATACATCATATAACAAAACATCATATTTAACTGAAAAAGGAGAAATTGTTTGGTCAGCGTAACAATGCTTTTTTGTATTGAATTAATGTATTGAAATAGGTAGATACGCTGCCTCGGTGGCGTAGTTGTATTGCGGTACGTCTGTAATTCTGAGGTCTCGGGTTCTATCCCCGGGTCGGCCAAAGTAATATTGGATTTTTCTATTCAGTATCATCCCGGAGTCTGGAATATATGCCTGATATGGCGATAGGCTCGCCTCCTATCACATCATGGGACGGAATACGCCCGGCAAAAATTGGATGCACGCCTGTGCCTACTCCTTCGGGGATAAAAGGCGTGAGTATGCGCATGCGTATAGGTACATTAATCCTACTAATATTATAAACGCGAAAGTTTGTAAGTATGGACGTATGGATGTTTGTTACTCTTTCCTGCAATTACTAATGAACGGATTTCCATGAAATTTGACACACGGGTAGATCATGTCTTGGATTAACACATAGGCTACTTTTTATCCCGGGAAAACTCATTCACGCGGGCGGAACCGCGGACAAAAGCTAGTACAATATTTTATATATAATATATTCGCTTGTGCCGTTTATTTTATTGATTAGACTCATGTCCAGCTGTGACTGTACCTAAACACAGCGTTCGTTACATATTATACATTACTAAAGTTAGTTCCGTCAATCTCGCTATGGAAAAATAAGTACATAGGTACATAAGTAATAAATAATAATATATCATGTGGGTTTGTACTGAATCCCAAATCGTCGATGATAGTGTAATGTCGCGTTACCAACAGCTGTTGATACCGCGTATCTCTAATTTCCAATTTATAGATACTAAGGAGTCAAATTTTGGAAGGAAGTTCCTTATCGCGCGTTGTGAAAGGGGGCTAGACGGAAAACATTCTTACGAAAAGTTGTCACGACACTTTTATACTTGCCCTGTGAAACCAGCCAGTAACAATAAAGAACTGGCCGTAAAAGTGACATTCGAAATTTAAATAAAAAAAGACAATTTAAATCTTAGAGTTAGTATAACTACGTATAAATACTCTATGATTTAAATGCTTTTTAGAGTAGTTTTTTTTTCGTTAGTTGTATGTTAATTTTAATGTCAATGCTTGCTTAGGTGATGATCGTGATTCGATGAGATATCTATTGTGTAGGTAGAAGAAAATGTTTTCATTGATGTGTTAACGTTTTAATGAAATATACAATTATTATTACAACTTAAAAGAAATAAAATTTTGTTACAATATCTTCACTAATTAATCGAAAAGAACTTCGTTCCATCCGGGTGTCCCTCGACACCTCTCATTTTTTTTTATGTTAGGTAATTTAAACCTTGCTTTTGAGCTGCCTTGTTAAATTTGCCGTTCTCTGTTCCAACTATGTTGTTCTATAGGATTTTCAAAACTTATTTTCCTGTTTTTGTTTTTAATATAAATTACAACAACTCTTGTATAATATCGAGGGCTGAAATGGTATTTGGCTTAAGCGACATTGTATGGGATATTAAATTATTTATATATACATATATTTGGAATCAGTATCTCTTCTGATCTATATTAATATTATAAAGCTGACGAGTTTGTTTGTTTGAACGCGCTAATCTCAGGAACTACTGAACCGATTTTGAAAATTCTTCCACTGATAGGAAGCTACTTTACTCCTGAGTGCTATAGGCTACTTTTTATCCCGGAAAAACTTGATCACGCGGGCGGAGCCGCGAGCGATACTAGTTCTAAATATATGTATAACTTTATATTATATAATAGTAAAAAATGTCGTTTAAGCCAAAATTATCGTTTTTTCACCCCTCGATATGATATAATCAAAACGTGGTATTTTTTTACCTTATATCTGGATCATATTCCTTGCGGAATCTTTAATGAGTATAAAAGCTAGAGATCTATCGTAATATCAACGTTGGAATCTATATTAATATTATAAAGCTGACGAGTTTGTTTGTTTGTACGCGCTAATCTCAGGAACTACTGAACCGATTTTGAAAATTCTTCCACTGATAGGAAGCTACTTTACTCCTGAGTGCTATAGGCTACTTTTTATCCCGGAAAAACTTGATCACGCGGGCGGAGCCGCGAGCGATACTAGTTCTAAATATATGTATAACTTTATATTATATAATAGTAAAAAATGTCGTTTAAGCCAAAATTATCGTTTTTTCACCCCTCGATATGATATAATCAAAACGTGGTATTTTTTTACCTTATATCTGGATCATATTCCTTGCGGAATCTTTAATGAGTATAAAAGCTAGAGATCTATCGTAATATCAACGTTGGAATTTATAACTATTCTATCCTAAAACACAACATTTCAATAACTTTGGAATTAATGTAACTTGAGTACGCAATCAATAAAACTAACCAAAAAGGATTTAATGTGCGTAATTTTTTCGCGTTATCCGTTTGGCGCCATTTCTCGTCTCGTATGCTAGTCACGCGAAGGACGATCGCTTCATGTACGCTGTATACCGGAATGTTCAAGAATGTTTAAATAAAATCCTATTAGCGTGAAAAATTGATAATCTGAACAACATTGATGTTTTGATAATAAAAAAATGTGTACCTGCATGTGTAACCTGTTTTGATTTCGCGTAGATCGCCAATTGATATCTGTTTCTTTCGCAGGCTATGGGTGTGAACGGGACACGAGATAACTACGACAACCGACAACACGAAATGCAGAACGCGACCGGCCATCGTCGCGAGTGTTTTTCGACATTGTGATAGCGTTTTACGCAAATGATTACGTGAAAATATTCGATTACGAACGTCGATAAGTGATTAAAATTACGAAATATTCGGCATTCCGTTCATGAAAATGCTCAAAATATTAGCATAAATTCCACAGTGCTCAAATACGGGATAGTTCCTCAGAAAATGGCTAGTGACACAGCATACGTCCATAATTGCATACAGTGAATTGATCAGTGTTTTTTTAAGTGTGAAAATTTTAGAAATAAGTATTTATTTACGTGTGATGGTGAATTGATTGCAATATTTTAAAATAATTGTGTTAAGCGCCATCTGTGATTGAGAGGCGAGAATGCGTAGTTGAGATGGAGGCCGGTTTCATACCGGTGGGCTCGGGCGGCGGTGCCGCGGCGCTGCCGCACGCGAGCGTGGTGGCGCCACCGGCGAATGTGGTGCGCGCCCCTGGACTCAAGCGCGGGAAAATGGAAGAGGCCATCACCGATAGGGTGAGTATTCAAAAATATTTATTGCATTATTCACTATATTGGACTTTGCCTTATTATTAGGAAATTTAGGGTTCAGAAGAACAGGAGAAGGTCGAACAGTCTGAATTCTGCGGTGACTTTAATATCTAATACCAATGTATTTACTGAAAGTCACTGAATTCCATTTAATTTTATTCTAAAAACCTTATCGAATAGTTTTTAATAATTTTTCTATTGGATACATGGAATATACATTATACACTTCGATAAATTGATCTAGGCAATTTCATTTGTGCGAGGCAGATGGACCTACATGGATTCGTGCCGGCTATATTCTCTGAGGTGGACAACTTAGCGGCGATAGCCTGTTGGGAGTGGGACGGACTTCCGAGACGTATGTCTGCAGGTTCAAAACCCAAGGGCACATACTTCTGACTTTTCTAAAAGTTATGTGTGTATTGTTTGTAAATTATCTCTTGCTTTAACGGTGAAGGAAAACATCGCGAGGAAACCTGCATACTGAGATGTTCTCTATAAGAATTTCGAAGGTGTGTGAAGTCTGCCAACCCGCACTAGGCCAGCGTGGTGGACCAAAGCTTAAACCCTCTTAATTGTAGAGGAGGCCCGTGCTCAGCAGTGTGCAGTATATATTACAGGGCTGGTATAGTATGGGATAACTTATAAAATAACTTATCAAGTGACAATCATACATGATATGAACCCGTAGCCCATTTAACCTCCTTATCCTTCAAATTTCCCATCCTTTGTCTCCTTAGTAATTATGATTTATAAGATAAATTTCTTAAACAGGGATTACTCGCATATGGATTACCAGCTCCTTTCCATACAATTGCGTACATTTTATCACCCGTTCTTTGTCATACAATTTAGAGCATTTTATCACAATGTAATTTAGAAATGTGCGAACAATGCAAGAATGTAATATGGAAATGAACCAGGCCGTAAAATGTTGCATTCTGTGCCGATGCCGCGCCACCGACGCGACGACTTAATTGACGCAACACAACGTAAACTTTGTAATAAACTATTTGAGGGAATGCTGCTCGATGATAAAATGCGGGTGGGCTTCAGATGTTGGTAATGCAACAATTCCTTAGTGGCTCGCAACCTTAAACCATCCAGAAAAGAAGTACTGTAAGCGTATTAACGTGAAGAATGACTACACTTCACTTTTAGTGTTACTACTTCATTTAAATATTTAAAAGTACATAGCCTATAACAATCGCACAATAATTAGGTACCAACTAATGGACACTTCGTTTGTTAAAATCGGTTCAGCAGGAGCGACGCTAGAGTCCCGTGATGGACGGCAGCGTGTCTCACGCTGCCTCGGACGCCAAGGGCGTCCCTCGGTGTACGGGGGCTTCTGAGCCCCCGCAACAACAGGAGAAGGACCGCAACAGCGGTACGCGCAGGGGCGGTTGCGGACGACAACTTAGACGTGAGTCGGAGGAAGCCCGCAGCCGTCCTTAATGCGCCGAAGATGGCCATACAAAAAAAAAAAAAAGGAGCGACGCTAGAGTGGAACATAAAATTGATACATACATGTTACATAGGCTGTTAAAATAATTTAGCCTTCCTTGCTTCGCCGTAGTTGGGTAAATAAATTGTTGATACGCATATTCAAATCGTATAGTATCAATATGAACGCAACACATCTACAATTCCTTCACATTTGTGGATGTTGGTAGACAATGAGTTTAGAGTTTAGACGTAACACCGCTTTATCAACCGTGTATTGATAATAAAGTAGACTAAGAAATATTTCGGTTTTCAGTTGGTAAATGATGACCGTTACCAATAATTCAGGCATCGTCGGTGCTAGATCTTTGAGAATTGTTGGATTTGTGGACATTTCAGCAATTTATTGCACCAAGATGGCTTGTCTTCCGGTGACCCAATTACCCGTTTACTCTCTATAAAATAATAGTGCAAGTTGGATTTGGAGAATTTTTTGAAAATTTATGATGGTAGTCAAATTACCAAATGACCTATTTGTCATTTTGCCATTGCTTTGAAATAAACATGTCTTATGAAAGAATTTCACCATGAAATGCCTAAAAGGGATAATTGCATCGAATAAGAAAATTGCCAATTTACAAAGATTTTTCTTTGCCACTTACCGCCTTGAGATACTGTAGGCGGACGCTTGAAAAAGAGCAGTTTACAAAGCTCAAGAGCTCTCGTGTATATCACATACGTGTGGGGCGTTCCCTCTATGCTCATGCAAAAATGTATTGCGGATTTTAGAACATACTCCGGTAAATTTACATGGAACAGAGATGTATTATTAGCCCACATACATAAAAATATAACTGGTTTTAAGGTTGAAATATATTAATTATAATAGATTCACAACAATGGATTCTAAACATTTCCGACTGCATAGTAAACAAAAAAAATCTTCTTTAAGTATGTAGTACGTTACAAATAAAACTTGTATCTGGTTAGAGCTTCACCAGTGGTTAGAGATTAATATTTAACACTCGCAAGTCTTCATAGTATGTATTTATCAAAATGCGCTGATTGATCACATAATATAAAGTGATCTATTCACCATCTTCTTCTTCTTCAGGTGCCTCTCCATGACTGAAGGTTGGCAGTCAGTTCCTTGAACCTCTCCTTGTTCGTGGCTAGTCGGAACAGTTCTTCGACCGTTATTAATCCGGTCCACTCTCGTATATTGCGAAGCCAAGACTTTCTTCTCCTTCCTACATCTCTTTTTCCGGCTATTTTCCCCATCGTGATGGTTCTCAGCAGGTGGTACCTATCATGTCTCAGAATATGACCTAGGTACGACACTTTACGCTGCTTGATGGTTTTGAGTAACTCTCTGCTCTTTTGCATTCGGGCTAGGACTTCAGTGTTGGACATTTTAGCCATCCAACTTACGCGGAGCATTCTTCGATAGGTCCACATTTCGAAAGCTTCGATTCTCTTGCGCCGATCTTCCACTAGTGTCCATGCCTCACAACCATACAAAACTACAGGCCAAATGTAGCACTTCAGGAGCCTGGTACGGAGTTTTAGAGAAGTTCGACGACCACAAAGAATTTTCTCCATTTTCATAAACGATGACCGAGCAATTTCTGTGCGAACTCGGTTGTCAGTGTCGCTCTTCCACGAATCGGTTAACTATTCACCATGCATCATCTAAAACATGCATGCGCTGCCGGCCTTGCAGGGGAAAAGAGAGGAATAGTGATCAGGAAAGGGGGCGATTATTGGAATTCCGGTTATCCCATTTACCACATCATTATCTAATTTCAAGTTTAGATAAATACGTGTGCAGTGTGGATAAATCACTTCTTAATTTCATTAATTAAGTAGAGTTACCATGTATAAACTCACGCATCAACGAAATCCTCCTAGCCAGTTTCGGCCACGGCGGCCAATCTCAACGGAGATCAGCCAGGTACGCAGGAGATATTATGGTGCACAAGTGTGTGCGCAATACACAGGTGCACTCACTATTCCTTCACTCTCATAGTCCGGTGAGACGGCAATCCGACATGACCGGAGAGAGATCAGGCGCAGGACCAACGGCTTTACGTGCTTTCCGAGGCACGGGGGTATCACACCGCCAACTTCCTGACTCCGAGCTGCGACTGAGTAATTTTTTTAAGATGGAAAAACCTAGTCACAAAGTTTTTTTTTTTGGCCCGACCCGGGATTCGAACCCAGGACCTCAGCGCGCAAATCGTACTCGTAACGCGTACGCAATACAACTACGCCACCGAGGCAGTCACGCATCAACGAAGAAGTTGATAAGCCTCGGGACCAAGTGGAATAAGTATTTCGCCGAGCTTATTTCCGGACCATGATGTCAACAGCGACAGCGCCTATCATATCTTCATCTAATTCGAGCCACGGACAAATTAAGGTTGTTTTCCCAATCAACCTAAGCACATTGATTGCTCTTCCTGACTGCTGAGCATCAAATCTAGGTCTTTAAGCGTCATAACCTAAGCAGGCCGTCAATAGGTCAATGAGATAACACGTATAGTGTGCTAAAGCGCTTTTCGTAACTTTGAATGTATTTACACTCGAAGTTGTTTATTATCAACAACACAGGCGACCTTCAAAGTTAACATACGCAGTATATCTCGAACAGATGACAGCAGACAATAAATGACCCATAGCCCACTCCACGATACGGCTCCCCCCAACGCCGTTCGGAAGCAGTGATGTGCCGACCGCCGCGCGATGCGCACGTGTCGCGGCTAATAACATTTTCAAAAATATCGATAAACTGTTGACAAACAACAGGTATTTGTGGCGACCTACAAAAAAAGTGTTGGACAAATTATTAGGTTATAGTGATGAAAACAAAAAAAATCTGTAACCTAAAACGAGACAATTTGTCGCGTACGGTCGATCAGTTTATGAAGTGACAAAAAATACCGGTAAATTATTATAGGGGTTGGTAAAGACATCGTTTTTTCATAAAATATTGATAAAAAAATTTGTTTATGGTGTTATCATTATGTACTCTCGCCAATGATAGTAATGCCGAAAACTCCATCATTCATACAGAAAAAAATCGGTTAAAATAAGTGTGTGAGTGATACTGTAAGGTGTGAGCTGTGTCAACGCAAATGCCGGTTATTTGTGTCTTCAACTCATTTGCGACGGTGTAATTGAGTTTAAATTATGGTAATTGTATAATTAACCGCTGGGTTTGTAGATTGAGGCCCTTTGAAGCGTGAAGAGATAATTAAACAGGCCAGACAGTGACGATGGACAAAAGAGTACATAATATTTTTCTGTTTTTTTTTTTATTTGTCTAATTTGATACCGTATATGTTTCGAACACATGAATTCGCTTCAATCATCAAAGGCAGCTAATTTAGGTTGTAGGGTATAAGCGGCGATGTCCTAGGGTCATGCTGAGCAATGTTCCGAGTCCTTCAATTTCAGAAACACTCCTGGATTACCCGGGTATGACTTATCTGGTCGATGTGGTGAGATTCTTAATTCCAGAATTAAGCTAATGCTCTAATAGTTCTACATCAAACTCTTCGTTGATTAGGTATTGGCTTATGTAATAAGTTGATTCGCTAGTCAAGGTAATATAACAATACCCCATGACATACATTTCGTAAAGACTAAAATGCTTTTACATTCCACCTTCCATTTATTTTTAAGCCCAGTAATCAGGGTGTAAAGAGGCAATTAAGGGAGATAGCAAACTTTTTGCGACAGTCTGAGTAAGCAAATTGCATTGTGCTCACCATCAGGTGCAGTGTAGTAACTTGGCAGAGACCAAACTAAAATAACAAACCATACTAGACCTCGAGGGTCACCATAATTTTGTCAGTTGTTTTACTTGTTTGCTATCGATTGACCTCTAAACGCAAAATGAACCACTATCGTGGGTTTTTCGCTACGTTTGCTGTGGCTATCTCACGTCTGCTAAATATTATGCCGGGAAATCTGGTATCTTTACATTAAGCTATATCGATCGAAACAAATTATGATGAAACAAGTCCTGCAGTTTTACCTTACATAGAAATCATGGCGGTAATTACGCGACGTCTGGTCTGTGGAAAGGCGTACGGAATGTTAGAGAGTGCAGTCTCGTGTGTTGGCTCATCAGAATGTAGGCCGAGCGTTGTCTACGTTCAATAAATATCACGTGTTTCAAGTGTTTAGTATTTAATAGTGTGTTGTTGTTTAGAAGAAACATGAAGGCTTTAAATCCTACTAATATTATAAACACGAAAGTTTGTAAGAATGTATGGATGTTTGTTACTCTTTCACGCAAAAACTACTCAACAGATTTCGATGAAATTTGGCACACGGGCAGATCATGTTCTGGATTAACACATAGGCTACTTTTTATCCCGGGGAAATATAAACCAGGCCTTTAACCCGGAAAACCTTTTTAATGCAGGCGGAGCCGCGGGCAAAAGCTAGTGTATCATAATTTATCAGCTCTGTATAAATTGTTACTCTCCTCGGAAAGAGCTTTCGTAATAGAAAGGGTTGAGATTTAGGAAAGGACAATATGTCCCCAGGCTGCTCTAATGCGACTGCTAGATAATTAATACGATACCGTTGATTGATTATTAAACTTTTCGGTAGTCTGTTCCATGACCACCGGTCTATTGCTTTCCAAAAATAAAATAAAGAACAGAATATATAAAGCTCTAACCTGATTTAACCATTGAATCTGCCCGAGGAAGTTGATGTCAGTTAATTGGCTGGTTGTATAAAAATGGAAAACAAGTGTGCCTAACGAGCCTGAATCCGAAACTTAAATTATGTAAAGGGTAAGAGATTTCGCTGCGTTGAATGTTTGCCTCATTACGCCGTTGACCTGTTCTTACTTTTAGAGCCTTTTTGTCATCTTTAAATCAATGTCAGTTCTTCCATACAAGTCTTGCTAATATAAAATTAGTGTTGACAACCACGTTATAATTGTGTTTTGCTAGCTATTGTATACGGCGTTTAACAAAGTTGACTCTGATACGGGAGATCGCGATTTGATTCCGTTCTAAATATGCGATACATTTTTTTCATTGCTTTGTATGCAACTTACCGTCACGTTCAACTTTTTAATATCACATTTTAATCGTTGCAGACTATTTTTTTCGATACTAATTAATTATGAACAAAATTGTTCAGGTTACTTAGGTACGCATTTGATTAATTAGTCTATGATGATGTTATTTAATACGTTGTTTGTTGGGTACAAAACTTCCGAATGGATAAAACTGTAAGAGAATACCTACAGGCCCAGTTAATAATTGTATCCGATAAGAAAATTGCCACCGGCGCGGCACAAAGGCTAGTTGGTGTTAATCGAGTTAAAATGAAATTAGAGCTCGACCTCCCGACCCTTGCGAAAGAGGACGCAGCGGCCCGTTTTATTTATAAAATCTTTATAAAGATCGCTAAATGAAGAACTGCAAAAAAGCTATAGAAGTGTATTTATAATTGACCTTTGTGATGAATGGGAACGCATATGCAGAAGTCAGGTTGCTTTTTTATAGCAGACTTTTGGTAAACAATAAAATGGGTCGACTGACGAATAGTGCTTTCTAGGCCTTTCTTCAGATGGAATCTGTATGGGTAGGTACTACCGGTTTTGCTATTTCTACCGTCAAAGATTTGTTCTGGTTTAAAGGACATTGTAGCCTGTAGCCAAAGTAATTACTAACATGTCGCGCGCAGCGTTGTGAGTTGTGACACTCAAAGTTCCGCGTGGAATTAGGTTTGTCTAGTAGCGATAACGACCAGGGTAGAGACTTGGTCGTCTCGGGATAATATAGATATAACAATTGAGGGCAATTGATTGTTCAGTACGCTTGGCCTCAAACCTACATTGTTTTGACTAATGTAACAGGGCATTGATAACGTAAAATTATACGACCGGTGCCCTATTCATCAAACATTACAAGTCTACAAGCTCACAAGTTACATGTTAAAGATTTTTTTTACAGGTTCTTGTAAATTATGTTCATGAAATACTATTACTAGACTTGTAGATTGTATCAACTTGTGGTGGTGGCAATGGCACTGCAATGGTGACGTCTCGGGTTCGATCCCCGGGTCGGGCAAAATGATACTGGGTTTTTCTATTCAGTATTAGCTCGAAGTCTGGAATTTGTGCCCGATATGGCGATAGACTCGCCCCCTATCATACCATGGGATGCAGTATGCATAGCCTGCACCTACTTCGTGCGTCTGCCTACCCCTTCGAGGATAAAAGGCGTGAGTGTGTATGTCTGTATCATCTTGCTTTTTAAATTTACAAGACTTCTTTTGATGCATTACCAAATAATGTTTCTATCATTTTTATATGTCGGTAATATAGAAATTACGGTAAAATAACTAGTCAAGTTAATGTTAAAAATAAAAACAATTTGCAATAATTTGATTTTTGTGCGTTAATAACCAAAATAATAAAACAAAAAACAATAAATAAATAAACCATAATAATAAAACCTATTTTATTAGTTTCATAAATTATGATTTATGGTTAAAACTTTAATGTTCGTTTATAAGCGACTTAAAGTTTGAAAAAAAAAACAGAATGGTCTATTGCAGACCCATGTAGGTACTTTAAAAGCTTTCTTGAAGATAAATAACATGGTAGCAAATCATTCCCGCCAGGCATTGATTTTGTTACTCTTCGAATTACACTTCTTCAATTAATTCGTGATAAAACGATTTATTTACTTATTTATTTTATTACGGTGCACCAACAACATATTATATATTAACAAATTGGTAAAATATATTATTGGCTTCTATATAAGTGCCCAGTTTATTAAACGTTACGAGGCTTGTATTACAATAATGCGTTCATCAAAACTAAATGAATATACTACAAGCTACAAGTGATATCACTTGTATTATAAGTACTTTTTACACTTGTATTTGTTATTTCTGTTTATCAAAAATGCATTTGTAACATGTAGCTTGTAACTTGTGGCGAAAAAGTTGAAGAGTAATTGTGGATTTGTAATATGTGTTACAAGCAAATAGTATCTCTTTCTACTCTGTTATAATTAAGTTTTTAGATTGTTTATAGGTAAATTCAATACAAGTTTGTGATTTCCGAATCGGATTTCGACAGTAATTCAAGAAGTAGCAAATCAATTAATGGCGGGAATGATTTGCCCCCATGTTATTATTCTCAAAGTTTTTTTTAAGTACTTTGTATAGTTCGTCAATAGACCACTAGTTTTTCCAAACTTTAAGTCGTGCATAAAAGATGGTTAAATTTTTAATCATAATTCAAATAACTAATATAATGAGTTTTAAAATAGGTTTTTACATACAAAATCAGACTATGTACATGTAAGAAAAAAAAACATTGCCTTGGCTAGTTATTGTCAATAGTTATTATACCATAATTTTTACCTTACCAACATAAGATCGCATCTTTGCTTCAATAACCTCATACATCTAGAAGATTCCATACTTAAATAACACTTTACTGAAGCAAAGAGGCGATATAAAACTATATATTTTTATAAACATATCAAAAATTAAAAAAATGACTTGTTAATTAAAAATACAAGTATGTACAATCTACAAGTCTTGTGAAATTATTTGATGAACGTGATTTACACAGTCTTGTATAAATATTCTTGTATCTTGTAACTTGTGGGTTAGTAGACACATATTTCTATGAACGCATTTTACAAGAATTTGTAAAAATGTTTTTGTACCACTTAACTTATGAGCTCCTAGACTTCTATCTTTTGATAAAAGGGCATTTTGCCTTGTTTATAAAACTTTATAACTTTTTTGAAACAAGTTACAAGCTAGAAAGGCATTTATGATAAACAAAACCACTAATACAACTGTGAGAAAGAACTTGTTATGCAAGTGATATTACTTGTAGCTTGTAGTTTACACATATAGTTTTGATGAATGCATTTTTGTAAAATGGGCTAATTTACAAGAGAAAACGCTTGTAATACAAGGCTTGTAACGTTTGATAAACAGGGCACGGGTCATGACTTGTAGGTTATCGGTAATTAGTTTACACTTAGTTTTGACAGAACGATGAGTTATAATGTGTTGTAAGGATGACAATATTCATTTGCAAAACGATATTTTCTTACTAATTATTCCACGGTTCGTAATGTATCGAATATTTCTACGAATATAACGTATCTTAAAAAAATTGGTTGTCCATTTCTGTACCTAAGTTATGTATCTCGGGACTCGGACTTATAAGTCGAACTTTATAGATCTCGATTAACGTTGTAAACAAAACATAGATAATTCGCGAACAAATTTCGCAAGTTTTATAATTCTATTATAAGTATACCAAAGGTCAGGGACCTTGCCTACACGTAGTCCAAGTACGGCAGTCGTTCAGTGAAGGTATAAGGTTGGACTCCGAACGTCACAGCAGCGACAAACCGCAACTGCGGATTGCACATTTAGAATTTAAACGTCGTACGTTATCAGAGCATCCTAAACAGAACATTTTTTACACCAATGCCCTGAGCTTATCGTGGCTGTTTAAGTTAATTAAAGTATGAATATCCTTGTCATGCCTGTGTGGACTGTGGAACAATTTTCACTAAAAATCACAGTAAATAATAAGCCTCGGCTGTAGCGTTTTGTGCTGTCAATGACGTAAGTTGCTAAACAATCCTTTGAGATCGGTTATAGATTAACAATTCCTCTAAAGTTGTGTGAAGACGTTCGTATACTGTGATGATCATTACCAGCTAAACCACTTCTTCATTGGTCATCTCTAATGTAGATGTTTGGCACTACACCTTAAGCATTCCGTTTGGTCTGCACGCCCTTTCACTGACGCAAGAGAAGGGCTAAGGGCCTATTTTGCTGATTAGAAATCTATACGATTGTAAAATTAAAACGCCGCTGTGTTTCTTCATGTTATATATTTTAAGCGTAAACATTTTGTATTGATTGTCTAGAATGTTCTAAATATTTTATTTAAATTCTTTGATCATTCTGTAGTTTACTTTGAAAATTGTAAATGCACTTACCATTCTACCATTATCAAAATAATTATATATCTGCTTGAAATGAGCTCCATGCTCGCCATGGCACAAATAATTCGGAGCTGATTTATATTTTTACAAACCATTTATGAACTAAATGGATTTTGACGAGAATTTAGGGGTATATTAATATAATTTATTAAATGGGCACGAGAGGCACCATACCACCAGTTAAAAATTCACTACGACAATGTCACATCACGTACAAAATCCACGTAAATCTATTATTTTATAAATTTTAATTTGAACCTAGGCTCAATCGAAGCTACCTTTATAGACCTCAGTCTTGAAGATGGATCAAGGTCTGAGCCAGTACAATAATAAATTGTCAATTGACACATTTGCATCTAACCCACCGATCTGACCTTAAATTCTCTATCCACGCATAATCCTCATATTGAGTTCAAAGTCGCAGACGCCCTCTGTGAAATTTCACGTGGGCGTAGTGTATGGAGGGCCCAAGGTCGCCGGAGTGCAGTGACGTAACTCCCAGTGAGGTAACCGCGTGCAAGCCGAAGGAACAGGTTTTTTGACTGTCATTTCTGAGCTCGCTTGCGGTTTTTTCTAATTGTTAGTTGATGATAATGTGTGAGATTTTGATTAAATTAATTTTATTTTGGTTTATGATAAGAAGTACAAATGCTATCAATGTTTCCGTAATCATCAATCTATTTGTAAAACGATTAACAGGCAATTTCAATGAACTATCTCAATCGTTATCTCGAGAGCAAACCAATGAAAATAAGTTATCGGTAAACATATCATACAAATAAAATTAGATTTTAGATGACAAATAAAATTTGTAATCTAAATTATTATGTCAAACAAAACTTATTTCTATTCTAAATGGTAAAATTTTGCGCTCTATCAGATGATAGTAATTGAGATTTAATTTATAATGCATTCGTCACGCTTTTAACTCTAACGGGGTTATTGTATTAAATGCCTAAACAGGTGCAGTCCGACAACGGTATCCGTTTCATATGAGGGGCGAACCCTTCGTATTGGAAGCAATTTCAATTACGGGCATCGAAAATATCGTTTTAAAATGTTTTCCTGATCCGGGCATTGAATCAAAGGCTTCAATATCAGATTTACCATGCTAGAGAAAATGCATAACAAGTTTCTTACTATTTTCTATACAAGCAAAGCGTTTAACTTCTTCGCATTAGTTTCCTAGTAATTAAGGTGCTCTCTTTATGGACATTATTATTTCCTATTTGTATAAGGCAATGTTTAATTGTCTCGATTGATGTAGGACGGGATAAGTGAGGAGATTCTTCCTAAGATTTAGTAAAAGCGACTTCACTCATAATATGTCCTGTGAGGATTTAGTATTGTTACTTATTTATTAAGGTAACAATATGTTCCATATATAACTCATACTAAAATGAGTGTATCCGAATCATAAAGAAGATTGAGATTTGTCTGACTAAGCCCAAATCGAAACAAATCTTTACGGACCAAACACTAGCCTTGGTGCAAGGTTTCAACGCACGACCTTTATACTCTTCTGTCGGATATTCGCCCTTTAGGCCACTCAGGCTGAATGAAGGGACGACCTAACAGGAGGAAAGGTTTATTATCATTCACTTATGTATGTAAATGCCTTACTTGGCCTACAAGAACTCCTAATGTAAGGAAGGAACCGAGCCAAGAAATCAACCAAATATGGGCCGACAATGCAAGAGCCAGAAGTGGTCCGTATACGGGTTAATGTATAATTTGCGCATTAGAGAATTTTCCCATCGCGCCGACGTGCTAATGTACATAAAATGCAAGTTTCTAATACGTGTGCATGTTGCTTTAATTAACACTTTGATGCGCAAACATAATATGTACGTGTATATATTGTTATTAAATTTATGGAATGGCACTACATGGCCATTAACATGTATAAAAAATCATAATATAGGATTAAATATATATTGTTTTGTAAATAATACGTCAAGCTCTCTACCAATATCTTCGATATCCCAATTGAGATTATCAGCACGTGCGCCAATTCAACTAATAGTCAAGTTCGTGATTCAAAGTTCCAATAGTATTAAGATGGAAGTGTATCCTTTACTATACGAGCAAGTTGTTAATTTTGCGAGTGTTATGCTCAGACAGACATATAAAAATCTATTTATTGTTGTATGTGTTAGCAGTTCTAGAAACTTCCTTCAACTGTGCACTACGTATACTTTTATGTATGTCACCCGCCCACATTCACTTTAGTTTAATAATGCGTTGGTATTATTTGGTCTACGCTACACAGAACTAAAACTGTGCTACCTCTGTAAAATTATATTTGGTACTAAAATGTGTTTAATGCATTGTCGTAGTCTGTGCCGTATTTAGACTGCAAACCTAAGGATACGATTTAGGTCATGCAATTTGTTATGTGCAATTTTCGATTTGATATTACACAACATGTGAATTCTCAGGGAATTGTGCCTAATAAGACAGTGGGATCTTACCGTGCCCGTCATAAAAGGATGGAAAATAAAGTTAGAGACTCTTGGCACATTATAACATTAACATTATCTTCTGATATACACGCGGTGATAAATACATGAGCTTTTATGCATGTTTCAAAACAGTCTCATTAACCCATTACTACATTTAAAATAATAATGGTTTACTGACATGTAGTTTCGTTTTTTCTTTAGTATTCAGAACTATATTAAGACTTCAATCAGCTTTCAGTTAGGATAAACCACGATCTCTCGGTGCAATAAAATCTAATTGCAATTAAATAAATATTAAACTGTGCAAATGACTCGTGAACGCTCGTATAATGATGGCAGCCATCACGCGTCCGCGGTCACCTTGGAGTATGGCCGCAATTCACTGTTAGGCCGGGTTCTTAAATAAATTGTATTGTAAATGAGTTAAATCTGAGCTAATAATTTAATAGTATTGTAACAAAAAATAGTCTAAGTTGATTGTATAAATGTTTTGGATTTTGGGGTATCTTTTTCTCTTGAGCAGTACTCCTTACGACTGGAGGACGTTATCACCTTCTTTTACGATTTTGTGCCATCTTCGTGAATGCCCTCATTGAAAAGCATTGTAATTGGCTATTATTGATATCAGAAAATGACCTTTTAATTAGACTTGATTGTAAAGTTGGAGATTAATTTTGTTTCAATATTAATATACACAAAAAAAATAAAATACAAACCAATGATAACTATTTCCTTTCCATTTAGCGACTTCATCATTATCTATCAAACCTAGTCAATGCCGTAGCACCATTATGTGGTTCTCGGAATCGACTTGACGACGAAATTTAGCTTCAATTCGAGCTCTAAAAATATCAATGAAGACATCGCCTTACATAGACAATAAAACAACACTTGTACCTACTATAATAATATTATGGGTTTGCATCGGCTCCGTACAGGACGTGATGTCATTTTGCGCAGTAAATTGTTTGCACGTTGCAAGTGTTAGTAGTGTATACAGTATAAGAAGGTATCTGTACTTAAAGCTTTAAGCGCCCAACAAGTGCCCTTCATTCTGAAAGGTAGATGTACCTAAGTCACATAATGCCCAGAAATTATACTGATTAGAAATTAGAATGTCCTTCAAACTTGCAAATATCGTCATTGAGACAGAAATCGACGAAATTCAGACGGACTATAGCGACTTAAAGTAAAAAAATCTATACCCATGTCAAATATCTATATTCCACTACCACCAAATACCGATCTTGGTGTGAACAAACGCTTTACACAACAAATTCACATAAGAATTACGTTGCTTGACTGTCGACCAGTGTATTCAGTGCGTGCGCCCGCGCCGTGTTTGCATACAAACAAATGTTTACCCGCCATGGGAATGAGCGATCGCGATTAGGACGGACATACGTTGATGGCATGTTTATGTAGTATTTAGCTGGTTTTATTTCGCGATTATATCGTGTGGTATCCTGTTGCCGTTTTTCTAGCCAGAGGAAGAATGATGGTTCCGAAGCTTGCGGCATTCTTTTAAAATTATTTTTGATAAGTCATGGCTCTTGACGTAGATAAACAGAAAGGGATTTTTATAGTTCAAAAAATAAATGGTGTACCTGATGATAATTGGTAAACACGCCTATGAACAAGTATAATCCAATCTGTAAGTTTTGTAGGAGTGGGGCCTCCACATTGATGTATTAAAAAACCCTACATCAATGGGCCTCCATCAATATACTTAATAACCTAAAATTTTTCTCGTTCATAAACAAAGTCTAAAAGTGAATTGTCGTAAACCGGCCAGCAGCAACGAACCTAAATTTCTATAGTACTATCGGGCCACAGAGATCTAAAAAAGTAAATTATAATCTTCAACAGTAGTTATTTGCATACATTATTTATTTTACTTTCCATTTCTATCTACTGCATCATAATAAACCGACCACATAATACTGTGTTACGTAACATTTGTAAGTAAAAAAGTAAATGTTCGAGTGAATTTGTTATACTCCGTCCAACCATTTATTTAACTTTTGACAAATCGGTTCGTAATCAAGTGGGGATGTACTATTGGCAATAGCTAATATGTGATACTGCAAGAATCCATCTAATTTTACTGACGATGGTACTAGATTGGGTCATTTCTGCGTTGTTTTCCGTTTTGATAATGTGCACATACGAATGCTGATCTCTGCGGTAAATCTAATGTCACATGCGTGACTATCACTATCTAGCGTGATGTAGTAGAGCAGAAGTTCTTGATGTTGTTTCAATTTATGGGCATCCGTTCCAAGTTTCAACCATATAGCCTAAGACTTTGTCGACGCCGGTTGTAAAATACAAAATGATAGTATCTACACAGATAGATTCTGCAGTAGAAAAAACTAGTGTGTAATCATCTGGTATTTACACAAGATTTTTCGCATAAAAATACATGTGAATGACAAAAACACATTGTATTTACGTCACTCGTGATAAGGCGATGAGTGGCGACGTGCGCTAGCATTAAAAGATTAACAACAGGGCATACTTGTTAACATGAAGAGGAGATAAAACACGATGTGACTACACTTTAGGGTCGCCAGTACTTTACATAGAAGAACATTCGTTTACGCTTTTTTGTTTTCCCGGAAAAAGTGACTTACTACTATCGCCCAGCCTTCAAGGGGGGCGACTGAGCGGTGATGTTGGGTTCACCGTGCCTTACGACCCAGCGTTGAGCCGCCGGACCGAGTCCCTAACCTATGGACACCGCACGGCATACTAACTAAAACTCCGCGGTGGCCTTCTTCGGCGCATTAGGGACGGCTGCGGGTTTCCCCGGACTAATAGTGTCTAAGTTGTCGTCCGCAGCCGCCCCTGCGCGGTGCCGCCTAATGCAGCCCGTCTCCTGTATGGGGGGCTCAGAAGCCCCCGCGCACTGAAGGACGCCCTTGGCGTCAACGGCAGCGTGAGGCCTACTTGCCACATTGCCGTCCATCACGGGGATATTCGTTTACGCCTAAAATCTTATAAACCACGCACCAATCCTACTATAGTATAGAGTCTATACTATTATTTTAGGCGCAATCTAGGATAGGTCTATGTACTTCGGTGATAAATACAAGCTGATGGATAGATGATCGATAATTATAATTTTAGCAACCATTATTAGACAGCGGCAAACTGGTATTTGTGTCACCCAGTAAGAAGTAAACAACGCCGACCAAAATACCAAATGGATAGTATTGTCTGTAAGTTATTAGGCTTTTTTCATAGGTCGTACTGCCCACAGTGTAAGATTACTTTGTTAAGCTAGGGTAAGAAAAACATCTACATATTATGTATTTAGTGTTTGTATTATGTAATACGAATACAGCGTCTATGTGTTAAATGTTAAATGGCAGTATCAGCCCTACCCGTTATCTCGTTGAATTGTTAATAACTTACTAACTGGGGCATTATGACAAAATAAGCAGACTTGTGCTGCGTAAACGGCGGTCTTTTTTTAACAAAATGTGTGTCTCGGAATTTATAAGACGGGGTTACGACTGTAAGTCAGTGTACCAGAAATATTTCTCGGAATTGTGAAGATGATTAATAGGTCTTTTTGGTCTGTTGTTTAGCGTTAATATTATACTGACAATAATATCTCCGTACATAGAATAAGGCCTGTTAACTTCTAGACGAGGCGTAGGTGCAACCTAGTTTTTTTATGGCATTTAATGACGAGACCAGCATGCCGATCGCCTGATAGTAAGCGATGCGACCACACGTGAAAACTAGCAACACCATCCAGCACCTTGAGTTAAAAAGTACTGTGTGGCATTTCACTGTTAACTGCGCTCGTCAGCCTGAGACATAGGATATTAAGTCTCATTATATCAAGTAATAACACTGGCTACAAAGTCCTTCAAACCGAAACACTACAGTGCATGCACACTGCTGCTTGGCGGTAGAAATAGACATTGCGGTGGTACCCACCCATACGGACTCTTACATATATGAGAGACTTACCACCACTAAGTTTACCAAGTGCACCCACATTTTGCCGGCTTCAGTGTGGTCTCATGATGTGGTAGGCAGCTAGGCTAGCGTCTTGAGACACCAATTTCTGAATTGATAGTATACCTACAAATTTATGATTGACACCAGGATCACTCCATTTTTGCATCAAAATTACTTTGCCATTAGACCAATGAGGCAGTGGACGCGTGATGATACAATAATATTCTTCCCAATTGAAGACCAGCCAAATCTTATATAAACCATGACCATATGAGTTAGTAATGAGAAAACAAACTGTATAAATTGGAACTCAACATCGAATTTAGCACGATGACGTCACTGTGCTAAGAAAGCCAACAAGATAAGTGGTACGCGCATCGCTTAGATCATGCTTTAATGTGAACGATGATAGTTTAGTGTGCTGTTAGTGCGTGTAGCCGGAATTGTTGCGTAATACCAAACAAATTATGTTTTGTGGACAATTTGAAGTCTGTCGGTGCATCAACCATGTCTCAGAGATTGTGGAAGCTTATATGCTAAGGTTATTATTATTCACAATTGTCAATCATTTATCTCCTTTGTCAATTTTTATTTGTTATATACGGAATTCTTTT
This sequence comes from Lapara coniferarum, assembly GCA_949316025.1. Lineage (NCBI taxonomy): Eukaryota > Metazoa > Arthropoda > Insecta > Lepidoptera > Sphingidae > Lapara > Lapara coniferarum. The sequence continues at coordinate 23,909,901 of OX438931.1, read as the reverse complement.
GAACTCCGCTCAACGTAATTTTTAATATGTTCCTTCGCTTCTATCTCTTTGAATGGCCAATGATAGATGTTCATCATTGGTTATATGACTTAGCCATCAAAGTAACTTGCATAATTAACAACAATTTACATAATGTGCACCGGCACGTTGCAAAATAATTTTTTTTTTTTTTTCACACCCACGGCGAGCGAGGGCGTGCGTAACACCATTTGCATACATGCATAATATTGTCTATTTCCATTATCCATTACGACGGTCTTAATGCGTTTGCGAAACTAAACCTTCTATGTATAGGGATTACGCGCATCGGATTGTCAGTATTATAATTCGTAAATTGCTTTAAAACCATTCGATAGATAACTAACACTAACATCAGCTAGATCTAACTCTACGATAACTAGTACTGGGGTACCAAGATTTGTTAGTTGGTGGCGGTACACCAGTACCCATTATGAGACACTTTTGTGCAATTCAACAATCTCTAGATCCCTCGAGCACCTTTTTTGTTACCCAGCTGTCTTATCGTCCGCTGCGCCTCGAAAGCTTTCAACAATCAATTAAAATACATTTGATAAAACATTCGCCTACGTTATATCATGTTTCTAAGTAAAATGTTGGAGGGCGGTGGAAGGTCTTGTTACATCTTGGAGTAGTTGGTACGATATTGGGATAAATAATTGAGCTCTATGGTCTTTTTTCCTATGTGATAGTGACGATTTTGAGATTAACATTTAAAAAAGAAGAATTGTTGAATCAATTAAAGAACCAATGTGATACAAGGGTACCTATCATCACATAGTGGGATACATACAAGCAATAGAAAATGGCTCTCAGAAATAGGCAAAAAAATAATTGAATACGGCCGGCGCTTATTTGCATTCTACTGCCGCAGTTGTCGCACCGCTATAAAATTAATTAAGATTTATATCACGACATGTTCACATAAAGACCATTCTGGAAGATATTCTGGAATATACCCAGCAGGAGTGACCGTGAATCGTCCCGTCTTGATAGGATAATCACCTGTGTGAAATCATATCCTCATTAGCGGTGGGTTTGTGGCTGTAGGTACTAGCGGTGTTCTTTTGTCATTGGCGCCCACGCGGGGGCCGCGGTTCGGTGCGGCGAGATGCGTTTTTTAAGGATCTGTAAAAGGGAAGCGGATGAAACTTTGTGAAAGTGGTGTCATGTAAAAACACAAGATTGAAGCGTTTCAAATGTTTATAATTTTTGACGCGCAATAAAAAGTTTAATCCAAGTCTGAGACCGTGGCCTTTCCTTCATTGGAAAATTGTTTAACATAATATACAAATTAAGATTTATATTGCGCTTCGATTTGGAAAATGGAAATAAAAACGATATTTTATTGTGTGCCCATAGATTTTGGAGTAACTTTAAGTAATACAGAACCATTTCATGTTTGAATTCACACACTCTTCAATTTTTTCTTTTATTTCATTACTGGGTCACAGAAGTCGAGGCACACCCACCGGGTATGCCACTAAGATAATTTTAGCATTGTCTAGCAAGATATACAGATACAGTTAAATGAATGCATAAGGAATAGTAACTTTCACACGATATAAGTTTTATGATTTAATTTACCACGAAAATCAACTAATCAGACTTATCGAGTGTAAAATACGTAGGTATTTCTAACATGACTGTTTTCACTTTCTTCCTTACATCAAGTAATTCAGTCAATAACTGATTTTGTGTATCACTGGTTGAAAATATATATATTTTAAATTAGCCACAATTTTATCGATGCTTTGTAACTAACCAAACCACACATAACTATTAAAGTACCCCAAGCAAAGTTACTAACAAGCTCATTCTACTAACGTAAGTTTTATGGAAAAGTCCAACACTGATGGTAAGCTGTAAATAATATAAAGTTGGCCCACATAAAGGTCCGGTGAAGGGCGTGCGGTCACGACACTATGAGAGTAAACATGAACGTGCCCTCAGGGAGTGAGTGACATTTGACGCCCCAAGTGACCTCTGGCGCTTTCGATTAAACTTTAGAGTGTTTAATTTGATGTTGAAATGTAGGGCCACCGGCAATCTCACTCAACGCCAGAAATGCTTTTGCTTTACCTCGGTTTTCTACGAGGAAGTACACAGCGCGCCACCGTCACTTACTGAGTACTTTCTTGCTCTGGAAAAAATTGTTATTTTACAGGCGAATGATGTAAGGCTGTTTTTTTTTACTTGTCTTGTGGTTTATACTTTATAATATAGCAAAACAAACTACCGTGTAATCCCGAATTTTGGCTACGTTAAAAAATACATCAGTACTGCAACCGTCTGGACTGTCATGCCGCCCGATACAGAAATAAGTTTTATTAGAATAGTTTAGATGGAACTGTCTTGACCTCTAGATAGTATGCGCCCCTATCCCATAAGGAGGTCAAACTAAATCTATCTTAGTTGGAACTTCTCAAACGAATGGTATAAGTACGGTCCCGGCTGAAATAAAATAAAAATATTTTATTGAATCATTTTTATTGAAACACTAGCTTTTGCCCACGGCTTCGCCCGCGTTAATAAGTTTTTCCGGGCTAAAAGTACATACATAAAAACCTTCCCGTTGAATCACTCTATCCAACACATTTATTTGTATAAAGATTAATATTATGACGTTGATACAACTCTTAACAAATGATGCATTAATTTCGACCAAATTTGATTACCATAAAAACTGTTCTAGAGAGTTAATTTTAAAAGATAGACATATACTGCCGCGGACTTTTTTTTAGATCATTTCAAGAGGAATAATTCTTTCATACATATATTTTTGGTATCTTGAACGGTTTTCGCAGCGCACGCAATGGAAGCCCTCAAGGATGAATAATTTTCCCCGCATTTTTTACATATTCCATTATTTCTTCGCTCCTAATAGTTGCATCGTGATGTTATATAGCCTATAGCCTTCCTCGATAAATGGTCTATTCAACACAAAAAGAATTTTTCAATTCGCACCAGTAGTTCCTGAGATTAGCGCGTTCAAACAAACAAACAAACAAACAAACAAACAAACAAACAAACAAACAAACAAACTCTGCAGCTTTATAATATTAGTATAGATTATTGGCATTCGGTTTATTTCTTCCCAATGAATATCTTTTGTGGATAGCAGTTCCAACTAGGAATTAAAGCACATTGGCAATTCAATGGCAGTAATTCGAAACCGTGAATCGAGTAAGGTAACTATGGGGTTGTCCAAAAAAGATCTTATAAATCTGTCAAAGGTTTGCATCTCCAACCACACTTTACTTCTAAGGATTGATTCCCCTCCTATTTCTTATGAAGGGACGGTTGATGAGACACGTTTTAGTCAAAGGGCTAAGTTAATTAAATGTGTTTCTTTCATTGATGTATTAGGGTTTTTTGATACATCAATGGTTTCTATATATTCTAGGTTCCCATAGATAAATATGCCTAAAGCAATAAGAGTTGTCATAAGTCCTATATTAGGCCGCATTTATTATCATCTTTTAAGGAATGTCATTCATTCATAAATGATGATAGTGTTGAGCCACATTTTAGGTCAGCAGAAACAGACAAACCATTTTTTACTTTTATTACAGGCACCAAATTTATTAATTCATAAATATAGCTTTTACTTTCGGGCTTTAGCTTTCCGTAATAAACATCTCTCATTATATTTTCTCAGGATATAAAGTAGCCCATGTTACTCGCAGATAATGTAGCTTTATATTGCTAAAAGAGTTTTTAAAATCGGTTCAGTAGTTGTGAGTTTATCCGTTACACACAAACAACTCAAATCTTTCCTCTTTATAATATTAGTATATAGTGTAGATAATGTCTTCTTTGTACTAATTAGTAGCTATTTCATTTAAGCCATAAAATCTTACATAATTTTCGAATGACCGTTAAAAATACAGTTAAACAATCACAGACAAATCGCGTATAAATATTTTAAAACCACAAACAAAACTGTAAAAGGCCATACCGCTAGTTGCAACCGGAAACGACGCCATCTTGCCAGAGCGGAAACACACGGAAATGGCGCGCGGGAAATGGTTGCCAACATAACGGGAATGGGGTTAACGCAAACCACCTTAGGTTTATGGTAATGTAGGTTTTATATGGTGTGTCTATTACCGATAGTGCTCATAAAGCTGTCGCTTAGTTTATATGCCTAATAAATCATTAACAAAATTAGGTCGCTTGTATGAAAGATCCTATTTGTGGTTATTTGTCAAGTTAATTATTTCACTATCAAGCCTTCAATGTGTTCGAGGATAAAGAGTATTGTAGTCAGTGCAATTACTAAGAGTTGGGACTAATGATTTTAGACTAATATCTCTCGTTACAAACGCAGGGCTTCGAAACAACACTTTGTAATTTAAAGTTCTGGTCAGTGTTGCTACTATTTTAAAACAGACTCTAACCATCAACCGAGTGATATGTTCGTGTCATCATTCAATTGAGAAAGATCTAACATAACTGCATTATAGTAACCAGCCCATACACACGACCTTGCGGACCCTGAAATCGAACCACGCACCGCACACATCCACTTTCACTGGCGACAATCTCGTGAGACAATGTACGCGACATGTCACGGCTCGTGATGAAAATCTTCCGACCAGTCCGCCTACCAGTGTTGACAAATTCTTTTTTTTTATTTCGATCACGATCTTCAAACCAGTCTGTTGATTAGTTTGTTGACAACGAGCAGTCTATGTTGAAAATGCAACTAACAATATTTTCTTTCTAAGAGAACTACCCTTCAGGGATTTAATATGTGGTCTGGACTCTCGTGGTAATAAAAAAAATCGTTTTTTCGTCGACAGGTTGCCTAGGACATAAACATTTAATAGTCTTACGACTACGTAAAACACTACTTTATAGCTTGAAACACTACCCTATGCCTTTTTATAGCCGAACCAACATAAAATAAATAAAGTCTGTTATTTACGAAGCATCTATTCTGGCATGTCAAATTAACGACATTGTACGTGACGGTGGGTTAATTTCAAGAGTCTTTATTGCAATCTACTAGGTATTTAAGCAAATATATGAAAATCTAAGCAAATATTACTTATATTGGTAGAGGATAGACGTTGCTGAAGAAAACAGGGCCTAGTACTTGTATTTTTCGATTGATATCGGTACTCCTTGCCGATCGTATTTCACTTCGCCACTAGAGGGACCCATTTCGTTTCAGTAGTCCCATTCTTTCTGCGCCACCGTTACCACGTCTGTTTCGTATTTATGTGGGACGGATTGGGAATTCTTCGTGTGGTATCTTAAACACTATAAACACACTGTCAAATAGTTGATAAATATATTTACATTGGTAGAAAAATATAATTTATGACACATAATTACCATTTATTTATTTATTTAGCCACCAAATAATAAAGTACCCGCAATATTTAATATGTGTATAAGGCACACCCCATTTTCATTTAGTATTATTCTTTCGCATCTTCAATCCATATTTGTTCGGGACAAAGCCTACATTGCAATCATAAAGATCAATCTTACTCTCACTCATCAAGCATTTCTACAGCAATACACTTACCAGAGCACGTAGGTAGCAATACAAACGTCCGATTTATAAAGGTTAGCTTATAATATATTGAAGAGTAGGGAGGGACATGCGCAATGCTGTTTATGCAGTTCTAAAAACTGCTTAGGTTGTGTTACTACTACTAACTACGGGTAATAGTTTTGCTTATTATCAGGCGAGCCAATTGGTTATCTCTTCATTTAGTTATTATCGTAAAGATACGCGATCTCCATAATATTTATAACACGTAGAGTGCATACAAACATATTAAAAGCAAGTGGGGTCATTCGCCCCCATAAAATATTTGCTAATCCGTCCGCATCACACACGCTCAGATCCCCTCGAACACTTTGTTCGAACGCGATTGTGCCCGCAGTGTGAAATGTTTTGCGGTTTGATTTCTTTTAGGTCGTATTGTACGGTTATGTCTAATGTATCTGGAGTAGTGGTACCTACTCTTGATCTAGATTCACACGGTATAGAAAAAGATGATAGCTTCAATAGCGCAGTGGGAGATGAGCCGGCTTTTAAAGAGGGGATATAATTTTATTCACGTGGGGCAATATACATGATACGAGATGTGAATCATGTGATTTGTAGTAAAGTTACCTCGCACGCACTTCTGACTATTCTAATATTATGTGTGCATTCTTTGTGAATTATCGCTTGCTTTAACGGTGAAGATTTTCCTTTACCATGAAGTAACCAGCATACCTAAGCAATTCTTTATAAGAGTTTCGAAGGTAAGTATGTGAAGTCTGCCAACCCGCACTAGGCCAGCGTGGTAGACTAAGGCCTAAAGCTGTCTCAGTTGTAGAGGAGGCGCGTGCCCAGCAGAGTGGGACAGTATATAATACAAGGCTGGTTGCAGTGCATTGCATGTGGCCCTTGGTCATTTTCATTACTAGGGTATATTCAAAGGCATGTGCGGTAGAACCTCCATGTCTCATAAAACGCCATCTATGGTCAACAAACGTGAACTCATGGTGAGCCCAGCCCAGCGTCCGTGAGAAAGCTATCGTAATTACGCGTTTCTCTCGCGCAGTGAAAGTGCCGCGCGAAGGGAACGTTGATACCCCCATGCTATTTGTGGATGTGGTTACATACTTTGTTGGTTCAGCGTACCGAAGTGTGTGTTGGTCTCTGATCAGACTTCAATTTGCTGATTGAACTTATGTATATGAATCTTAGTCCAATTATTGAGGTAAAGTCCGTTCAGGGGTTCAGAAACAAGAATTTCCTAATTTGTGTTTGAGGAGCGTAAGTTACCTGGTCTCTAATATAAATATGGCTACAGATCTTACTACTATTATAATCGGTATCTGATAATTTATTTTGTGTGTTACAATCTTCCGAATTTAATTACTATGGAAAACACATCCGCTGGTCACTGCGAGAATGTACCACACATACGTAGGTAAATCTTCAACAGCTCACACCTTAAAAACTTCTTTGAACCAAATTACCTCATACGTTTACGAAGTTATAAAAAGTTACAATTGCAAATGTAACGTTTAAATCGTTATGTGCTAATGTGAAGCGACCTTGGGTTGCGTCAGTAGGAAGCTAGACGCGATGACTACGTTGTGGTCCGTTTTTATAGTATTTTATGGTATATTTTGGTAAGGTGTGGTTGCAAGTATCTATTTGCCGATATTCAATGGATTTGTTTGTGGTGATGTTCCATAAAAAATGAGATACTTTTAATAGCTTTGACGATTAAATTAATGCATTTAATTAAATTGTCAAAAATTCTTACTAATAGTATAAAAATCAGTAGCTATTACAAAATAGTCACTTTGAATTTCTAAACAGAACAGTCAGTGTCAGTTCTAAAATTAATGAGTGGAGTGACAGTGAATAAATAGCTAAATAACGCTAAAATAATAGTTATCGTTTATCAGTTATATTTGTATGTGAATAAAATGAGAATATGGCGTTTATTGGACCGAGGAACAGTGTGCCAGTCATCAGGGACAGTCTCAATACACCGGCCTACGAGGTGAGTAGATACTAAATAGATTTAAGAAACATTCGTGGATAGATTTAAAACCCGTTAATTATTAGAATTGATTGTAGTCAGTGGGAGATTAACTAATCTTCTGCCAAGAATATACCAAAATTGATAAATTACCCGATGTTTGGTAAATTGTTTAAGATATTCGAACATAACTAATTCTTAAAATTTTAATTAATTTTGATTACATCACACAATTACGATCTTCTAGGTATTTTCGAGGCCATTGTCCTCGATATGCAGACACCAAACTAAACACTAAATCGTGAACGCTACTTACAGCGTTACAATTATTTATACACAAAAAAGCTAATTATTTAGAAATTATGCGTCGCTCTCCACAGACCGCGAACGTGTTTTGTGATGTGTGTAATTATAATTGCCAGTTGTAATTTGTATGTGTCTATTAGGCCGCGTGTCGGGATTTGTACATTCAACATGCTTAGTAGCATGCCTGCAGACGTAATCAATAATGTTACTGACAAAGATGGCACGAATCAATCGCAAAACTGTTAATTTACCACTGTTACGTGCCCGATGTCACCGTCCTATACTAATGCGGATCACCATAGTCTTATTTATTTTGATGTGCAATGTCTTGGGACTGGAAGAAGCATTTCTTGTTACTAAATGACACAAATTGTATCAAAATTAAACAGGTAAATCAATAAGAACAGAGAAATTTTACAAATCAACACAGTGTCAAGAACTAGGATGATAAGACCATGGATCCTTTGCTAGCGGTCTAATAATATCTATCCACAAAAAATATATAATGGTTACAACAGATAGTCTATTTATAACGCATGAGCTCAAAATCTAGACGCTGCAGATGGACATGACGTGTTTAACTGACCCGCAATGAATGTGGGTGCCCCGCCGCGCCGTGCCATGCCGTTCCGTGCGGCTCTGTGACTGACAAACTGTCGCTGCACACAACATAAATGTCCGTATACCAAGGGCCTATTTATCTGGCCTGGTGTAGTATAATGTTTTGGACAGCCTCCATGGCACTGACGATGACCAGCTGATACAGACGATCACAGGTCCGACACTCGCTCAGAGTAAGACAAATGTTGAACGAAATTCCTTTGGAGTCTTTTGGTAATTGATATTCACCCCAAAACATGTGATTGAGGCCGCGAATGAGGAGCATGTGAGTTAAGCGTATTTTTCGTAATTATTATCCGTACTTCATTGCTTTTTATTGTATTTAATTTACGTCGTATCGTAGTGTATGTTTCCTACACATATTATCATCTTAATTAGTGTGAGAAAAAATTACAAAAATGTGCGTTATTAGCATAGTATTAAGTACCTAAACAAAAAGTCAATTCCGCATTCGTTGTTACAAAATTAAAACAATAATGTGTAATGTGATTATTGTTTTTTGGACGCTTCCTTTACTAGCATCATCCGCATTGAATAAGGATGGTAAATAATATTTTAGGGTACTAAAACAGTAGTTTTGGTGCAGCCACGCTGAAGTCGGCCTTCGCTATAGCAAAAACGTTTGATTGGGATTTGCCTTTGCGAATGGTTATGATGATGTACACGTGAGTTTACAATATATATACGTGTTTGTATGTATACATGCATGTATTAACCCTGTATACAGTGTCATTTCAACATTGCGTTACTAAATGAAACCACATATTCAGCGTGACCTCTGCTAACATCGTGCAAAATATTATCCATGGGTAACGCATACTTTCGCCAATAATCCCGATTATAGTTTTATAGTTTTTTGATCACGCTGTGTTTTAGCGCGCTTGACTTTATTCAGTGAATCACGTCACAGCTGACGATGTTATTACAAAACCTATAGGATTAAGAAGGGCAACTCACAAATTCACTTGCAATACATTCACTCACATAGCTGCAGCAGTACCGCTTGAGACGTGGAATTTGAAATAAAATAATTAAATTGCTACTAGAGCAGTCCCTACTCCCTAACTAATACGTTATAAATATCAACATGAAATAAAAAATTGTCATGGTATTGTATGAAAAGGAACTAATTATTTTTTAAGTGTTATGCTGTAAAGAAAAGTATTAATTCTTTAATAATAAACTTTGTTTTCGTTAATAAATAAGTTTACCTACCGAAATAGGTAGGTACTAAACAACTCGCATGCGGGTTATTAAAAAAAGTTACAGGATTTTAATCTATTGATATCATATTTTTTAGATTCCGTATGATATTTCAACGTTCATTTTAATTTTAACATCAACATTTCTGGACGTCATGCCTAAAATAGGTTTACGTAAATACTTTATACTACCAAAGGCCTTATTATGCCTTCTGTACCTTCTAATCTCTAGCTACATTTTGTATCGCGTCAGAGTCGTTGATCTTGTTACTAACACATTGAAACTAACGTGCAGATACCAACATGTTATGTCTCTTTCGCACGCCATTCATTACAAACACGCACTCAAACACGCTGTGTTGCCAGTATAAACATTTTAACCGACAAGTTTGCTAAAATGACACAGCTTTTCAAAGAATCGGATATTAGTTTATTTATTACATGGATTTCTAACACACTTAAATAAGTGTATTAAATAATAAAATAACTAGGGTAATTATGCTAATGAAAAGTCTACTTAAACGAATACGCAGCAATATCTTTGTATTGTAAAATAACATTACTTTAAGCAATAAAGCATACCAGAGCTCTAACATCAATTAATTTCAATATGCATTGTGGTACGGTTTAAATAGCATAGAACAATGTAAAACTAAAATTGCAAGATATTGCAGAATAAGGTAATAGTACCAAAGCTTGGTATCCCTGTGGGAGCACGTGTAACACGAACATCAGCTGGCGGGGCCAACGATCGCGCGCGCCAGCGGGCGCACGGCGCACTTGTCGGCATGTTCTTTGTATAGGGCTGCCATTACCTAAATTGCCGACGCCGGACAAACACGGCAAGAATCCCGGAAATTTGGGCGAAATATGGGTTTATTCCCGGACACCTCTGACAGAGTACCCCAGTATCTCCGCACCGCAATAACAATCGCAATTTTTAATTGTTCCTGCCTGAGTAATAATACCTAAAACTGGCGTTGTTTACTAACCACTTATAAAGTGACTCGACCAAGTGCATAAAAATCCTTCTAAATACCTATGTTTTACCTACTTACAATAATTTTGGTCATTAGTCAATTGAATATCCTGATTATCTTAAATTAAGTTCAGTCATTACTCACTATTGTAAGCTTTAGTTAAATATTAGTATTTTCCAATACGTAGCTTCCAATACGTACGTAAATGTTACTTATTCTTGACAAAAGTGTGCGTGTATTCTATGAAGTGGTAAAAATTAAACGTTTTTTACCCTACTAGTAAATTACGACAATTCCAGGTAATAGCAATAAATAAGTACAAGTGATATTTATCAAAATATGTAACGTGTCGAAATACATCGAGATTCGCGGTCCGGGATTCGTGAACTTCATGCGTATGGCCCCGCACTGGCTCCTTCAGGCGCATGCGCCGCGGGAAAGCGGGGGACGGCGCGCGCGCCGCTTGCCAGTCGCCACTCGGCCACGGTACTCGGCACTCGTCATTTTGCTAGCGGCCACTCGCCCGGCAGCAACACGACGTGGCGTATGTTGATTTATGTACCGAATGTTAGGCCGATGCGCCCTATGTACTTACTCGTAACTATTGTAATTTTATTATTATATCGTTTTGTATCGATCCGAGTGACCTTGCCTTTGACATCGCTTCGGAAGACGCGAGCCATGTGTAGGTTTTTAGTTTCGGCTTTTATGCGCACACGATCAAATGTTCTCTAATTGTAATTATTATTCTATTGTGTTAATTTTTAAGTTTCTGTTGTGGTAAACTATGATTTACATTTACAAAGCTCGTGAATAAAGTGTTAATGTTTCCGAGAAGGTCGTTGAAATGTCTTTTGTACTTTTAGGGATTACTGAGTAAATGTTCAAAATTCCAATTTTCCAGAACCTCGTTGACACTCGTATCATAACGGTAGCATCATAGTCGGTTTCACGAAATCGATCGACGAATTTGATGGCTTGAGCGTGCGATTCTTGCTGATGTATCGTGTGATAGTTCTTAGGTTAGATAGAATCTTAGGGTTGTGAGGCTTTTTGATAAGCTACGTGCGGTGTACGGCCTGTGACCATTATCGAAGATGCCGCAATGATTTCAGTCTTCTGAAGGAGACATAACTGGCTCTGACAGAATCTAGTAAGTGACTGTTGTTTAGATTGACCTATGTGACCTGACACACAAGCATTGGTAATAATAGCGACCTCATCTTTTCGGTTTGGAATAAAGCTTCTTGGTTACGATGGCGCGATGTGACAGCTTATCGTTGCGCTCCGTGTGTGCATCTCTTGTTCGCGTGTGCGTGAGCATATTATCAATGAAACACACAACCTCAGTGCGATGTTGACGCTCCGACGATTTCTCGTTTACTAGTAGTGGCAATAGGATGTCTAAAATTAAAAGACCTTTTTTGTTATTTATTTTGTTTGAAAAATGTACTTCTTTATTTTACACTTATGGTTAAATTAATTAACTGCATGGTGTTTCTTTCAAATTGATTTTATCGCAGTTAAATTTATGTATTCGGTTACAAAATGACCCTGTATAACAATTATGATAGACGGTTATGAATAGTAAGGCCGTAGGGTTGATTCCATCACTTAAACAATATGACTTGTGAGTGATTCGTAAATATGTTTCTGATTAGAGGTTATAGAACCGAAAGTTTTTCGTAGTTTTTGCTACAACCCTTATAATCTCATCGTGGATACTATTTTTCACTTAGTTATATATTTTTCACAACTAAACCGATGCGACGAGGTGATTCCACTTTGCGTGTCAAAGTTACAACTCATCTCGAGGTTTAATGAAGTAAAGCGGGCACGTTTTAAAGAGTAAACGCAAGTCATTTCGTAAGTAACCATTATAAAATAACTAAATTGTTCTTTAATAGCACTCAATATGAATTAACGCTCACGTCATGTACTCATGTAAGGTTTTTATGTTGTTACAATTAACTAGAGATGATTGGACTTAATAAATATAAAAGTAAGTGAGAAAAAATTAAACGATACAAAAAATCTAAATTGCTCAATAAATAAGCTGCTCTAAATCCAGTAAAATTTCGACATAATATATATGTAAAATAGAATCTTAAGTTTCCTTTACATTGATATAAAAAGTATCTAAGGATTCTGGATTTTCCAAATGTGTTGCATTCCAGGGCTAGATAGTTTTTTTTTATTTGGCGAAACAAATTGAATGCAACGTATTATGAGAGCAAGTTAGTTGCATTTATTGTTTTTATTTCGGTCACCAAATATTCCACTTTCGATTTCTTAGCGGACCGGTTTCTATTGTATTGATAATTTTAATGTGTTATGGTGTTTTGACTAAATTTTATGGTGTGTCGAGGTAACGTTAGAGCGGTTTTGAGGTGACGTAATAAATTACTAGTTTAACGTCATTTAAAATCCATGAATAGCTAAACTAGTTTCTTTAATAACTATGTTCTTAACAATGCATTTTAAACCGGAGCACAATGCAGCACAAAGCGGTACAAAAAGAAAGAGCGATATCTGCAGGATGGACTCTTGCATTTGGCATAAGAGAGCCTTAACCACCCAGTATGTCAAAATGTGGAAATTGATTTTCTGGAAACTTTAAGTGAGTTTTATAAAACTAATGAAACACGTGATAAGATAACTTTGTCAGTATACATATACTTTCTTGTATGTTACCATGGAATCATCAATGTATTACTTTCTAGCGTGGTAAGGTCGTAACCAGATCCTGTCTCTATGATACCTATGTAGAAAGAACATCGTTGTTACAATGTACTTCATGACTGGTGTCTGCACATCATAATTCCACGGTGACGCAACGTTTGGGCCATGCTACTGTTGTATTTGAACAGACAATTGATATTAATTTATATTCAAGTAATTCAAGTACTCATGATGACTTTACACCATTAATATTCCATCAAGATATTGTTTTGACGGAAGAATGCGACGCGATCGCCCGCGGCCGCCCACGCGAATACCACTAGCCTTATAGGCAGTGATTAATCTGTTGATCAGCTCGCTATTATGATTCCAATGGTGCTTAGGTGTTACGATTAAAGGTACTGTTGCCTTATTGGCCTAGTGATGGAATAATACTTGATGGGATATACTACGTTACCGGAAAATAAAAGCGGGGTAAGCCGCGTCGGCAAATGAGCTCTTAGGGTAGATTTCTTTTAATTTTGCACCTGCGCTATAAGTGCAGCATCCCTTATTCGACATTATTGTTGCGTTATATTTTACCTATGGTCTAATGTATTCATTTTGATGTATTCATTTTGTGGATAAAAACATTCGAAAATTTTCTGATACTGCCTACTGTTGTTATAATTTAATGTTCATTTTTTATTGAATTATGACTTCGTAATCTGCGCTTCTGCTCACTTCAAGGATGCAAATATAGTTTGTGACTTAACAGCAGGTGCTAATTGCCAATCAATAACTAAGTACGTACAAACACGTGGGCATGCCGGTCACAGAAACAGGTACAGTAAACTATTTCGCCACTGTTTCGACACCGCAACGAACTAGATACGCTCGGTGGAATGCGATACGACATTTGCGCGAGGTTTGCTTGATTTCGGACTGGTTTCGTGGTTATGGGTTAGGATTAGTGATGTGATTATCGGTTAAAAATTATTAATGGTTATTAATTAATGGCTAAAATAAAATAACGTGTTAAATTAATAGTTAAAATTATAACTGCTTATTAGTTAAAAAATAATTAACTAAAACCCGACTGCGGAAAGAATAACCGAAAAATATTAAACAAGAAAGTATTACTATAGTACCTGAACCACCATCATTGTTGTCAATTATCATGCAAGGATACACGCTGATTTTGATTCATCGACGACAAAGAACCAATAAATTCACTGTACACAATACACCGCTACATGGTTTAACTTTAAATTAATCCGCAGTTTGTTGTAAATTTATACGACAAATTCTTTTTACAAAAATCACGAGTAGAATTGCTACTTGTGATTATTTAGTATTGATCATATAATTTTTTTGACAATAGTTTCAAATCACTGCACAGCTACGTCTCAACATAATTATTCGTTAGCAACACTTTTATCACTAGAAAGAAAAATAACACCATAATTCGTGGATACAAAATACGCGGCAATCGATCAGTTAACTGTTTATTTACGGTTTTGTTATTACATACGTTAATTGCTATAAATAACTTGGTCAAGCAATATTAGCTACGTTGTGATACAGTAAACAGACATTTTAAGGACCATATTCGTATCAACTCTCAGTACAGTAATTGCTATGAACACGTTTGACCAAGCAATATTAGCTGCGTTTTAATACAGGATACAGACATTTAAGGACCAAAGTCCTATCAACTCAAACAACCAATCATTAATCACGACGTGTCATTATTTAACTCGTAGCTAAAGATAAAATTTTAATTTAATGAGCAACTCATAGATGGCGTTATTACCATTTTTCTATGATAGATAAGTTTATCAATTTTAGTTGAATGACAAATTAGTAGATGGCGTTAACTGCCTCCGTAGTTCGTACTCAATTCATTAGTTAAAACGTTTAATGGATATTGCAATAGTAGTTTATAATATTCACTGTTATTTTTTTTAATGAACGAAATTAATGGTTATAATGTTTAATGATCACCTCTAGTTAGGATTGATTTTTAAAAGCCTCTTTTCATTTGGTAAATGTCACTAAGAAATTGCATTTCATTCTATACACACAAAGTCTTGTATATGAAATACGAAAGCTCTTAATAGCTTGGTTTCCCATACATTTTTAAGTTGTGTATTACAATTATACGCTATCGGTTTGAGCGAAGCGTGAAGAAGCAATTACACAGGCCGACATAAATCAGATTACGCTGTTTTGAATACTATGGAATAAATTCGTAGTTTGAGCGGAAATTGAAGTTTTTCAATTACCCATTGTTTGTTCGGACGGTCTAGTGGGCTCTAACCCCGGATGCGGGACGTTAATACCTCCAATATCCTATTTCTATGCGGTGTGTAGAGCTTTTAAACCTTCTAGGTTTAGTATTAGAAGGACGTACGTGCTGAATACGCTCAGTTAATTAACGGTAAAGCGATCATTGTCGACAACATCCTTGAAAGCATATGCCATTGGAGACACGGCTGCATTGTAATTTTCCTTAAAAGAAGGAGATGCGTGTTACTCTCAATTATTTTTTTGTATCTAGTTCGAGAGTTGCAACACTGCATTCAAAGAAATGATTGATGATGTCATTTCTACACTGATAAATTTCATCAGAATCGGTGTAGTAAAGTGATATTGAAAGAGTAGTAAATTCACATCCGGAATTTTAAGTGGTTTTGTTCAGGCTGCTAGTTTACAACATGATAGAAATTGTTAATAGTTATCGCACACTTATCACCATAACAACAGATCGCCTATAATACGATGCATGGATAGTGGGCTAGACAAAATTTAAATTTTAAAGTTTCGTGGGTTCATTGTGAACTATCGCTTGCTTTACGGACACGGAAAAACATTGTTTAAACTCTGTAGACGTAAGACTTTTCTTTACGAAGGCATGTGATAAATAGACCTCAAATCTCAGATTAACACCATTATATCTGTTATCAGTAATAGAGTATGCCCGTCCCAAGCATTACCGAAATTATATTATTATTTCCTAAGTTTTATGGCGATCTGTTGCTGAGGTAACAGGTGTGCGAAAGCCTTGTAGATTAAATGTATCGCTGCTGAAACCGGACATTTTTAATCAACAAATAAATATCTCATTTAATGAAGTGAAAGCAAATAACCGAATTGTTACGTTTCGCGTGGTTTCGCCATATTAAATGGAAAGTTTTAGATCAATAATGTAATTATGTTTTTAATTTAATGTCAGTATCGTTTAATTTTTAGTTTTTATTTTATACGCGGTCATTTCACTTATATACTTTTATTTCGCTACAAACGAGAGATACGCTTTGTTTCTAATGTTAATAATTTTATAGTGCTCGCAACAATATTTCAAATATGAATAAGTAATTTCTCAACCAATTTTGATGCAGATTTCACAAAAGAATTTCTTTTTCGTATTATTTTCTGTTACATATGAAATGATTTACAAAATCAAATATAGGAAGCTACCCTATTATGGCTATTGTAAAAACAAAATCTCGCCACTATGGTTATCTTTAAGGTCAGCCATGCCATGGAGTAGAGCGAACAGTCGTTGATCACATTAGTTTCACGAGGTTTATCCAACAACTACTACGATCATTCAGCGATGATCTTATTCTCAACTTATCTACCGGTTCCTATAACAAGGAACCACCCGTCGCAAAAACCGGACGGGTCAAGGTCAACCATCTCGTGCGTCGACCGGTCGTCCTTGCCGCCGGGGACGCGACCTTGGGGGTCACTGATGGAATCCCGTTGGACCGGGCTCAGCCGACTCGCCTGCGCAGGCGCAATGACTCACACCAGTGACGAGTCCTGTGGGAATGCGATGCAGATAACCGCCGTATAATTACAAATGTAAAATGCGTTTGCGAAGTGCTTTGCGATGAGTGGAATGTATTGTTCGGTCATGACTTCGTGACAGTGTGAGGGTTCTTAACTCTTATGCATATCAATATGGACATTAGTAGTATAATAAATACTAGATTTTGCTACTATTCCCATTATTTTTAAATGTAATCGGGGATTCAAAAAGAGCTTTGTAAGGCGAGGGATGTTTACAGCCACAAACACATTATGTACTTATTTAGAACCAGTCAAGCTTAAACCGATAATAGGCTGCCGCCCTACCTTGAATGGAGGACAGAGACAGATTGTTCATTGAATGGAACTAATAGATTTTTCGCAAAGATATTTCACTCACAGAATTTCTGACGAATACATTTTTACATAGTTAACCGTTCTCATTTGAAAAAGGCTGGCTGAAGTTAGTAGCGGCAAATAAGAATTTATGGATATTGCTTTATTATGGGTGCAATAGAAATGTTTGAATTTTTGTGTGCCTCCCATATCTCCATACATTTACCATAAATGTTATCTATGCAATGAAGGTTCACCATGTTTATATAAGAGCTAGTTTAAGACCTTGCGCTACGTTTGGTTAACTAATAGTCATATGTTTGCTCACAGATTAACGTAAAGGAACTACCTACGACATTAGCGTAAAGCGTGATGTTTGCTTTAAGTTTATGAATATGAAACGACCTCGAAAGGCCTACGGGCGTGAGTGTTTGAGGTGTGAAACGCCTAAATGTTAGGATTTAGTAAAATTACAGATAGGGGTTTCACTTCCGTATAAAGAATGATGCGTGTGATTTCAGCTACCCTTGATTTTTTAAAAATATTTTTATGTTCTGTAGTTTATGAAAAAATGCACACAATGAAATACATATTCGTAATGTGAAAATTAAAAATACTTCTAGTTATTCTTTAAATTTTTTCTAACAATATGTATGTTTTGTCATCAGATCAAATTGGAAACAGTCCTCGGGCTGACGGTGAACAGCAACGCGGCTCTCGACTGCGATCCCAACACCGAGCTGGTCGCGTATCCTGCAGGGTAAGTCATCAGCTTTACACTGCATACCGGTGAATACGCTGGATAAGGTCATTTATTTACGAGCGGGTTGCTCTTCTGCTTACAAGTGCCCATGCTATCCATAAATTGGAATTACAAAGTATCATAGCACCACACTGTACTCGATGATTTGAGACATTTTCTAAAGATGAGAATAACAATCGGTGTTAACGTACATCGATTGCCTCGTTGGCGTCTTTCGGATTTGATCCCCGGGTCGGGCAAAGTACTATTGGATTTTTCTATTCAGTATCAGCCCGGGGTCTGGAATTTGTGCCCGATATGGCGATAGGGTCGCCCCTTATCACATCATGGGGCGGAATACGCACGGCGAAAAGTGTGTGTACTACTTGCGCCTCTGCCTATCCCTTCGGGGGCAAAAGGCGTGAGTGTATGTGTGTTTGTTAACTTATATACTATAAAATCTTTTGATATTGAAAATATTTATATTCTTTATAAACTATTGAAAATAGTACTTTATTAGGTTAAGGTTGGTTATCTAAGCAGATTTCCCCGCGTCGCATCTCCAAAGTCGCGATGGTATAAATTTCAATCTCGTGCCGCATTACACGCGCCGCCGGTTGTAATTTTGCGGTCACCTCACTGACAAGCCTTCTTGACGTTTGCCGTGTTTATATACATTCTGTTGGTGTGCCCTGTTTGTATATTTTGATAATTTTATTTATATAATAAAACATATCGAGCACATTTGTCACCTGTGAGATGATTACTATCCATGAACATTTAATTTCAACACAATTCTGTAGGAATGTGGAACGCGTTAAAAAGTAATGGGGATTTCAGTTACAAAGGCGGATTTACTAATATGCAGGAAATTGTAACCATCGTAATTACTGGGAATAACAATTCATAAAATCTAACGTCTGTGTCAGTAGCATGTAGATTTTTGTATTTCGAAGAGCTGGATGGTGTTGCAGACGTGGCTCTTATCATTAGATAAATTATAGCGTTAATTAGTTGTATAAACTGAAAAAACAATCTGTTAATGATTTACGCAAGCATAAAAATATTAAAATCAAGCCGAACCGTGCGAGCACGCTAGTGTCGCCAAGTTTTCAAGCACCTTCTTATGAATGATCAACTTGAGTGCTCCAGACGCGGCGTTTGAAGTGAAAACTTCTTCTAAAGGAAATTTAATGATACAAAATATGTAGGAAGATGTAGTATGCTTGTACTTTCAGGTAGTACGAATTTTTACATTATTTACATGCAGGAATTAAATGTATTTCTCTATGAAATTTCGTAAACTATCCACAATATTTTTATATACATGGAGTCATACTCTGTTTGAACAATAAGAAACATAAGTAAATAAAATATTATTATGAAAAGAAGGTAATTGTAGAAAATTTTGGGAAGTAGCGCGTAATACCTGGCCAACAGTAGAATCTTTCATGGTTTTAAGAACCGAGACATACCAATTTTCCAGTTATTTTCACCACAAAAGTTTTAAATTGCTTGTCCAAGAAATTTATATTTCTCTTGACAATACTAGATTTTCTTCGGCTTTGTTCGATGTCGGTTATTGCTTTTTCCGTATGAGCCGATTTACGGAACTCGCTATATCTCTCGATCAATCGAAATACGGGGGATGCCTTGCGTAATCTTTTTATAAAAAAAAAACTAAGTCGTTGCATCGTATTAAAGACTGGAGACATTACTACATTTCCGATTCCGAGGGAAGAGGCTATTCAAAATTTAAACCTTAAAATAGAGTCGCTATTCGAAGCTTGAACTCCTCCAACACAATGGGCCACCGTACGAAGCAATCCCACCGAACTTGTAAATATTCTATAAGGTCTACGGTGCCGACCTACTGAACTTTCAGCCTAGGTAGGAGTTAATATAAAATGCTGCATGATTGCGCTATTGCGGTACCGCCTTGCTATATGAAGCGGTTACAAAATGAGTTTCATAGCGAAATAGTTCAAGATCTTTTTATGTATACTTCAATGACAAGGTGAGGAAGTTGATCGTCTGATAGGAAACTCCAAGCCTATCCGTAAACAGTACGGTAGTGGCAGAGCGTGGGTTAATGCCGCCCATTGCGCATCTAAATTTGCCGCCCTAAGGCGAAAAAAATAAACAAAAACTCATTCAATAAATTAAGCGCGTGCCTCCTCCCCTGGAATATGAGACAAAAGTTAAATTTCATAAAAGGGTTTATTTTATGCAGTACGCCGACCCCCTCGCTTAAGCCCCCAACCACGCTACGCCACGGAAGTACAGAGTACCTACTGCGTGTCTGCAGTTGTTTGGTGTTGTGGCCACGAATTACGCATCTGATATCCACTATACTAGAATTGTATTCTGAGTATTAGTCTAAGATTCTGAGTTATGAACCTGATAACTTTCATCTCGACAGACCCTTTCATTTCCAACAGAGTATCGTTGCTTATCTAGAACATAGAACTTCTCATTGATGTAACTACCCCCGTTCCGAGTAATACACTCTATTTCATATCCGCTGGGGGGCGTGACGGGTGCGCTGCATTAGGAAATTGCCCCAATAACGTAGTTCCTGTGAAATGCCTCTGCGGAACACTTTAGCTGTCCATCTTTATGATGGATTTAATGGATTAAGTTTATAAGGGTCCCTAAGGCGTTGTTGCCTGAATTATGAGGTATTTATGTTTTTAACTTTCATGTTTCTGTAAAAAAAACATTGGTAGGAGGTAATGGTAATATGGGTTACGTTTTTTACTGTTGATTCTGGTTATATCTCCAAATTGGAAATAATAAAATTTGTAAGTTCTTCGCTTCAATTAGAACTATACGTATTTAGGGGGATGCTGCCGAACATGCCGATAGAGTCGCCCATTATCACATGATGGGATGTAATTGCCATCAGCAATCAGCGGGTGTACAGACAAGACAATAATATTACATGTTTCCTTGCATATTTCGCACCATCACTCACTACCATGTAATAATACTAAGGCCCCGTTTTTTTAATTGTAGCTATCTTTTTGTCCGAGTTTTATTAAGCTGGACGCGCTCGCAGCACCTGGAGCACTCGAAACTCTGCGAGCGCGCGTCCAGCTTAATAAGACCATGACAAAAAGATAACTACAGTTGAAAAAACCCGGTCTAAGACTATGGAAAAGTGTCGACCGCTCACGCTCGCTATAGTAATTTCCGTAAACCGACACTACATGCGTTTCACACGGAGTAATGAAGCTCCGCGAACATCTGGAAGCACTAAATTAAATGCTACACAATAAAAACAAACTGTTAGGGAGGAATTCCAAGTAAAAGTACGGCTGTCTTACCAAAGACAAACTGTTAATGTAAATGTATATGTATGATTCCCTAAAGTGATATTGAGTTTTTTTATTCAGTATCAGCTCGGAGTCTGGAGTTTGCGCCTGATATGGCGTTAGGCTCGCCCCCTATCACATCATGGGACGGAATAACGGCGAAAAGTGGGTGCACTAGTTGCGCCTCTGCCTACCCCTTCGGGGATAACAGGCGTGAGTGTATGTATGTATTCCCTAATTCTCTGAAGAATGCTAAAATAAATCATATATTATATTTCCAGAGCTACAATTTGAAATCTAGGTTCATGAACGTTTACTGACAATGATATAATTGAAACTGTGATATAACAACTTACCACACACTTGATTTTGTTCTTTTTGACACACTCGCTCCGTTGACCACCGAATGAGAGGTCGTCGACCATGACGCTCATATAATAATGACGTAACGTGTCCATACATCCGTCTGTGCGTCAATACCAATCGGGTGCCAGCTATAATGGTATGTAAAATTTTATGAATCTATACTATGATAGACTAAACTCTTGATTCTGGAACAGTCTGTCATCACGCTTGATGTTGCCGAAAGCCATCTTCGTCTTTAAGCGATTGACTAATTGTTATCGTCATTATCAGGCATAGGATGTATAGAGTTGAGCATAGGCCTCAACTGTAGATTCCCCAGTTCCCTAAAGATTTTCACTCTGACCTGTTCTAAGCGTGCATCGAGCAAACTTCTGCGAACTTTATCAGCGAGTATTATATCACCAATTGGCGTGACAACTATAATTATTAGAAACGAAATGTTGTTACAAAGCGTGGAAAGCTTGTATTGGGAACTTCGAAAACAAAAACATACATCACGCTTTTTATCTTCGAAGGGGTGGGGTAGGTTGATTTGCAGCTGGGGCACCTTGTATGTTTTTCGTCCCATGTTATGAGAGGAGTCAGCCCTTCTCACATCATGGGACAAGGCTCAGGCTTATCAACATATCGGGCACATACTCCAAACTCCGGGCTGAAACTGAGCAGAAAATCTCATTATCACCTGACCTGGGAATCGAACCCCGGGCCTAAGAGCGGTGGTCGTATGGTAAGTCGTATTACCAGTACGCCAGTAAGGCAGTCAAGTCAGTAAACGAACATCACTGCAGCCAATAAAATGAAGAAAGATATACTTAGCTATTCAACCGAGTAATATTGTTGTGTCTCTCAAACTATCCTCCACGTCTCATTCATTGTATGATTGCGCCGTCTAGACGCTGTCTATTACATGTATGGATTTTTATACGGTGTTATAAAATAGACGATGTTTCCATGGTTAACATGTAGAATGGATTTTAATGAAAGGTGGTGGTCGAGAAATTCCTACTAACATTATAAACGCGAAAGTTTGTACTTTTTTTTTTACAGCTGAAGAAATTACATAAACATGTTGTTTATTCGAAATTGAAATGTATGGATGTTTGTTACTCTTTCAGGCAAAAACTTCTGAACGGATTTCGATGAAATTTGGCACACGGGTAGATCATGTCCTTGATAAACACATAGGCTACATTTTATCCCGGGAAAATAAAAAGCGCGACTTTTATCCCGGAAAAGCTTTTTGATGCGGGCGGAGCCGCGGGCAAAATATAGTATTTGAATATTTTGGTATTGGGGTATACGTTATAGAGTTTTACGACATATTTTAATGTTTAGTACGTATCGCTTACACCTAGTAGAAATATATGAGGTTTTAGAGAAAGCAACGATGAACTGCATGAATAAAAATATTTTCGGCTAAGAAAACTAAACAGACTATATTAGGCATTGAATCGTTGGGATTGAACCTGTGACCATTGCGAGGTCGTCGACCATGAAGCCACATAATAATGACGCAATAAGTCCATGCGCCCGTTCGTACTAATCGGGTGCAGGCCATAATTGTATGCAATACGTGAATGGAGTGCGGTTGTTTGTGATCCGAGTTCCGGGAACGGATATACCTAATACGAAATTACGCCATAAATGTAATAACTAGTAGTATTTCAGGTCTGGGCCTGCTGGGTATTTTGAAGTTAAGAAACTACGTCTAATATAATCAAAATTTTAGTTCAAAACCTCTGACACCTAAGAAATTATCACATTCACAAGAATCAGAAATCGATACGTTTGTATTTTGCCGTATTCTAGTTCTTCAGTTTTTTTTTATGAAAAAGGCTACGATACGTTTAATAAGGAATAACCACTATCATTAGACCTGATGAAAAAAAAAATCTATACTCTGTAGCTATATGACACTTCCATTTACTAATGAAGAACGTGTTATCACCACCTGGACACACTTGAGCCTAACCCCCATTGTATAAACAAAAGCACATTCATCCCCCGTGTATTCGAACCGCACACCCTCACAGCCGCACCTAGCGGGGTGCGGTAGCGCTCCCTTAAATTGATACTACATGCATGCGGCGTTTGGACTATCAAATGATGAGATTCCGGTTGGTAATAGATTATGGCTGCAGATTCGATGATGGTAGCATAGAAGATTTTGTGCCTTAAAACTTAGGGGACAAGGGTCAAGTAGAAGAGTATAGGCCTATTATGAGGTTCATCGGATTATAAGTATGGAGAAGACAATCTCTGTGGCCGGCGAACAGGTGATGAGCCGGCGGAAAGAAAACCAGGTGCGATTCCGCACCAAAACAAATCTGCGACACCTGCAAGTATTTGTTCAGGTGTGGATGTTATGGTAAAGATTCTCGTCGACTATGGGGAACTAAATGTTTACGTTTACATAAGGAGTAACTAACTTCTACTAACTAGTGAGTAAACTAAATCCTAGATCTATCTACTCCAAGCTCAATTACTTCTCCCCCGCATTCGCCCAGTCAGGTGGTGTCGGAGTGATTCAGACCTTGTTATAGTGTTCAACGGGCGGAAACGGAAACGGGTATACAGTTGCGGTGTAAATATTGACGGGTCGACGGACGCACAGCCGCGTCGCCGGGCGGTAGATGAATTTTTAAATAGATCGATAGTTTTTTGAGAATTTCCGTGGGGTGAGTGAGTTGCATGCGAAAGGAGAGGTCGCCAATTCACTGATTGGAAAACATTAAAGTTGTATGTTTAACAACCTAGTGTCACGAGTGCGTTTCTTAAGGACACATCCAATTGGAGAAGCATCGCGAGTGCGTTTTCAAGTCGTACAATAATTTACATTCCGCGCCCCTGACTTAAATCGGACATTATGTGTATTATAGGTCTCAGGAACTTTACGGGATATCTGGTTCAACGACACCGATACACGAATATTTACAACCAAAAATATTTTCAATGTGCGAATCGAACCCGCGGCTATTTCAGCCGCTATCACCCGTTCTCCACCACGAACGCTGTCAAACGTCGTAAAACATTTTATAATGATGAGAATGTATTAAGTTCTTTGACCATAATCTTTGTCGGGCGGCGCTCTACACATATCCATATGGCACGTCACGAGGACGTGCTAACACGTCACGGCGGAAGGGTTGCGGCCGGTGTGTAATCATAAGCGGAGCGGGTAGCGGGATTTGATTGGAAAAGACCTGGGAGTACCTCGGTCCTCAGTTGTATTGCATGAATGAGGTATCATAAAGATAGGCGTTACTTAGGTAGCTGGCAGGCAGAGGGCTATTCTCCGCCCTGTGGATTGGGGGCCGCCCTGTGGATTGGGGGCGTTTGGAGAATTCCACCACGGTATCCCCTGCCTGTCGTAAAAGGCGACTAATAGGGGCCTCCGGGGGTCACGGGTGGGAGGGAGGGGCCGTCCACCTCCAGTCCAGTCTAGCCAACTTCTGTGACCCCCGTGATGGATGGCAGCGTGTCTCACGCTGCCTCGGACGCCTAGGGCGTCCTTCGGTGTACGGGGGCTTCTGAGCCCCCGCAACAACAGGAGAAGGACCGCAACAGCGATGCGCGCAGGGGCGGTTGCGGACGACAACTTAGACGTGAGTCGGAGGAAGCCCGCAGCCGTCCCTAATGCGCCGAAGATGGCTACCGCGGAGTTTTAGTTGGTATGCCGTGCGGTGTACATAGGTTAGGGACTCGGCCCGGCGGTCGCCCGACGTTTTCCATCTTTCCGGGCGGCTCAACGTCGGGTCGTAAGGCACGGTGA
Source organism: Lapara coniferarum (assembly GCA_949316025.1). Classification (NCBI taxonomy): domain Eukaryota; kingdom Metazoa; phylum Arthropoda; class Insecta; order Lepidoptera; family Sphingidae; genus Lapara; species Lapara coniferarum. The sequence goes on along the minus strand of OX438931.1, from coordinate 23,884,250 downwards.
ACCCAACATAACCGCTCAGTCGTTCCCCTTGAACACTGGGCGGTAGTAATAAGTCACTTTCTCCGCGTCAACAAAAAAAAAAAGAGGGCTATTCTACATTTACCGTCTATCTTTGACATCAATCTGGGGAAACATCATACTTTTGTCTCTTTCTGCCGCCAAACAACAGTGTCAAGTACCGTCAGGTAGTATTTTATTCAAAAAGGTATGTTTTGTTTCCAGTATTATTTTTGGGCAGTGTGAGTGCAATGTCTGGGGTAATGAGTGCAGCCAGTGTAATGCAATAATTTGTAATTCAAAGTTGTTGTTACTATTTTATGTGTAGTTATCATGAGTAGGTGACTTTATTTTATCTAACTACAACCATTAACCAAGTCACAACGAATTGTGAACCTATCTATTATAAAATCGCTTCGTTCACCACTATATTACACACCTACACAATTGATATGTGCGGCGTATCACAGTGTATGTATCGCTTCTCACGGCCGCGCCGCACCGCCCGCGACATGCCATCGTGCGCTTAACGGCCGCCGAACACCCCATGAATCTATGATCGTATGCCTATAGGTTGGTGTAGGTTAGAAAAATAACGTGTAACGGACAATTTGGTGTATCTGGTATCTGGGTCGCGGGTGTCACGAATCACGGATGTTGGTCAAGGAAAATGTTTTACCATTTTCAAACTTGGAGATTTATTGAAATAATAACAAGGTATATTTTATACATGGTACATTGATTTTCTTACTGTTTATTAATTAATACCATAAAATTGTTTCGTTCTTTGATTGTAAGATTTAAAAATTGGAGGTTTTGCTTTATTTAGCTGTATTAATACTAAAGTATTCCAGCATATACCGGATCGGCTATGTTGTGCGTCGTCGCACCGCCTCGCCATCTCCACGGATGTAAAATAAATATTATTAGGAACTCGGCTGGAATAAACTCTAAAATTCATCTAAACAGGCTTATTACCTTTTTGTGTAATTGATTGTAGTCGATCTAAAAGTTTTAAAAGGCAGGTTATTCAATTCTCATTTCATACCTTCTACATACCGCCTGCCTCGGTGAAGTAGTTGTATTACGGTACGACAGCAGTGCTGAGGTCTCTGGTTCGATCCCAGGGTCAGGCAAAGTGATATTGGGTTTTTACTCAGTATCATCCCGAAGTCTGAAATTTGTGCCCGATATGATGATAGGCTCGCCGCCTATTACATCATGGGACGGAATATTCACGGCGAAAAGTGGGTGCATTAGTTGCACCTCCGCCTAACCTTTCGGGGATAACAGGCGTGAGTATGTGTTCGTATTTCACATATTACTACAAACGTTTATTTAGTGTAACTACAGGACATTATGAGACCTGACATTTTATGTCTCAGGATGACGAGCGCAGTGGAATGCCACACAGTACTCTGTAACTCAAGGTGCTGGATGGTGTTTCTACTGTTTATGGTTGGTCGTATCGCTTACCATCAAGCGAACGGCATGCTCGTCTTGTCATTGAATGCCATAAAAAAAATGTGTATGTGTACCTTCTACATATTTCATTTGTCTGATAAGTTCTCGTTTCACAGAAAAGAAAATTTATCAGTCATCCATTATTGTTCCAGATGCACGGTGGTACTGTACAACGTGCGCAAGAACCGCCAGTCGCACGTGTTGAACTCGTCGCGCAAGAGCGTCACGTGCGTCGCGTTCTCGCCGGACGGCAGGTACCTGGCGACCGGCGAGTGCGGGCACGCGCCTGCCGTGCGCGTGTGGGACCTGCAGGTTAGCGACATCTAGCGGCGAGGAAAGAGCAACACAAATAAAACAATAATAGCACAAGTTTTACTCTAAAGTCGATACAGTAGCGATATCTACCGTTGAGACGGAAGCAAGCAATATTATGATTTCAATTATAATAAATTATAATCATTAATTATCCTTTATTGATATGATAATTAACAATCACGACATAGTGCATATTCATCATGGGCGAACATATTGTCATACTCTTTTTAGTTTTATGGCATTGAATGAAGAGACGAGCATGCCATTCGCCTGATAGTAAGCGATACGACCACCGATAAACAGAAGTAACACCATCCAGCACCTCGAGTTACAAAGTACTGTGTGGCATTCCACTGCGTTCGTCATCCTGAGACATAAGATCTTAAGTCTCATTATGTTCTGTAGTTACACTGGCTATACGGTCCTTTAATCCGAAACACAACCGTGCACACTGCTGCTTGGCGGTAGAAATAGACATTGCGGTGGTACCCATTCAGACGGACTCTTACATATGAGAGACCTACCACTCTTTCTAAATCATTGATTTCATTACAGGATCCAACCGCGTCCGGCGCGGTGCAAATCGCAGAGTTTCCAGGACACACCCATGGAGTCAGTTGTGTGGTATGTATTGGATATCAATTTATTACGTTTTTCTTTCCTCAAAAAAATCGAACAAACAAAATCCCAGCTTCATAAAACATTCTCAGCATTTAGAACGTAAACCATTTTTTAATGTTTCAGGCATTTTCCACGTCGTCAAAGTACCTGGTGTCCGTCGGTTCGCAGCATGATATGATCGTCAATGTGTGGGACTGGCGGGCGAACCTCAAATTGGCCAGTAATAAGGTAAAACACAGGAAAGGTCCAATATAATCATTAACTGAGTGAAGTTTCATTCATGACAAGTATTTTGTTAATGTAATTCAGCGCCAGGTCTTAGATAATTAGTTGTAGAGCGATGTAGTAAATCACGATTAGGAACCGAGCAGAATAATCATTCAAGTGACAATAAGTTCGAGAAGCAGGTGGTCTCCAAGAAACAACCTCCCCTAGCCCAACGGCATGGGAGGTATCAGCCAGCTGGATGTTTTTTGTAGAAAAAATAATGTGTTTCAAATGTAACGAGGAAATACCGTTTATATTTATTTTATAATTATTGTTAATAAACGTTACAGGTATCATCGCGTGTGAAAGCAGTTAGTTTTTCGGAGAACGGAAACTACTTCGTCACAGTCGGGTTCAGGCATGTCAAGTTCTGGTATCTAGAGTACTCCAGGAATGCTAAGGTGAGAGCGTCATTAGAAACATTTGAGTAGATGCTAGAAGTCTTGTGGTTTAACGGTTTCATATTGTGTTTTAAAATTTCGATGTGGTCAATATATTTTATACTAGTAGTGCTCACGGCTTCGTCCGCGTGAATAAGTTTTTCCGGGACAAAAATATTTTCCCGGGATAAATAGCCTATATCACTCAGGAGTTATGTCGCTTCCTATTAGTGAAAGAATTTTCAAAATCAACCGGTTCAGTAGTTCCTGAGATTAGCGCGTTCAAACAAACAAACAAACTCTTCAGCTTTATAATATTAGTAATGATATCTTACTGTCTCCTTTTCAGTTTAAAGAGCCAGTGCCGCTCATGGGCCGGTCGGCGATCCTCGGCGAGCAGAAGGACAACGAGTTCTGCGACGTGGTGTGCGGGCGCGGGCTCGCTGCAGACAGCACGTACGCGATCACTCGGGGCGGCCTGCTGTGCGAGTTCAACAGCCGGCGACTGCTAGACAAATGGGTTGAGTTGAGGGTACGTACCGTGGAGTGTGACATCTGGCGGTCGAATGTTCTGTATACGGGCAGGGAAGAAGTGACTACTGCACCTGATGGTTAGTGGAATATTGATTGACGGGAGATGACTATCCTTAGCCAGTTGATACAATATAATGGTCTGTTGAAACCGGATATACGTAGGCTGAGCCCGGAATGCGAACCCGTGGCTCACTATGGTGGGTATAAAGGGGAACAATATGATAGCTAGTTTTGTAGTATCTATGATTGGCTGGTCACTAGTGATTCGATTGGGTTATTCTTAATTTCAGTATGCGATTTCCATATGGTCTTTTTGTTTATCTAAAATATGAGTGTCGAATGGTAGCGCCATCTAGTTATGGCATTTGGAGGAAAGCGGAGTTAACATAGCGACATCTGTTGATGAGAGGCATACACTAGTTCTTAAATCGAAGGGCTATGTTTTATCGATAAAAGTATTGAGTGCGATATATTTTGTCGATATATTTTTTTGTTAAACGCGATCATGTTAGGAGGAATACCCTATACAAAGACCGAATATAACAAATACATAATTCCATTTTATTTTCAGACAACATCAGCTAACTGCATGGCGATAGGCTCTAACTACATTTTCGTGGGTTGCGCCGAAGGTATAGTGCGGTGCTTCGCTCCGGACACGTTGCAGTACATCACTACGTTGCCACGAACGCATTATCTGGGGGTTGACGTTGCGCAAGGGGTTAATATTAGGTCAGTATTTCAACAATTTAGTTTATTTGACTGCCTCGGTGGCGTAGTTGTATTGCGTACGCGTTACGAGTACGATTTGCGCGCTGAGGTCCTGGGTTCGAATCCTGGGTCGGGACAAAAAAATTTTGTGACTGGGTTTTTCCATCTTAAAAAATTACTCAGTCGCAGCTCGGAGTCAGGAAGTTGGCGGTGTGATACCCCCGTGCCTCGGAAAGCACGTAAAGCCGTTGGTCCTGCGCCTGATCTCTCTCCGGTCATGTCGGATTGCCGTCTCACCGGACTATGAGAGTGAAGGAATAGCGAGTGCACCTGTGTATTGCGCACACACTTGTGCACTATAATATCTCCTGCGTACCTGGCTGATCTCCGTTGAGATTTGCCACCGTGGCCAAAACTGGCTAGGAAGATTTTCATTTCATTCATTTCATTTTATTTCATTTCATTTCAATTTAGTCCCAATACTGGAAACTGGCTTTCCTACTATTATGGCGATTTTGGTTCGTTTCAAGCTGTTTCAATGAATGTTGTTGATTAGCCAGAATTATAATCAAATCTTACCATGTACAGGGAGGTCGGTATTGATCCAAGAGACGTTGATAGAGTACCGATAGAGCAATATTATTATTATTAGTTATTTTTGTCCAGTCACATGTTCCGTCAGCCATCGCAAGCCCGGTATCCGGACGCGGTGGCGCTGACGTACGACGAACGAAACCATAAGCTGACGGCCGTATATAACGACCACAGCCTTTACGTGTGGGACGTCAGGGATATAAAGCGGGTGAGTTTATAGGATAACATTAGTATATGTATTAATTACAAGAACAGAATATCGTGGCATAGATTAATCAATAAAGCGCTTGCAAGTATCGATTTTCTAGAAGAGTGTTTATAAAAGTTATCGATACTTTAAACCCGCAAGCGGGATTCTATCGATATTCACAAGTGATGTGATGACCTCGCCTAGTAAACATTATTATACAAATCTTGTGAAGATATCCTCTTGCTGCTTGAGTAATGAGCATTGGTTATCATGGAATTTTTTGTCGATATTTAACACTGACTTTCAACTACTCATTATTGATTAGCTCAAATTATCGATATTTACCGAATTTTATAGCATTCTCGTGTCCACAGGTGGGTAAATCTCACTCCGCGCTATATCACTCGGCGTGTATATGGGGAGTGGACATGGTGTCGGCGACCGGCGGCACCTTCATCACGTGCTCCAGCGACGACACAGTCAGGCTCTGGAGGCTCTCAGCACCGCAACCGCAGAATATATACAGCAACGTGAGTATATGACGTGCGGTCACGTGACGTGTAGTAACGTGGCGTGTAGTGACGTGACTTGTGGTGACGTGACGTGTAGTGACGTAACGTGTTGGGACGTTTTAAAGCGAAAAGTGAGGTTTGTCTACTTTCGAAGGGATTGACCCCATTGGGATGGTACTAAAGTGTACGTGTGTAGCAATGTGACCTCATTAGACGTTATAAGGAGTAAAGTTTTTTCTACACCAAAATGAATTAGTTTTATTGGGGTGGTTTCATTTTACTTAAAACCCTTATGAAGTGGCTTTTGTTACAATGTTTACCATCAGTAATTGAGTGTTTATTTTGACTTTCAGGAATTGAATAAAGTCTTGTACATAGATTCTGAGTTGAAGTTTTTGAAGGACGTCGATCTCACGGCTACGAATGACAAGGACAAGGCGAAATCGTACGACGACAAGATCGGAGTCAGGTGAGTGAACATTTCGTACTTAATATTAGTCACCTGTAGATGTAGCGGTAACATAGTGGATGTTTGGTTGCCAATTTGTTCGCTTGATATAGCGAAAGGCACGCATCGCTTAATACTACGGAAATACATTCAATACATAAAAAAAATAAAAAAAAATAATAATACATAATGAAACTGGTTCCAATTTGTATTTTGACTCGTCAAGCCCAGCGACGGATGTCGGCGTCCGAGTATATAGGGTTTCCGCATACATCTATATGTATAAGTGGGGCTTGATGGGTCAAAGTACAGGTTCTCACATACAAATAAAGGAGCGATGGATTTTTAACCGACTTTCAAAAAAGGAGGAGGTTCTCAAATCGTGTGTTTGTATTTTTTAATTATTGTTTCACTTTTCCAGATGCGTGCGCGCGTCCCCCGACGGTCGTCACGTGGCGGCGGGCGACCGCGCCGGCAACGTGTGGGTGCACGCGCTGCAGCACGCCGACACCGCCGCCGCCGCCACCGCCACGCTGCTCCACACGCTCGAGGCGCACGACGCGGAGGTGTTGGCGCTAGAGTACTCGCCACCCTCGGGACCAAGGCTGCTGGCCTCGGCGTCCAGGGACCGGCTGATACACGTGTTCAATGTCGATAATGTAAGTTGGTGTAGTGTTCAAGGTGGGAAGCGCCTGGTGTAGTGACGGCTTCTAGTGTCCTCATTGCACTTTTACTTTCTATCGCTAAAAGTCAGTCAGAGTTAAATGTTGGTCCATCAAAAGAAATAATGTCCAGGTAGATCGTTGGACAACTGTCGAGCTCAGCGCGCTGCTGTGTAATACTTGTAATTTGTCGTCGAATTATGGTGCTATCTTCTAAACATTTCATGTCTTCTCCAGGGTTACCAGATTCTACAGACGCTGGACGAGCACTCGTCTTCCATCACCGCGGTGCGGTTCATCATGTCCAGCGGCGGACTGCAGATGGTCTCGTGCGGCGCCGATAAGACTATATTGTTCAGGCAGTTGAGATCTGTGAGTACACATACAAATATATAACGCCATTATCCCCAAATGGGTAGGCAGAGCTGCAACCAGGGTACCCACTTTTATATGTGATTGGCGAGCCTATCGCTATATCAACTACAACAAAAACCCAATTATAATAATGAATAATATATGCAACTCGATATTATAATATTTAATTACAGACGCAAGATGGTAGTTATCAGTTCGCGAGAGGTCAGAACGTTTCGGGTCGGACGACGTTGTACGACATGGAAGTCGACGCTGGCGGCAGACATATACTTACCGCTTGTCAGGTAACTGTATTGTTTTTATTGCTGCACAGCTCTAGAATTCTAGGTCAAGGGTATAAAGGTCAATTTCGCTTGTATTTGTATTGCAGGATCGTAACGTAAGAGTGTACAGTGCGGCTCACGGCAGACACACGAAGACTTTCAGAGGCACCACCGCTGAAGACGGAACTCTTATTAAGGTGTGTATAACATAATAAGGCAATATAATTATATGATATATTTTGCACGGCGGTACAACGATTGCTCCGAATAAAGTAAACCCACTCTAGGGGGTGATTTAATGAGCGACGTGTAGGGATCAATCGTTGAAGACAAAATCAAGTGGGCGCTTTCTCCTTTATAGTATTCATACTATTTCATTATGTTAAAATAATGCTTTTTGTACTACCAGGTGGCGCTTGACAACAGCGGTATATATCTCGCCACCTCAAGCACAGACAAGATACTGAGCGTCTACGATTACTACTCGGGCGAGTGCATGGCGACCATGTTTGGACATTCAGAAATTGTTACGGGTCTTAAGTAAGTATAAAAATAAATTATACATTGTGAAAGCTTCGGTAGAATCAGTTTAGCCTTTTAGAATCAAACAAAAAAAATAAGGTTGTAAGCAGTTAATCCCAATTTAATTTTTTCATAAAAATAAATGTCTTGATTCAACTGTAACTGTATGTCTTATTGTAGGTTCACACCCGACTGTCAGTACCTGGTGTCCGGGTCGGGAGACGGCTGCATCTTCGTGTGGCGCGTGCCTCATGACATGGTGGTCACCATGCGCGCCAGACTCGCGCAGCAGGCGATACGGCAGGGCAAGTGAGTCAAATAACTACATTATAACTATTCTGTATCGGATTCCTGTGAATTATAGCTTCTAGCAGTAATGATTATGTGCAGAACTGAGCACGGAATATGCGCGATTTTACCGTGTCAAAACATCGTCTCCAATCCTATAATGAGCGCATACACGTCATTCGAAGCCATTCAATACGACGCCCACGCCCATCAATATTCAAAACATTGTTAGTATTTTTTTTTTAAAACAAATTCAGTAAATATGTTGCTTGTAGGAAAGTGTCAGGCGCCAGTAACGGTACGTCGGGGCTGGAGAGTGAGAGTGAGTCGCAGTGGGGCTCGCCGCCGCGGGACATGCCGCCAGACAAGTTCACGGCGCCGCAAGTGCCTGACTACACGTGAGTACCGTGCTATAATAGAGGATTTTTTTTTGTTAATGGCCCTACTGACACGAGTCGGCTTTTCTGGTCACACCGGTCTTTAGGGTGAACGTAAAAGGCGCTCGCAACCCTTTGAATATAATCGAGGAAGAAATACTGCCTCGGTGGCGTAGTTGTATTACAGTACGACTGCAGTGCTGAAGTCTCGGGTTCGATCCCCGGGTCGGGCAGTAATATTGAGTTTTTGTATTCAGTATCAGCTCGGAGTCTAGAATTTGTGCCCTATATGGCGATAGGCTCGCCCCCTATTAAATCATGGGACGGAATGACGGCGAAAAGTGGGTGCACTAGTTGCGCCTCTGCCTACCCCTTCGAAGATAACAGGCGTGAGTGTGTGTGTGTGTAAGAAATATTAAATGTAAAACAAAATTATTATTAATATTAAATCAAATGCACTAAAAATTTAACTAATACGTCGTTAGATATTTGTTTTTATTTTATATTTAATCGTCTTCTTTGAAAATAACATTATTTTTATTCAAAGTGCTTAATGTTATTCGTTGTGCATGTTTTGTAATTATAGATGCTGTTTTCACAATCACTTATAGATGTTTTGAGCAAAGCTCGTATAGTATTTTATCGTACTAAAGGCAGGATCGAGAGTAAAGAACGCTTGTTAACCAACATCATGTAAAAAAAAATATATTTTGTATATAAAAATAACCAGTTATAATATGATGTGTTTTAGGTTACGGATAGGGCGGCTGCCGTCGTGGGCCAAGAAGAGTCTGGGCGACGAGCTGGCGGCGCCCGAGTCCCCCGCGCCCGACCCGCCCGCCCGGGGCAAGTGGGCCACCAGGATCAACCCGGCACCAGGTTACTTGCATCTTTTGCTCATTCATTTAAGGTCGTCGTCAATAAAATATCCCTATTCAATTCTTCGATCCGATCCCGAGGGAAAAGTGATCTAAATAAGTTAACATGTCAAAATAACTGTTGAGGTTGGTCCATTAGCTCAATGGAGAGCTAGATCACCTGTTATTGATAAATGTCTAAGGATACTTATAAAGGCAGCGCGTTTGAAAAAGCCTTGTTGAACTTTCAGGAGAAATAAGTCTTTGCAAACTAGAACAAGTCACCTACAATTCCTTGAGCAGATCATCACAGCAATCTGATTATTAAAAATTAAAATTCATATCTCGTTGCTATTGCATTCATGCTACAGTGAGGATAATAACTTATTTCAGCTTCGGAACAGTATTTAAATGTTTCATATACGTTGCGTTTTTTTTAGAAAAACGCGTCGACTCCGACGGCTCCAAAGACAGTTCGTTAGACAGCGGTACCGACACACGATTCATTGAGAAGAGAAAAGACCAACAAACGGGCAAGCAGGTACGTGTGTCATATATGCTACTAGTACTGTAATGGGGTTAGTGGCTTAGTGGCTGTGTTGAAATGACAGTGGAGGGTGAGGGGTTGGTGTAAATATATTTAGAGGAATTAAATTAAATAGTCTTTGGTTTTTGTAATAATCAGTGGGCTTAGAATGTGAAAGACAAATACGATGTGTCTCCGCTTCGTTTATTGTGATTGGTTGAGAGACTGACGTATCGGTATTTTGATGTTTCTGATTGGTCGAGAGACCGATACGTCAGTCTTTCAACCAGTCACAATAAAACGAAGCGGAGACGCATCGTGCTTTTTTTTTCACATTCTAAGCCGCCTGATTTCTGTGAATAGACTGACATGGTTTAAAATGGCCACCAATATTTTTAATTGCAACTTTTTACTTTTATTGGGACATTTTAAAAAGATAGTTGTGTAAATTGAAAGATATTTATTGTTTGATTGTAAATACCTTTGGAACTGTGTCTAAAAATGATAAAAAATGAGCTACAACCTTGAACATTAAGATGGTATGTATATTATAATAAAAAACCTCATTTCAACACAGCCATGGTAATGTATAAATGTTAATAAATTAGATATAATTGTTTACATAGACACATTTTATTTTGATTTCTAAGTGGTATTACGTTGCTCACTTGTAAAAAAGAACTTGTATCGTCTATCTCTTTCATTAAAAATACACATAAAAAAGTAAGACACTACTGTCAATATCCTTCAAGAGGTAAAGTGCAACTGTTGCACATAGAAAGTAAGCCTTCGTCTAGTAAGAGGCATAATATCCACCCCAATGGTGTATGTGAACAATTATATCTATATAATGTGATAATCATACGTCCTCGTGTCACTCACAAATGGTTTTGGTTTGTGGTGGTGGTTTGTGCGTGCACAAATGTTAATTTTGATTGGTCGGAAAATTTACGTTTATTGGCTCTTTTTTGTTGTGATAATTTTTTTGTTTTTGATAAATCTGGTGAAGGTGTATGTGAATCATATAAAAGTAGAGGATAACCTAATAAATTGTAGATTTTCCGATTAAATTGACTTTTTTCTATTAATATTTTACTTATATTGTTTTTTTTTTCCTTTCCTTGTAAATGGTACGAGTATTTGCATTTATTTATCAATATTTAATCGCTTTACATGTTTTTTTTCCTTAGCCTAAATAATTGTGAGTTACAATTTTTGCATCCTTGTACAATTATTTTTCATGAATTATTTTTTCGCCTTAGTTATGAGTTATGACCACTGTACATTTAGTTAGCACACAAAGCTTGTACCATTTACACCCCTGTCTACCCTGTAACTGATTGGTTGCGGTGCTGTTACACTAGCGGCCGAAATCGCTGAATCTGTCCCAACTGCCGCGCGTCGAGGCGTTGTTTCGCAATTTTGACGCGACCATACGAAAGACGTACGATATATTGAGTATATCGCCGAGGGTCGAGAAGGTTTTGTTATGTTTTTTTTTATTTTTTGCATTTTGTTATGTATTGTTACGTTTTGTTATGTTTTGTTACGAGACTACAATTTGTTGCACCTTGTTACGTCATCGCTTGTGTGTGCAATTTTTGCTACACTGTCGATATTCGCACAAAACATTATTATACTATCCGTGTTTTTTAACTTCATAGATTGAAATAAATTATAAAAAAAAGTTGGATTGTTTTCCATAACCCCGATATTCACCTCAGGTCCTTATTTTAAATACATATATTATTCTTTGTTAAGTCATGTAAACATTTTAAAATAAGAAATATTTTAACAATTATTGTATTGATTATTTTTTGCAAAATATCTGTTAATGTTTTGACAGCTAATTAAAATCTGTCAATATATAATATTACAATATAAACTAATTGAGTCTAAAATAGTTGAGTTCTCTTTCCTCGTTGGTCGTAAAGTTTGGACTGCACTAGTTTTATTTATTTATTTATTTATTTATTTATTATAAGCGCATCCACATCGTGTATATTAACAATATTTATAAACTAACTTACATATAGGAAAAAGATCTGATATACACGACACTTATGGATCGCATAACATTTGCAAGATAAGTAGCATGTATATAAATTAAGTATTACAGACTTACATTAGCAATAACGAAACAAAAAGAGATAACATCTAAAACTAAGTAATTAAGCACTAAAAACAGATCGATGGAACAATTAAAAAATATAATATAATAATGAGTAATTAAAACCTCTATTAGTTCCATTTGTAGTTATTTAATTTTTGTTTGAAGACCTGTAAGGAATTCGAAAATATGTCGATTTCTGAATCGTGGCATTGGACTGAATTGTACTGATCGAGGAGCCGGTGCAAAGGTGATTGGAGACCTAAATTAGTTTTGGTGAAAGGGGTACGAAAAATGTTCTTGATTTTGTGCCTAGGGTAAGAGTGAGGTACTGATAGCGACACTTTTTCTAGAAGATGACTGTGTTTAGTTTTCATACAATTCAATAGTTTACAAATGTATTTGTAGGCAAATTGTAGTGAAGCTTACCGCAAACAACATGCATGTAGCTATAGAAAATAGGGTCATTGTTATGTAAAAAATTACTTCATGACGCCTTTTCATATTATTATCATTCTAGTGATGTGCTCATGTCATCATTTAATTGTATAAAAAAACGAAGTTTGCTTCTAAGCTTGCTTAGTATGTATTGAAGTAAGTGCGAAGCGGCTGTACAAAGAAATTATGCTTTTAAACTGTATGCTTTACGCTTCAGCTATGCACTGTTTGTTTTTGTTTACCATTAAATCTTATTTTTGGGGGTATTTGTAAAAAGTGTGTCGAGCCGTGTCGTTTCTGATCTATAGGCAAAGTGGATAATATACATACGAATTTGGGTATATGGAGGTATGACACCTCACCACCCTTGCTATTAGACATGTTTTTTTTTATCAAATTGTGACCACATTTATAAACATTTTTGTTATAATATCTAAGAATTTACATTGTTGATAGCGAAAATGTTTTTTATTTTTAATTATTCAGTCAACAAAATGTGTGCAACGTTAACCAACCTCTTTATTATTAATGAAAAATATTTGAATTTATTGCTTTTCTGAATTGTTATATCTTATCCCTTCAAGCCCCGCTTAAATATATAGATGTATGGGAAAACACACCGGTGTCGGTCGCGGGGCTTGAGGAGTCAAAATAATAATGTTAAAAAATATTCTGCGTTAATCGAGATGGCTCAATGCTTCGAATACGGGCATCCTTTGATAAATAGGCACCTGAAAGCAATTATAGTCAAAGCCTTTCCTAATATAGCCCTAGTCTAGTAGAAATCTTCGGTAACTTTATTACAAAAAAAAAAGAGCAGCACGGCTCGACAAGTATATCAAAATTTTGAGTTTGTTATGTTAATTTCCTTTATGTTGTTCACAATAGGTGACATTAAACTTGTCCAAGAATCGAATCGTGGACCCACGGAGTCGACACCACACTGACGATTCGTCGCTTGGCAGTTTTAAATATGAGGTTCGATATTTATAATAAACTGATGGTGATGGGTTACGTATGTTAGCGTAGGTGTTCATTATGAGTGAAGTATGTAGTGGTGAGTATTGTTATTTGCGTTTGTCAAATTACTATTCCTGTTGGTTATGGATGGGCGTTTATCATCAGGCGATGTTTTTAAGTATCATAATCGTGTATAATATAATAAATTTAATAAATTTCGATACGGTAAGTTTAAAAAGTAGAATGTTTGTTATCTTTTTACCACTACATACAAAAATCTCGTTTACCATTGCTATATGTGTATTAACTGAATGTGCCAGTATGACAATTATAGTGTATGTCAAAGAACTTTGGATTAATTGTAAGCTAAAACATCGTTCACAAAATCGTTAGTGTTCGTTCAATAATAAATACAATCCATTTGTTGTAAGATTTATTTACTCCTTGACAATAAACGCAAACAATCAGTGTTTTCTTCATCATTGTTGTATCAATTTCATTCTTATGATAAATAACTAAATTTTATTTTTCCCTGATTAAAAATATCACTTGATAAAGTTGATGAAATGAAGAATCGATATTCAGTTTACATTGCTTTCAAAGTTTGTTGACTCACACTATATACAGTATACACCCAACTGTTGTGTACGAACAGATTTTTCATGAATAATTTATTTAACGATGTTTATGGCTATAGTTTAATTTCACTCAAGCACTTTATCGAAATGAGAATAATTTAGAATCTAGATTAAATGGCTGTTGGGTGTACGAATGCTTATGATTTGTGTTATATAAATTCACAACACGTATAACCTTATATTAGTCATGCTTTTTTATCATTACTTCAGTCGTTCATCCAGTAAAAATATTTAGATATTCTTAAAATTCGTTAAAACATTTGGGGGTAAACATCATTCAGTTGTACAAAATGTTCATTCGGTCACTCATTCGTTTCAGGACCAAGAGTCGACGGAACACGACGGTGACATCGAAGACATATCTGATGGGGAACGGACGTCCTCGTCGGAACGCGCCACCAGGCCCACTTATTATCCTGGCAATAATGATGATGAGACACCTGGGTAAGCAATTTTTACAGATTCTCAGATCGTCACAAGATTATTGGTGTCCATTTTGATAGTTTAGTATTAACGTGGAAGGATACTGGCATGAAAAATGCAGTTGTAATAAAGTGACTGAAGAGACTGTGTTTCCTTTACCTCAATTATGTACCTAGAACTGTAAAGTTGCGATGCAAGAAATTGCTGTTTTTCCATAGTTAATAAGCACCAATGGCTACAATCACCACAGATTAAGAAAGTATGTCGTTACTTACGGCTCTGCTAATTGATTTCGTTTTTGGCAGGGAGTTCATGGTGAACGCGATGGATGCCGAGGAGCTTCGGCAGTCGGTGCGCCGCTCCAAGAGATGGAAGGCGGAGTCGCCGCGGCTGGAGCTGCCCGCCGCCACCACCTCGCTCAGCGGATCCGGACACGATTCTGATGATGACGAGGTATAGTCCAGGGCCTATGGGAGCAACTTTAAAATACCCTACAATAGGCTGTGTTCTGTAATATCGAGTTTGATGACGTGGAGGGAGTGATATTCGGAACTTTCGGTATCACATGGTACCTTTGCGAATACAGTTATTTTAGTAGTGTGGAAAACGAATAATTCACCGTTTTCTTTATCAATTAAATCGATATTTTTTTGTAGATTTTAACCTACCACTATAAAAATTTAAACTTCGGTTATGCATACTGTAGAAATTAATCCGACGAATCACGTCGACGTGACACCGTGAAAACACTTCGAATGGTTCGAATCGAACCCGGTGTCCTTTTTCAGCTAACTTATTTCAATCGTATGCTAAACTATGTAAGCTACAAATCGCAGATCACTGAGACTGAGTAAGTCTGTCTTTGCTCGAAATTCAGCTGGACGAGACCGTCCCTAACAAACAACCACTCAACCCCACCAAAGCAGGTGTTTCTCAACAAATCTGCGGTCCAACCCCGGCTCCTAGATGTTCCTCGAAGGGGCGGGAAGCGAATTGGCGGCAAGTAGGTAGTTATGGCACAGGGTACGAATAAGAGGGACATGGTACACGTTTTTGTTGGTCTGTGACAGATTGACTATCTGCCCGTTTGGGGGTCGAGGTATCTATCGGCTTGTTTCAATCAGCAAATATAAAGTCATAATTCTAGGTATGATTATGGATACCGTTATTTTGGAGCATTGGGATAATTACAGAATGTCTGTTTTAAAATTAACTCTGATTATGTGTGTGTATTAATATTGTGAGTAATACACACATTTTTATTCAACTGTCTTTATTGCAGGAAATAATGAAAGTGTCTTGAAGGTTAATAAAAGATTTAGTGGCGACACCTTGGTCTGTCTGTTTGTTGGTTCTCTTGTGTGTCTGTATGTCGATTATATTTTAACGTATGTGTCTATGTCCGTTTTCACGAACTGTCATATGGTGGAAGACTAACTTATCAGTCCACATCATAGTACTGTGACATCTCCATCGTCGTTCGTGACGCATTGATATGTGTACGTTAAGGAAAACTTCACGAAACGGGCATATATGTTTGTATGTCTTTGTGTTTTGATTCGATACTTTTTTCATAATCTTGAAATTTGGTATGAAGTGATCTACCTCATAACATTTTGTTTTTCAAAATGTACAATCGATAAAAACTTTGTATTATTTTTAACTGGTAGGAATTGTGTCAGTTTCAAATGCATTTACCTACAGTAATGGCTATGACAATACATTTAAATTACAATTTCTTTAACAGGTATCAACGCCGTCGGGCGACAACGCGGACCGCAACCCGCTATCAGGGTCTTGCGAGTCGATAGACACCGCTGGACGGAGAGAGAAATACATAAAGTCAGCATTCGACAGTCTGAGTGGAGTTGAGATGGATACTACGCTTACCGGAGGTGAGACACGTTTTTTTTCTACCCACCTAAGAAAATAAAATCATATATTACCGGGTGAGATTTTTGACTAGGATTCAAAGCAAATGTCACATCAACAATTGCTGTTATCATTATTGTCAACATGATGTCCACTGTTGAACATAGGCGTCCCAAATAAATTTGCTCATTGACTAGACGAAATGATGTGCTATATTAGTCTTGGAAAAGTTGTAGATCATCAAATTATGTAATGATTCCTGCAATAGAAAATGTATTATTATGCAAGTAAATTATTATATAAACTCTAAACAAAATAAAAAACTACATGTATTTTTTTGTATCACTGTACCTACTTTATATCTTTGAACTGATTATGAAAAGAGCAACCCTAGAGATTTATGTCCTTCTCTGGTAGAAACTGCTTTCCGAACTAGTGATTAATTCTAAATTGACTGAATCTATGTAACGTTAAACATTTTATGGATTCGAATAAATTATTTCATTTCATTACCAAGAGGCTTACCCCCTATTACATGGGACTTAACCAGGGAAATTTACGTATGATTATACCTTTCTTTACTATGCAACGTAAGATATGCTATTATTAGAAACTGCAACGGTTTTGATTTAAATAAAGATATGTACAACTGACTTAACAGAAATACTTCACAAAAAATATCACCAAGCAACCAACCGGCCAGAATGTCAATGATCAACTGACTCGAACTGTCAAACGTTCTGTGCTTTATAGCAAAAATGGTAGATCACGTTATAAATACCCTCACAAATAATGTTTTTGCTCTAACACTATGTTATGTGTGTGTCACAGGCCACACGTCGCTATCGGCGCAGCACCTGTCACGCGCGCCCGTGCCGCGCCCCGCGCCCGCCTCCGCCTCCGCCTCCGCCTCCGCGCCCTCGCCCGCGCCGCGCTCCAAGCCGCTTGATCCCGAGGCCGCGCGCCGCCGGGAGGAGCTCAACCGCAGGATACTAGAGACCAGGCGCCAGCTCGAGAGTGTGAGACACTTTATTACATTAACACGCAAACACGCACACACGCACACGCACTAACACACACACACACACACACACGCGCACTAACACACACACACACACACGCACTAACACACACGCAAACACGCACACACGCATACGCACGCACACACACACGCACGCACGCACACACGCACACGCACACACACACACGTACACACTGTCACGCAGAAGTGCAATTAATGCACCCACTTTTTGGCGTGCGTATTCCGTCCCATGATGTGATAGGGGACGAGCCTATGGCCACGTCGGGCACAAATTTCAGACTCCGGGCTCATACTGAATAGAAAAATCCAATATCACTTTGCCCGACCCGGGATCGAACCCAAGACCTCAGTATTGCAGTCATACCGTAAAGCAAATACGCCACCGAGGCAGTCATTACATTAACCTTTTCAAACATGCTGCAAACCATTTGAATAGGTAATATGTCTGTTACTATCGTCAAGCAGCAGTGTGCATGCACTGTTGTGTTTCGGTTTGAAGGACATTGTAGCCAGCGTAATTACTGGGTATTATGAGATTTAATATCTGAAGTGTCAGGGTGACGAGAGCAACGGAGTGCCACGCAGTACTTTGTTATTCAAAGTTCTGTGTGGGGTTGCTACTATTTATGGGCGGTCGTATCTTCTACCAACACGCGAACGGCGACTCGTTTCGTTATTCATCTGCAATATAAAAAACAATTGGTAACTGAATGTTGTAATATTTCCGGCGTAGGGCCGCTGCAGACTCGAGAATAACACACAATGAAACCACCTCGACCGTTACGTACATGGACTAATAAGAGTATAGACTGACGATCCCCATACATTGAAGCGTTCACCTGAAAAAGTGCAAAATCCCGGCTTATTGCTAGATGGCGCTGATAATTAGCCTGGAAACTTCAACATCTGCCGGGTTTCAAAAATGTCCCGTTAGGGGGCATTGTACCGTAAAACAAAATAGTTTAGCATTAGAATGGACATACAACAGATGGCAGTAAGGCGCTTCACACACTGCCCCGCACCACGCGCGCGGGTGAGTGTGTGAAGTCAGGGACGATGTCAGAGCCACAAGCTATTTCATCAAGGTTCACTTGTTTAGCGACAACCGGGGATCAACGTGATTTTGTTGATTTTTTACCAAATATTTTGCATGTGCGGTGCATCAGCTTACAAAAGTCAGTTGGTTATGTTAAGTTTACATGATTATTATAGTATTTTTTAGGCTTTTAGGCTTAAAGGGCAGATCCAATGTCAGAATTGAAAGAAGTGGCCGCCATTTAGAGTTTCTTTCTTTAAGGCCAATTGACCTCAAAATCGATCGCTGGGAATATCTTTGGTTACGAGAGACGGATCCAAGGCTAGAATTGATAAAAGTGGCCGCCATTTTGAATTTCTTTATTTTAAGGCTAATCGACCGCACAATCAATATCTGCGCATATCTTTAGTTACAAAAGATGGATCCAATGTCGGAATTGTAAAAAGAGGCCGCCATTGTGAATTTCTTTGTTTTAAGGCCAATTGACCTCAAAATCGATATCTAGTAATTTTTTAGCTTTTATCTATAAAAGGCAGATCCAATGTTAGAATTGAGAAGGCACCGCTATTTTGAACTTGTTTTAGGGCCCATTAGCTTTAAAATCGATATTTGGGCATGCCTTTAACCACAATATAATGATTCGTTTTAATTGTGATAAAAATGAGCATCATGTTGGATTAATTATTTGTTTTCAAAGTCTTCCATCAACCATACAGCCTGTAAAGTGTAGAAGTTTCATAGAAGATTGACTTCCAGAAACAGATTTGTTTGAAATAGCAACGGTAGCTTACTATTCAATATTTTCAAGTTAGTTGAGACCACAACTGTGAGCTTTTAACACTTCTTCATGTGCATTTTAATAATTTATTATAACCAACCGTTACAGAAACCAGTGTTATTGTAAAATCAAGCAAACTTCTGGCTTTCAGAAGTGTGGGATATTGAAAATTAAAAAAAAAATCTTTCTTGCTTGGCTCACTTCTGTTCATCCCACATTATGTTAATAATTTCAAAGTTATGTCAATAGTTTGACTTTATTCAACTACATTTTACACTATTTTAATGGCTTAGTTTTTAAAAATTAAATGAGAATGAATAATTAGAATAGCAATAGATGGTGTAGGTAATAACAGATGCTACATAGCAGCGACACCAAACTGTATCCCCTGAATTTATAACATACATGTTTTGGATTGCCTTCCATTATAGAAATTTTTTTAATATATTTTCACATCAAAATTAAATACTTTTAAAAATCAATAAGGTAATCAACCTAAGTAGCCTTTTAAGTCTGGTGAAAAGGGGTAAGTTAAAAGGGATACAATAATTAAATGGTCACCTAACAAGGTAAAACGATATGGGGGACGAAAAATATGGTAAGATCATTTCTACTACGTGGTTACTTATGCTTATAGTAATATTTCAAATGAAGGTTAACGACTCCCTAATTTTGTTACCAATTTTGATGCTTTCACAGAACCATTTACTTTATTTCCTGTTTGCTGCCACAGGCCACGAAGACTTCGAACTTCATCTTCTAAAATTCGAAGACAATTTATTTATTTTGCGATATAGCAAAGCTGTGATATCGTTATTGAAGAGAATTGAACAAGCTTTGATGGTGGCCATATTACCTACTATAGTTTATAGTCATGTCGAGCGTATTTTGATTTTAAAACCAATAGCCCTTAAACAACAAAATTTAACATGAAATGCAATTTTTAAAATTCCAACCTCGATTAATTATTCTATTTGGCTAAAGACAAGCCCAAATATCTATCTAAATCCAATCAGTCTTAAAACAATGAAGTTCAAAATGGCGACCACTTTTCTTATGCTCAAGTATCGATTTTGACGTTAATTGGCCTAAAAATAAAGAAGCCTAAATATTGGCCACTTTTTTCAATTATAATATAGGATATGCCCTTTGTGCCCAAAGCCATTCCCAGAGGTCGATTATGAGGTCGATTGGTCTTAAAACAAATAAATTCAAATGGCGGCCTCATATTTCAGTTCTGACATCGGATCCGTCTTTTTTGGCTAAAGATATGCCCAGATACCGATTTTGAGGTCAATTGGCCTTAAAACAAAGAAATTCAAAATGGCGGCCACTTTTTCAATTCTAACTTTGGATCTGTCCTTTGTACCTAAAACCATGTCCACGTATCGATTTTGAGGTTGATTGGCCTTAAAACAAAGAAATCCAAAATAGCGGCCACTTTTTCAATACATATATTTTTTTTAAATATCTAGTATCCTTTTTGGTGTAAAAAGATATCTAGACACGCGGTAGCGTGTCAAGCCAAGTTCAAGCAAAGTAACTGGCTAGCCAGCGCCGAGTGTAATATTACACGAACGGAACGTAATTGTGTGTAACCGTAGGAAACAATCTAAAAATAAAAAAAAGTTTAAAAATAGGGGGAGTCCCCATACAAAAAAAATTTTTTTTTAGCGTTGGAACCGTTACAAGCAGATATTTGAAACTATCCCAATATATTAGGTATTATTATATTAGCTATATAACAAAAATCTATACTAATATTATAAAGCTGAAGAGTTTGTTTGTTTGTTTGTTTGTTTGTTTGTTTGTTTGTTTGTTTGTTTGTTTGTTTGTTTGAACGCGCTAATCTCAGGAACTACTGGTGCGAATTGAAAAATTCTTTTTGTGTTGAATAGACCATTTATCGAGGAAGGCTATAGGCTATATAACATCACGATGCAACTATTAGGAGCGAAGAAATAATGGAAAATGTGAAAAATGCGGGGAAAATTATTCATCCTTGAGGGCTTCCATTGCGTGCGCTGCGAAAACGGTTCAAGATACCAAAAATATATGTATGAAAGAATTATTCCTCTTAAAAGGATCTAAAAAAAAGTCCGTGACAGTATATGTCTATCTTTTAAAATTAACTCTCTAGAACCGTTTTTATGGTAATCAAATTTGGTCGAAATTAATGCATTATTTGTTAAGAGTTGTATCAACGTCATAATATTAATCTTTATACAAATAAATGTGTTGGATAGAGTGATTCAACGGGAAGGTTTTTATGTATGTACTTTTAGCCCGGAAAAACTTATTAACGCGGGCGAAGCCGTGGGCAAAAGCTAGTATAAAATAAAGTTCAGTCAAAAAAGAAGTGGTGTCCCCATATAAAAAACTTGTAATACGCGCTAAACAACCGGCCAACTATGTGTCGTCGGCAGCGCGTGGCACCACATAACTTAAAACCTGCCTAGTTTTCTTTACAAAAAGTAATGATATATTTAAGTGCCAATGCAGTCCATAAATACTCAAAATAATTGTAGTAGTCTGTGAGCTAAACAGTTTATAGCGCCATCTAGGCGTAATAATAACTATCGGATAAACCGATAGTTGTTTATTTTATCCATCCTCTCATTTGCGCCATTGAAATAACCATTTCAAATGATTTTATGGATCTTAGTGCCATCTAGTTGAGTTCAATGTACTAAACAGCGAAGTACGCTTCAATGTATGGGGATCGTTAGTCTATACTCTTATTAGTCCATGGTTACGTACCACGATTAATGCAGAACTGGCAACTGTCACGTTCCGCGATTATTACCCACATTTGACATATATACTACAGATGTGATATCCCATAATATAGAGTACTTTACAATGTCATGTGAACAGCAATTTTAGCAAAAAGATAATTTTAATTCCTCTGTCATCCCTATAGGTGGCGTTCCGGTCGAATTTGAAGGCGAGTCAGTCCACAACGGACCTCTCGTACATCCCAGAGAAGGACAACTCTCGCAGAGCCCGTCCCGTATCTATGGCGATACCTAGCAATAGCAGACCTTATGGTAAGTTCAATGGTGTGTTTCGTCTATCTACGGAAATGGAGCATTCACTTGATAGAAAGTACATCACAGTCTACTGGCATTCAGGTCGTGAAAAGGTTGTTAAGTTGTTGGGATGAGCTGAGATGAGAGATAACAGCGTATGAATGGTTGTAAGATGGAAGTTTTAGCCTCACAACCAAACACAATTGGTCACAGGTCAATGAAACAAATGTGATATGTCAAGAATATCGCCATATAACTCTCGAAGTGTGGCATTATATATAATCCCATATTTATTTTGCTATAAGTTAACAATCATTAAATAAAGAAAATCACGTGAATGCTTCACTACAAAAAGTCAAAAGCTAAGTAATTTTTATTCCCAATTACTATTGACTTTTTGAAAACAATCATTCTGATTTTATGTTGTTTGTTACACTTATAAACGTTTCCATTTAAAATATTAAATTTAAAATATTGTTAGTGCTATTATTGAAATTTATTAGAAATATGGATGTTTACAAGTGACTGTGAAACCTAATATACGATAAGAACAATACTAACAAATTATCAATTTCCCCACTAACGCTGACCAGGATTACCTAACCCTCTCCCGGAGGACACCTTGGACAGCCTAAATTCTAACTATTTCGACAGTCTTAACCCATATCAGAATTTGAACCAAGACTATAGGAATAAAAATCCTTACGCCATCCCCGCTAACTTGAACCATAGACTACCAGATTTTGTGGAAAATAGTAAACCGTACTTACCGCCACAAAGTAATATACCAAATATTAATGATAAAAGGAATATGAATTATGCTCCCTATACAAAACCTATGTTCAAAGAGCAGGCTCAAAAACAGGCTTTAGCCTTCACTATAGATGTGACCAAGCCAGTCCAGTCAAAAGTCTTCAATAGACTGTTTCCAGAGAAGGAGCCCCCGAAAGTCCCGCCAAGAAATTTCCATTTAAATCTAATGAAAGATGTCGACAAACCTCAACCGAAAATGCCAAAACCTAACGCTAGGAGCATTTTCAAAAATTACAAGTCATGTCCTGTTTCCCCCGTGTCGGAAGAATGTAAGTGGGCTGATAAAGTACATAATCAGAATCAAAACGAAGGCCCAAGAAAGCAAAATACAAACTCATTAGACCCCAAGAAGAGGAATTCGTTGAGCTTTTTTGTAGGTCTTGATAATAGAAACCTTAAAGATAGTGGGAAAAGCATAGTGGATACAATAAAAAGTGACACAGAACGTATGATAGCCGAAATAACTAAGAAGTATGGTGATTTAGATGAATACGAACCAAATAACCAAAACGATTTAGATTTACATCCGACCAAGGAGGAAAAGGAGGATGGTAATTTCTCCTCCGACTCTTTAGAAGATTGCAGTTTGAGTCAAGATGCTAGTTGCAAGAATAAATTGTATTCTAAGAAGGTATGTAAGAAGCATACTAGAAGTATGCCTCGACGTGCTATTTCGAACTTTGAGATATGCGGAACGTATGAAAAACCAGCGGTTCCTGTGAAACCGGCTTATATAGGGCAGAAGAGTTCAACTCTTCCTCGCAATATGCCATCAAACCTTGAGGAATTGGATGAAAATGTTAATAATTATAACATGTATAGGTGTCAAAGTGTACTAACTAAGCGATGTATCACCAGATCCAACGAGTCGGTTCTTAGCGACAATTCGAATTGTTCTAGTGTTTCTAACGAGATATTCTTGAAATATGGCAATGAAGTGGCATTCCAGCAAGCGAAGTTTGATAGTAGATACAATTTGGTAGAGACACAAAATTGTTCCTATGAAAATATTAACGATGAGGAGTATTTAGAAAACCACAGACATAGTAGTGCCAGTTTCTTCTTAAACCAGAAGAAATACATGAAATCCAGTTGTAGTCAGGAATCAGTTTTGTCAGATGACATGTATTTGGATAACGATAATCAACTGTCAAAGACTAATTGCAATTCTTTAGAGAGCGTGCTTTCTGATGATTCTGAATGTACAAAGAGTGCTCCATTAGAAATGTTATTTGAAGGCGCACGTCCCAAAAAACAGCAAAAATGCAACGCGATGCCAAGAAATAGCAAAAGTTGTTACGAATTTGACAATTCTTCAAAGAGTTACGGTTCCAGTCCGAATAACGCATCTTATTTTGGCGGGTATATGTATAACAACTACTTTGAAGGCACTAGCCCTAATTATAGGGATCATGTGAACCATAATCCAATGCAAAACATAATCGGACTAACTAATAACCCGGTTAGTAAAGTATACGGGTTTGATATACCGGTGGATGGACATAAAACTGTAACAAGATCAAAAAGTCTCTACGATTCTGCTAGTAAGCAACCACCGCCTGCTAAGAACATAGCATATTACTTCGACGGGAATAATATACAGCAATATAATAAAGAAAAGAAACCTAGCGATGAAATACCAAGGCTCAACAAAGCTGACTACATGGCAAATACTACTAAATCGTTACAACCCAATTTCACCGAAAAACATAAGTATAGAAACGACTTATCTGGATGTGATCAGAACGTTATGCCTAAATCTAAAAGCTGTAGTTTTGAAGTAGTCCTCGAACCAGCATCAAAGCCAAACCCTTTGAAAAATCTAATGGAAAAAAGGAATTCACACGTGCAAAAGAATTTAGAGAAATTTGAAGAGCAAATACGAAAGAGTTCACAAACTAAGGTTACGAAAAATCAGCTTAACAAAGATAAAGCCAACGGAACTAAAAATAACAATACTACAAAGAGCTTAGAAAGAGGATCTGGGCAGAAGAATAATAATAAAATTACAATGGAATTCGTTCCACATAAGCCTCCCAAACCTATAAAAAGGACGTCATCAGTTAAAATGAATAATCGACTAAAAGCAGGACTTGATAAATCTGGTTTAAGTTCTTCAATATCTTCCCAATACAAGGCTAAGTTGGACGGACTCCATAACAAGAATTACTTAGCTAATAAAAAACCGGACGAAGATAACAACAAAACTGAAGTTACAGACAATTCGGAAAAAACATTTCACGTATTTGTCAAAGAGAAAGATGTGAATGAAAATAAATCTGAAATGCAAATGGATAGTTTAGAGGTCTATGCTATGCAGAAAATAGAGAGGATGAAACAAGTAAGCATGGATTCTTTGGACGTTATTGAGGACTTTGCAAAAGATTCTTTAGATTACTACGCCGAACAAGAAAATAAGTATCCTTTTGGGAAGTCTATTAAAGACCACATCAATCTCAAAATATCGAAAAACGATAAAGATTCGATGCCATGTCATAGTCGTCACGCGGATGCTAAAGAAAATATAGCCCCAATAGAAGAAGAGATAAAAAAATACAAATATATAGAACGCAAAATTGAAATTATAAACAAATTGGTTGAAATGGAGGAGCGAAAGATTTTACAAGAAAAAATACTGAAAGAATGGCGTATGAGACCTTTGAGTGCAAATATAAATGATGGTAAAGGTGTTGTTAAAGTACTTTCTAGAAAGTTCGAAAAGTTGGCAACTAAGCAGTCGAGTAATTACACCTCTCTTACTTTAGAAGAAGCTGAAACTGATACTGAGAACAGTATAGATAATAAAGAGATTAAACGAAATTTATCGCTTCCTGATATTCTTGATACAGATCAGATAGGTTTGGTTACTGTTAAAGAAATAGAATGTATGAACGAGTCTGTCAACACTGGTAATAACGAGCCTATAAAACTCAATAATACAGTACCAACTGATGTTGGGCCTAAAAGTCTAAAGCAAAGAGTCTATAACGAAACTATAGTTCCGAAAACAGATGTCCATCTGGATAGCGAAAATTACGAATCGTCAACGACCAGTTCTAGTTGTACCAACTCACCGAAAAGGCTTTCCTTTTATGGCTTTAATAGGCCTAAAACCCCATTTAGGAAGATTTTGAGGGTGCCTACTCCGAGACTTTGTATGGAGAATCGTTTTTTTGGCACCAGACCGATGGTTCAAGGCGGGAGTGGACTAAGGATGTGTCTGGCTAAGAAGGTGTCCGTTCCGGTTCTTCCGCCGAAATTCGCGCCTCTACAAGGTCGGGACTGCATGTTTCGAACAAATATTGTTGCGGTTCCCCAGATTTTTGTTGCGCTTAACATAAATTGTGAAGGTGAAGGCAGTCTTAGGTAAAATAATAACATATTTATATAGATTAAAAAAAAAATTCGGACGGAATTCAGTAAAACATAATGACACTGAGCACCTGGTTTTTATTGGATTTTGGTTGAAGAACTAAGGATTTTGGCCTTAATCCAATATCGTACTATCTGGAGTTGCCAATGTAAATTTCTAGGATTAGGCATATTAATGCAACTGACCACGATATTCGATGCGAAGGTAATGCAGAACTCTGAATCCAGACCGCTTATTGAAGCAGCTTACTTTTCAAGCAGCTTGGTATCTAATATCAATCGATGAGTGACACCATTTCATGCTTGTCGTTGCAAAAACGAAAAAGAAGTTGGATTTGAGACCTATTTTTTTCGCTGCAAGCACTGCCTGGCCATCTTCACAATTTACCACGGAAAATGCGTTGTTATGCTTTTTATAAGTGTTTTTATTTTTCAGTGTTGCCACCTACAATAATTATTAACATTCTTTAAGATTTTTTTCTCTGTATGCATGGTTTATATATTGCATATGTGTGTGTCGAAATATTTTTGATTTTTTGCCGTTTTTTGCATCTAGAGAGCAATCTGAATATTTTAAAAAGAATAAGTTACCATTTTCTTTTAGCTTAAACCATGATTGGGATAAACAATTTAAAATCTTTACACAATATTTTATTTTAATCTTCCACAGAAAAAAAAGTTGTTATCATATTAAAAACTACAAACGAAATAAAAAATTGATTTTTGGCTCGCTTTTAATTCCTAAACATTTCCTCTTTTTAACTACTGTCATAAAAAGAGGGGTGTTATAAGTTTAGGGTGCGTATCTGTCTGTGGCATCATAGCTCTCAAACGAATGGACTGATTTTGACGCGTTTTTTTTGTTTGAAAGCTTATGTGATTGAGATGGTTCTTGTCTATAATTTATGAAGATCTGTTCGGGCGTTTGAAGGTTATCAGCGCATTTCCAACTTTACCAACTCCGATTGATTTAAAATTTGGTGCACCGTGAGTTCAGCAATATTTTTAAGGCATGTTAACCTTGAACTGATGCTGATGGGATACCCAACTCTTAAGCAACTTATACTAGATAAAGCATGTGTGGGCTCATAGGAATTGCCATAAGTAGGTGTTAGATAGTTGAATATCAAGGCCCCATGATGGAGAATACCTATAGTAATTTAAAAAGTTTGGAATAAAAAATTTATTAAAATTTACGAACTGCGGACCAGGGAGATGAAAATACTTCTTTAGCGGTGGTCCCCCGACGCGGCGACGCTTGGGTTAGATACAACGACGACACGAAATGACAAACAGACACTTTTAGGTATTAGAGGTTTTTTGTGTCGGGGGTTATTTAAATTTTAGGTCACAATCACATTCAAAGATACTGTAATTAAGATTTAAGTAGTTCGTGAAAAATACTCAATCCCTACAAAAATCAGATTGTTCTCGTCCTTTCTGCATGATTTACATTATCCGCATTGCGTAGCGGGCCGGCACGCGTCCGCGTCCGATCGCGAGGAGGAGAGCGCCGGCATGCGGAGAGCGATCTCGCTCTCTGACCTCGCCGCTAAACCGATGCCAGCGCCGCGGAACCAAGGTGCGTCGCGGTGTTGGGCACGATAAAAAGTGTGTTGGTGTTTGGTGGAGGGTTATTTTGAAACTTGTATTGCTGCAATTATGGTTGACATTTGAGTGTTTAGTGTTTTTCGTAAGCGATATTAACCCGTCAAGCCCCGCTTATATATATATATATATATATAGATGTATGGAAAATCCCTACATGGACGCCGGTGTCCGTCGCGGGGCTTGACGAGTCAACTATGCTAGCAAAATACTATATTTATAAGGTAATGGTATTCTCCTTTATTTTAATAATATCTTTCAATTTAGAATCCCTAATGTCGAAAACCGTTTTATTAATACATGAATAAACTTCTTCTTCTGAATAAACTAATTTTCTATAATTTATCGTTGATTGGACTTACAATACCTAACTTATAAAGTATAAAAGTATGTAGTAGTACTTATGTGCTACGTAATTGGTTATATGGTGAAATAAATGATAATATCTAAAGCGCTGTCTTTATTTCAAATACTCGACTGTGTAGAGTCATATTGCCATTATAGTAATTGTCAATGTAATATAGATTATCGAAATTAACAGCAATAAAAAAACAATATCCTACACACGCACACACCGTTATCTCCGAAGGGGTAGGCAGTGGCACACACTTTTCTCCGTGCGTATTCCGTTCCATGATGTGATAGAGGGCGAGCCTATCGCCATATCGCACACAAATTCCAGACTCCGGGCTTATACTGAGTAGAAAAACCCAATATCACTTTGCCCGACCCGGGGATCGAACCCGAGACAACAGCATTGCAGTCGTACCCTAATACAACTACGCCACCGAGGCAGTCAAAACAAAATCTTGACGCGTCTAAATGGGGCCAAATTTGTCGATCAGTACTAATTACATAAATAACAGTTTTAGCTTGCATGCTTGTTGTGGTGCTTTTGTGTTAACATTCGTGTGTGCATAGTGCATGTTAACTTAGTTTTTTACTAACACAAATTCATTTGCAGGTAACGTTGTGGTAATTGTATTACATAACTCTCTGCAAGTTATCTGGAATATTGAGGAGTTCGAAGCGAAACACGCGTTTTTTACTTTCTTACATAGATAAAAAATAGATTTGAGTAATTCCACATTTAAATGTGAAAAACACGCCATAGGTTACTTGATGGAGATAATATTTTCCCTAAAATAATTATCTGTGCAGGTCGTATCGTATCCGTGAAGTTTTTAATACTTTAGTTACCATGTTGTGTTTTGGTTTGAAGGACACTGTAGCCAGTGTAACTACTGGAAATAATGAGACTTAGGCCGGTATTAATAAATGAATCTCAAGTTTGAGTTACATCTCAAGTAAACATAATGTATGAAGAGTTCAATACATTATGTCTACTTGAGATGTAACTCAAACTTGAGATTCATTTATTAATACCGTCCTTAACATCTTATGTCTCAGGATGACGAGCGCTTTGGAATGCAACACAGTACTTTGTAACTCAAGGTGCTGGATGGTGTTGTTACTGTTTATGGGTGGTCGTATCGCTTAACCAGTATCGCACCAGGCGAATGGCATGCTCGTCAGTAGTAAGGGATTCGACGGTTCTGGAGCACGTTCGGGGGTCGGCTGGCGCCACTCTGGCGTAGTTCGTCAATAATTTCGATTGCTCCAATTTCGCCGCGTACAATCCGCGAATTAACCCGCGGATTAAATTTATACCTACCGCGAATTATTCCGCGGATTAAATTTATACCTACCGCGAATTTTTCCGCGGATTTAATTAATACCTACCGCGAATTTTTCCGCGGATTTAATTAATACCAACCGCGAATTAATCCGCGGATTTAATTAATACCAACCGCGAACCGCGAATCGCCCGCGAGATAGATATAAACCGCGAATTGGAGTTGCATGGTTTACGGTCCCCTCAAGCTTGTACCTTTTCCCTTTGTTTCGTTGTGCTTTTGTATTTCTACTTTCTAACAGCGACCCTTTTTTACTTTTTATTTGAAGAATACAAATGTCTTTGTTCCATATTCCTATGGATTCGTGTTTCTAGTTAAAAACCGTTTACAATTACCCATTACTCACCCTTTATGCATTACGGGCAGTGTTTATAATACATAAATCAATCGTTACAATACACCATACGTTTCTCAAATTCTAAGTAAAACCCTTCGGGTCTTCTCATTGTCAATGATTAATTACCTGTCCATTATTTTTTAAAACAGTTACGGATCCTATTATTCCCATTTCCTGATGTTACGTATTCAATGGAACGTTCAAAGTGAAAGTTGAACATGTTGGATCCTGTCTGCAAGGAAACAATACTCGCTCTCCATATAAAAGCCAAACTCAAAATCACATGATATCGTATTCCACTCTGTGCTCTCTTCGAAGTGTGATCTCCAGTTGTTGGTAATAGTGAAGTGATAGTAAAATAGTGTAATAGTAAATACTGAAGCTGATATAAAATGAATGTAAGTACCTTCTTATACTTTGATCTAAAATTGTTATAACCAGATGTTTTATTAATTGTATTTGTTATGTGTTGTTCACTGGGTTAATGCATTTTAGTTGTATTTGATCTCTTATTTAATTTATCAAAGTTACTGTAGTGCATTTTATTTCACATACCTATAAGTGTTTATCATACAATACTTCCTTAACCGATTTGTTTTATTTACAGTTTTATTTTCGTTACATTTGATCTCTTATTAAATTATCAATGTTACTTTAGTGTACATTTATACTTCGCACACCTATAAGTATTTATCATATAATACTTCCTTAACCGATTTGTTTTATTAACAGTTTTATTTCATTTTATTACAGTTTTCTGAAAATACTTTCAAAAATTATTACTATGCCGATGACATAGACGAACCTAGCGATGAAGAAGGCACACTCGCTTTTAAAGTGAAAAAAGCGATAGCAGCAAATAAAAGATCAATGGAATGCAACAACATTGATGAATTCTTCGAGAAACCCAAGAAAAAGAAGATAACGACAAAAAAGTCATCTAGTGTTGGTCGATCCACGAGTGGTGGTGTATCGTACATAAAAACAAACAGCGATGACAGCAGTTCTGCATCACACCTCATAAAAATTGAGGTGTATGATATTAATAAAATAAAAAACATCGCACCGACGGAACAATGGAAACATGCTGATGTGCGAGTTAAATATTACGCCGAAACCGAGAGTGACAAAAACTTGCAATCTCTCAAGGACACGGTATATAACATTACTAAACAGTTGGCGAGTAAGGACGATTGCGTCAAATATTTTATAGACAACGACAAGTGAACAAAGTGCCAGTGCGTATCAGTGTTTTAAAATCATAATTTTAGTCATATACTTTATTCTAAGAAACTATTATTGTAATAACTATACCTATTTTAATTTAATTTACATTGTATTGTATTTTAACTTTGTACTCTTTTAAGTTACATGCTTAACAGATTACTTCGTGTTCTTTGTGTTTTGCTAAGTATTAATGTAAATAGTAATAAGTCTTTTTAGTGTTTTTCATGCTCATGCTTACGATTGTAAAGTTATTACGAACATTCATTAATTGTTTGGATAGTTTAAAGTTAAATTGCATTGTTTAGGTTAGTGTTTAGTATTTAAGTAAGTTCGTGCTACGAAGACATTGCTCACCATGGATGCAATATCAAGCTGTGATTTACACAACATGGAACTCGTCGCACTTCTCGAGAACATTGAATCTATGGACCTGATGTCATCACAATACGACAAAGAACTTTACGAGCTCTGTGATAAAATGGAACAAAAACAAGTTGAAACGTGAGTATAACATTTTTTATTATGTTAAGACTACTACTACTACTACTGTTGCAACATGTTCTGGGAATCCACGTAGAGGGGATACAATTCAAGTATTTATAATGGTTGGGACATCTTTGCACAATCATTCCGCTTGTTTCTTCCGTTTATATTTTTAACATTAGTGTGCAACCGAAATGCACCACTCGCTTGATATTTCTAGTTTATCCCAGAGTGAGATTGCTAGTTTCGATAAAAATATTATTCTAAATAAATATCATCGTTTCATACGGTTTTGGTATATACAAAATGTTTTGCCAGTGTCAATGTTGGGAGATCCTGATATTTCTCCTTATTACACGCCATGTAGTGGTCATAGAACCTTACAGCAAACTCATACCGATGAGGATGATATTGATGGTGTATTATCAATGAAAGCATATTGTTTTCAGTGTCAATAACAAAACATGTTAGTATCTATTTAAAGAATAGAAATATAGTAAGAAGCTTATTACGTGAGATCACATTTTTTAACAGTTTTCTTATTCATCAGATCTATGCAGAATGGAGAAGGTAGCAGAAAAAGGAAAAGATTAACGCCAACTGAGTTGTTTGAGGAGGAACCGTTAAAGAGAAGTAAAAATATTCATCTTGAAGCTCCTTCAACATCTACATCATCGCTGGGTACCGTTGTAAATGTAAGTACAGAACAGCATAATGATAAAATTGAATGTCCTGAGTGTCACGTACATGTGTCAAAAAAATATATGACCAGTCACTATAAGAGCAATAAACATAAAAATAATTTAATTAGAAGAGATAATAATCTACCTAATGTTCAATTGATTGATAGTGCTTTTGGTAATAGAATTATTACATATCGAGTGAAATCTAATTTAGTTTCTGATACGCAGTTTGAATCACCTGAATCATTTTTACAAAATATTAAAAATATAATTTATACATTACTAGAACGATCTATTTTAGAATATTCTGTTGTAAAAGTTAATTTTATTCTCAATGCAGATTTCACACAAGAAACAAAAAATCTACAAAATATTTTTGATTTTCAAATTTCAAACTATCTTGTTTGTCAAGGTGATGATAAAGATATTATTTTCTCATCTATAATTACCGAAATTACAAACAAAATGTCAAATTTTCAAAAAAAAGGTAGTGGATGGAGTTTAGTTAAAATAAATCACTTGGATATGAATATCAACAAATTTAACCCATTGCGTGGATCTTCATACATAGACCTACCGTTAGATATAAAACACAAGAAAGCTGTAATCAATGTTCAAAATAACGATCACGAATGCTTTCGTTGGGCAGTTTTGTCAGGATTATTTCCAGTCACTCATAGTTCCAATAGGGTATCATCTTATACAATACATAAAAACAAGTTAAAATTTGATAACCTCTCGTTTCCTATAAAAATTAACGACATCCATAAGTTTGAAAAATTGAACAGTATGAGTATTAATGTTTTTGGATTACAATATGATTCAATAAGCAAATCAAATAAAGTTGTAGGTCCATTACACTTTACGAAACGTCGAAAAACTACTCACTTAAACTTATTGTATATATCTCAAGGTTCTAAAGGTCATTACTGTTTTATTAAAAACCTCTCGAGATTATTATCTAAACAGTTATCGACTTCTGAACATGCAGTTCATATTTGTGATGGGTGTTTATTAAGTTTTCCATCATTACACAATTTAAAACGACACCAAGAAAATGACTGTTTCAATGTGTGCACAAATTTACCATCGGAAAGCGATAGCAAAAGAAACTGGTTTAACGAATTAATACCATCAAACCAAATTTCATTTAATAACTATGAACGTAAATTAAGAGTTCCATTCGTTGTGTATGCTGACTTTGAAGCATTTTTAAACCCAATAGAGAGTTGTTCTAACAATCCAAATCAATCTTCAACTGTTAATATTCAAAAACATGAAACGTATAGTTTTGGGTATTATGTTAAATGTTCATATGATGATAATCTTTCAGTATATAGATCTTATACAGGACAAGATTGCGCGCTAAAATTTATGCAATTCATTAACACAGATTTAGAAAATATCTGTAAAAAAAATTCTTTTGTAAAATCACCTTTACCGTTAACTGAAGAAAATGAAATAAATATCAGTCAAAGTGATTCGTGTTACATTTGTGCTACTAAATTAAACAATGATAGCACAGTATCTTACAATTGGCATACTGGAGTATATGAAGGTGTAGCTCATAGAGTATGTTCTCAGAAATACAAAGCTCCTAATTTTGTACCAGTGTTTTTACATAATTTAAGTAATTATGACGCTCATTTCATAGTGCATGGTCTTGATTTCGAGAAAGGTGACATTGAACTTATTCCTGAGAACAAGGAAAAATACATTTCTTTTTCTAAAGTTTTACAAATCAACAACAGAGTTGTAAAATTACGATTTCTTGATTCTTTTAAATTTATGTCAAGTAGCCTTAACAAATTAGCTCAGAACTTACTACCCGAACAATTTCGTGAACTCAAGTTAAAATATCCATGTGAAGAAGATTTTAAACGTTTAATAAGAAAAGGTGTATATCCATACGAATACATGACAACATTTGATTCTTTAAAAATGACTTCTCTTCCCACTCGCGATCAGTTTTATAGTTCTTTAAATGATAGTCACATTACAGAAAGTGAATACCATCATGCCCAAGACGTGTGGAAACATTTTAATTGTAAAAATATGGGTGAATATTCAGACCTGTATTTAAAAACAGATGTATTGTTGTTAGCAGATATATTTGAAAATTTTAGGGATGTCTGTCTTAAAACATACGGTTTAGATCCTGCCCACTATTATACAGCACCTGGTTTAAGTTGGGATGCTATGTTAAATTTTACTAAGATAAATTTGGAACTCTTAACAGATATCGACAAGGTTACGTTTATAGCAAATAATATTCGGGGTGGTATATCACAATGCAGCAATAGACATGCAGCGGCAAATAACATATTTATGTCGGAATACAATTCAAATAAACCATCTTCATTTTTGATGTACTTAGACGCAAATAACCTTTATGGTTGGGCTATGTCCCAATGTCTCCCGACAGGCAAATTTGAATGGGTCGATATAGATACAGATTTTAATATAGCCGATGATGCCAAACATGGGTTTATATTGGAAGTAGATTTAGAATATTCAATAACTTTACATGATTTTCATTCAGATTTTCCATTTTGTCCAGAAAACGTATGTTTAGGAAGCAGCAAAGACAAGAAACTGATTCCAAATTTAAAAGATAAAAAAAATTACGTCATTCATTATAGAAACCTCAAACAATGTTTAAAAAATGGTCTCAGATTAGTTAAAATTCATAGAATTTTAAAATTTGAACAATCTGCATGGTTGAAAAGTTACATAGACTTAAACACTCATATGCGATCATTAGCCACTTCAGATTTTGAGAAAGATTTTTTTAAACTTATGAATAATTCTGTTTTTGGTAAAACAATGGAAAATGTAAGAAAGCGAGTTCATGTCAAATTAATTAATCATTGGTTAAATCGTGGCAAAACTCAAGATGCTCAATCTTTGATAGCAAGACCAGAATTCCATAGTTTATCTATATTCTCAGAGAGCTTAGTTGCAATACAATTAAACAAAACTAACGTTTTATATAATAAACCAATTTACCTCGGTTTTTATATTTTAGATATATCGAAAACATTACTATACGATTTCCATTACGATTATATGAAAGTGAAATATCAAGATAATATTAAATTACTATATACTGATACCGATAGTTTAATATATCAAATATTTACGCAAAATTATTATGCTGATATAAAACTTGATTTAGTCAACTACTTTGATACGTCCGACTATCCACCAAATAATCAATATGGTTTACCATTATTGAATAAAAAACGGTTAGGATTTTTTAAAGACGAAAATAACGGAAAAATTCTTAAAGAGTTTGTAGGTCTTCGCTCTAAAATGTATGCAATGGATGTGCAAAATAAATGTATATGTAAAGCAAAAGGGATTAATAAAAGTGTCACAAAAAATTTTTGTCTCAGCGATTATAAATCATGTTTATATGAAAAGAAAACGTATCACAGTGAAATGATAAGATTCAAATCTATTAAACATGCTATATATACACAAAAAATCAATAAGATATCTTTATCACACAATGACACAAAACGTTATTTAATAGAGAATTCAACAGATACTCTTGCATGGGGTCATTATAAAATAAAGGACATTTGATTTTATCGACGAATTCTGTACAATGAAAATATGTATGTTAATGTGTGTGTATGTTTTATTTTCGGTTTTAAATGATTTAATGTTCTGTCTTTATTATGTACTTTCTTTTTTCTTTTTTTTTATTGTGATACTATGACAACTATTTTGTGTATCATGAAAAATAAGATGCAAATTTGAATGTCTGTAGGAAGTTAATTCTTATATCTGATTTAACTTTAATTTATATTAATTTTATATTTTTGAAAACATCTTTGAATTGTATGTGATCATTTTTCAAACTATTTGAATATTATGTAATCTTTGTATGTAAAACAAAAAAAAAATCAAATATAATACATTCAATCGTATCTTCTTGTTTTATTCAATCCGAAGCGCTTTTCGAGTTCACACGTGCATTTAAAAATGTTTCACTTTTATCATCCTTTTACTGCCATAGTTGCAGGTCCAAGTGGGTGTGGAAAGTCTAATTTTGTAACAAACTTTATTAAATACATTAATGATATGTGTAACACCACTTTTCGTCAAATTACTTGGTGTTTTGATGAGATGCAACCCTTATATGATGTACCAAATGTAAACTATTATCAGGGTATACCAGATATGAATATGTTTGATGGAAAGGAACCTAACCTTATCATTATCGATGATCTTATGAGGGAATCTGATGGTCGCATTGTCGACATATTTACTAAAGGTAGTCATCATAGGAACTTGAGTGTATTTTACATTACTCAAAATTTATTTCATCAAGGTAAAGGACAAAGAGACATTTCTTTGAATTCAAACTACATCATTTATTTCAAAAACCCACGTGATAAAACTCAAATACGTTACTTAGCGCGACAAGTATCACCAGAAAATAGCAAATTCATAGAAGATTCTTACAGAGATGCTACAAAAGAAGCACATGGCTATTTGATGATAGATCTAAAACAAGATACTTTTGATATGTGTCGAATTAAATCAAAGATCTTTCCTTCTGATGGTCATCCTACTGTGTACATTCCCACAAAAGAGTTTAAATATGTCAAAAACCAACAAATACCCGTCATTTGCAAATGATGGATCGACGCTTAAAGACGCATGAACACTTATTAAATGCTCTTTATAAGCTTAAACCAAAACATCAACAAGCTCTTTTAAAAGTGTGTAACGAAAACGAAATTAATTTTATTTGTGAATGTATTCATAATGTTTTACAAGGAAATATAAATCTTGAAGAAAAATCGAAGAATAAACTAAAAAAATACAAAAACTTATTACGAAAATTAGTACGTAAAAGTACAAATAAAATAAGAAAGAATATAATAGTTCAAAAAGGTGGTGCATTTCTTCCGATCATATTGGGTTCTATTTTGAGTGGATTGATAAGTGGACTGGTTTAGAATGGAACACGCCAAAAAAATGCTGTTAGTTGACCCAAGTTTAATAGATAAGCTAAATCAAAAAAGAAATGAAAATCCTACCTCTCGTTTAGATAGCGAAATGGAAAAAATACTCAGCAGTAATATGGATGATCGAAAAAAGTGTAAATTATACTTACAAATTTTACAAAGATATCTCCACTTTATGGAAGAAGATCGTCGTCCCATTGAACTCCCTATAATAACTTCAAATGACGATAACAATAAACCCACATCTGAAAGCTGGAAAAATTTTAATATAAATAATGATATCAAGAATAAAGATGTAGTTGTCAGTCAGACACTGAGTGATGAACAGAAGCAACAAGAACATTTTACACTCGAAAAAAAACCTTTCTATTCAACAGAACAAATTTTAAATTTAATACCAAAAACATATGTAAAAAAAGGTGAGTTATTATTGAATTCGGTGTCGCTAAATAAAAGCAAAATTTATTGGAATGATGCTGGCACAGTGATTGTGGATAATGAAGTAATTCCTAACAGTAACATTATCGATTTAATAAGCGATACACTGCGACCATTGAAAAACAACGACCCACCCGGTTGGGAAAAATTTGCTAAAGCGTTAAAAGATTTGAAAATACCTTTAACATATATTGGCAATCCAAAAAGACGTGAGTACATAGCTCAACTTCAAAAAGATATCGAAGAACAACCGCCACAAAACACAGAGGTATATTTGACACCAACTAGTGAAATTAAACACGCAAATAAAATTAAGAAAAAGATTGATTGGGAAAAATGGACCCCTTATTAGAAATAAATCAAATTTATTATGATGTATCACACCCCGCTGGATATAGTAATATCGACAAATTATCAAAAGCTATGAAAGGTAAAATGAAAAAGGAAGAAGTTAAAAACTGGTTGCAATCTCAATCTACGTATACACTCCATAAACCAGTACATAGAAGATTCGCTCGAAACAAATACGTTCT
This sequence comes from Lapara coniferarum, assembly GCA_949316025.1. Classification (NCBI taxonomy): domain Eukaryota; kingdom Metazoa; phylum Arthropoda; class Insecta; order Lepidoptera; family Sphingidae; genus Lapara; species Lapara coniferarum. The sequence continues at coordinate 23,845,842 of OX438931.1, read as the reverse complement.
CTCTAATCTCAATGAACTTTGGCAAGCCGATTTAAGTGACATGCGATCTTATTCTAAAGATAATAAAGGTTTCAATTACATTCTTTGTGTTATTGATGTTTTTAGCAAATATGCATATGCCAGACCCTTGCAAAAGAAAAATTCTGAAACCGTAAAAAAGTGTTTCGATAGTATATTTAATGAAGCTAGTACCACACCTACACACATTCAATCTGATAAAGGCACTGAATTTGTATCAAAAGATGTTCAAAGATACTTTAAAACAAAAAACATTAATTACTATACGACAAATAATCCAGACATCAAAGCAAGTATTGTAGAAAGATTTCAAAGAACGCTAAAAATGAAGATGTGGCGCTATTTTACACACAAGAATACACATAAATATATTGATATTTTGCAGAATTTGATACACTCTTACAATCACAGTTTTCATTCTAGTATTAAAATGTGTCCTTCAGATGTTAATTCTAATAATATAATGACAGTTTGGAGTAATTTATATGAAAAATCTGAAAAATCATCAAAAAATATACTACCTATGTTTCATCTCGGTGATCATGTTAGAATAACCAAATATAAACATGTATTCCAAAAAGGTTATGAATCTAATTGGAGCGATGAAATATTTGTGATTTCTTCTATAATAGAACGTACTCCGTGGCCTGTTTATACTATTAAAGATTTAGATGGTGAAGAGATAGTAGGAACGTTTTATGAACGAGAATTACAAAAGGTAATTTATGACCCCACCATTGAACACAAGATCGATAAAATAATTCGCTCTCGTTACTCTGGCAGCAGACAACAAGTGTTAGTTAAGTGGAAAGGTTATCCGAACAAATTTAATAGTTGGATTTTAGCTTCCAGTTTGAAAAAAATATGATTAAGGATTTTTATTTAACTTTACTTAGCAATAGTTCAATGGAATACTTTCCTGAGAACAAAACATCAATTTTTTCAACAAAATTACCCAAACCCATAATATTGGAAGGAGAATGGTGTGTAGGAATCGTTGAATTCCAATATCCATGCACCATGTTTACTGTTCAAGATCATGAGAATGTTATTTACATAACAAAAATCATGAAAATGCCCCATGAAGACAAACTATCCACAGTATATTATAAGACTCACATACCTGCAACAAACTATGATAATATTAACCATATTTTATCAGCATTAAATAATATAAGGGAAAAAATCAAATTCCGCTACGATAATATATCCAAATTTGTGTCTGTTTCTGTATTAGACGAAACAATTAAATCTGTGACATTATCTCCTAAACTAGGTTTACAGTTGGGATTTGAACCAAACAGAAATCTCGTTGAAAAGAATTTAGCAAAATGTCCAGCTAATTTACATTTAGGGTTACCGTCTCAACTATTCGTTTATTGCGATATAGTTGAACCTCAAATAGTAGGTGATGTAATGACACCTCTTCTAAGAGTTATACCATTAGATCCCTCAAAATACATCTATGGTGCGAATAAAATGCATGTATTTTCACCTCCACATTACTTATCAGTAATGCGAAGAGAATTCGATACCATCGAAATAGATATAAGGTCGAGCACCGGACAAAAGATACCATTTCAGTTTGGAACGGTGTGTGTTAAACTACATTTTAAAAAATTATAATGCATTTTGAACGCTCCGACATGTCATGCCCTTATCAACGGTATTATTCTCATCAGGCTGGTTCAGGTATAGGGGTGGTATATAAAGGGGCGCCTTATCAAAAAGGACATGGAATCGGTAGTTTTCTTGGGGGATTGTTTAGGTCAGTTTTACCATTACTATCTAGCGGTGTTCGAGCTGTTGGTAAAGAGGCATTAAGTGCTGGTGTTGGGCTATTGACAGATATGGTTAGTGCGCGACCTATGGAAGATTCAATAAAAGCACGTCTTAAAGAAGTTGGTACCAACTTGAAACGCAAGGCCGATGAAAAAATAAATAAAATCAATATGTCTGGATCAGGATATATAACAAAACGAAAACGTCTACCTGGAGTCATTCCGTCGTTGACCGCGAAAGTGAAAGCTCTAAAAAAATCAAAAATTACTCCAAAACAAATTAAAGACATATTTTCTAACAATTAATTAAAATGTCTTTTTTACATAGTCATTCCTGTGAATGTATTAAATCCGAATTGGATTTGTTTGCATTGCCATCGACTCAAACTAGCATTGAAAGTGGAAATTGGATCCATTATAAACCAATTTCATCTCTTGCCGATGATGGTCCTATAGAATTTCAAATTCCTGGGGCAGGAGATGACTACATAGATTTATCTCATACGTTAATTCACTTGAAAGCGAAAATAGTAAATCAAGATAACACCAAACTCACCGCATCTACGGTCGTTGCTCCCGTGAACAATTGGTTGCACTCACTCTTCAGTCAACTTGATGTGTACTTAAATCAAAAACTTGTATCACCACCCAATAACACATATGCTTATCGTGCGTACATAGAAAACTTATTGAACTATGCTCCTGCGGCAAAAAATTCTCACCTCACCTGTGGCTTATGGTATGAAGATACAGCTGGAAAAATGGATTCCACCGATGATACTAATAAAGGATTTACTAAGAGACAGGAACTAGCCAGTGAAAGCAAAGAATTGGAAATGATTGGTCACTTGCATGGCGATTTATTCAATCAAGAAAAATTTTTAATCAATGGTGTTGATATTTGTGTTAAGTTAGTTCGTTCTAGAGAAAATTTCAATCTAATGGCCTCTACAGGTGACCTTAAATTAAAGGTATCTATTACGGATGCATCTTTGATAATTCGTAGAGCACGAATCAATCCCAGCGTGTTACTTGCTCATCAAAAGGTCTTAGCTTCTACCACAGCCAAATACCCCATTACTCGAGCTGAAGTTAAAGTTTTAACAATACCATCAGGTGTTCAAGGAAAAACTCTAGATAACATTTTCTTAGGGCAATTACCTAAAAGGTGTATAGTAGGATTTGTAAATAACGCTGCTTTCAATGGAAACCTCACTAAGAACCCATTTAACTTTCAAAATTATGACATTAATACTTTTAGTTTATATATAGACGGCCAACAAATACCATCAAAGGCTTTACAACCCTCATTTGAGAACAATATTTTTACTTCAGTATATCATACATTGTTTTCGGGAACAGGTATACACTTTCTAAATGAAGGTAATGGGATATCCCGAGAACAATACGCTCAAGGGTATTGTATGTTGGCATTTGATTTGACACCTGATTTATCAGCAAACTCTTCAAGTCATTGGAATCTTGTAAAGCATGGTAGTGTGAGATTAGAAGTGCGTTTTGAAACAGCTTTATCACAAACTATTAATTGTATTGTTTACGCGGAGTTTGATAATGTTATTGAAATAGATAAAAACCGCAACATTTCAGTAGATTATAGTAGTTAAGAAAACAAAATTAACTGTTTAAGATTAGATTAAGTATGAATAATTTAATTCAGATTTGCTGTTAGATGTAAGTTACGAATAAAATGAATTAAAAAATATAAAGTTTTTTGTTTTACCATAATCCTTGCAACCCCACAAAAATAGAAAACTTACCACATATGTACCATAATAGTGTCTTCTTAACCTTATATACAACATTACCACTTTATCATTCGACTTGATAAGATTCTGCAGCGATTCGATAAATAAAAATGAATACAATAGAAATACAGAATTACTTAAAGAAAATTGATCCAAGTATTAAATATAATGTATATGCAGCCAATCGCCTACCAATACATGTAGTAACTCCTACATATGTAGTTAGCAACTTAGACTCTGATAACAAACCAGGTTCTCACTGGGTTGCCATACACATAGATCAGAATGGTTTTGGACAGTACTTTGATTCATACGGTCGACCACCTCAAGGATACCACCGAATGTTTTTAGCGAGGAATTCTAGAATGTGGAATTACAATACAAGCCGAATTCAAAATGACTTTACTATAGTTTGTGGAGAGTACTGTTTAATGTATCTGTACTATAAATATTATGGTAAGAGTCTTAAAGATTTTCAAGTATTATTTAGTGATAATACAATATGCAATGATGTGTTTTTAACTGGTTTATTTAAATCATGTTTTGAGGAGAATAAATGAAATATGAAAATGAATGAATGATTTTTCTTTATTGAGAATTAATAACCCCATACAACCTTATAATTCTTCCAAACAATTAATGAATGTTCGTAATAACTTTACAATCGTAAGCATGAGCATGAAAAACACTAAAAAGACTTATTACTATTTACATTAATACTTAGCAAAACACAAAGAACACGAAGTAATCTGTTAAGCATGTAACTTAAAAGAGTACAAAGTTAAAATACAATACAATGTAAATTAAATTAAAATAGGTATAGTTATTACAATAATAGTTTCTTAGAATAAAGTATATGACTAAAATTATGATTTTAAAACACTGATACGCACTGGCACTTTGTTCACTTGTCGTTGTCTATAAAATATTTGACGCAATCGTCCTTACTCGCCAACTGTTTAGTAATGTTATATACCGTGTCCTTGAGAGATTGCAAGTTTTTGTCACTCTCGGTTTCGGCGTAATATTTAACTCGCACATCAGCATGTTTCCATTGTTCCGTCGGTGCGATGTTTTTTATTTTATTAATATCATACACCTCAATTTTTATGAGGTGTGATGCAGAACTGCTGTCATCGCTGTTTGTTTTTATGTACGATACACCACCACTCGTGGATCGACCAACACTAGATGACTTTTTTGTCGTTATCTTCTTTTTCTTGGGTTTCTCGAAGAATTCATCAATGTTGTTGCATTCCATTGATCTTTTATTTGCTGCTATCGCTTTTTTCACTTTAAAAGCGAGTGTGCCTTCTTCATCGCTAGGTTCGTCTATGTCATCGGCATAGTAATAATTTTTGAAAGTATTTTCAGAAAACTGTAATAAAATGAAATAAAACTGTTAATAAAACAAATCGGTTAAGGAAGTATTATATGATAAATACTTATAGGTGTGCGAAGTATAAATGTACACTAAAGTAACATTGATAATTTAATAAGAGATCAAATGTAACGAAAATAAAACTGTAAATAAAACAAATCGGTTAAGGAAGTATTGTATGATAAACACTTATAGGTATGTGAAATAAAATGCACTACAGTAACTTTGATAAATTAAATAAGAGATCAAATACAACTAAAATGCATTAACCCAGTGAACAACACATAACAAATACAATTAATAAAACATCTGGTTATAACAATTTTAGATCAAAGTATAAGAAGGTACTTACATTCATTTTATATCAGCTTCAGTATTTACTATTACACTATTTTACTATCACTTCACTATTACCAACAACTGGAGATCACACTTCGAAGAGAGCACAGAGTGGAATACGATATCATGTGATTTTGAGTTTGGCTTTTATATGGAGAGCGAGTATTGTTTCCTTGCAGACAGGATCCAACATGTTCAACTTTCACTTTGAACGTTCCATTGAATACGTAACATCAGGAAATGGGAATAATAGGATCCGTAACTGTTTTAAAAAATAATGGACAGGTAATTAATCATTGACAATGAGAAGACCCGAAGGGTTTTACTTAGAATTTGAGAAACGTATGGTGTATTGTAACGATTGATTTATGTATTATAAACACTGCCCGTAATGCATAAAGGGTGAGTAATGGGTAATTGTAAACGGTTTTTAACTAGAAACACGAATCCATAGGAATATGGAACAAAGACATTTGTATTCTTCAAATAAAAAGTAAAAAAGGGTCGCTGTTAGAAAGTAGAAATACAAAAGCACAACGAAACAAAGGGAAAAGGTACAAGCTTGAGGGGACCGTAAACCATGCAACTCCAATTCGCGGTTTATATCTATCTCGCGGGCGATTCGCGGTTCGCGGTTGGTATTAATTAAATCCGCGGATTAATTCGCGGTTGGTATTAATTAAATCCGCGGAAAAATTCGCGGTAGGTATTAATTAAATCCGCGGAAAAATTCGCGGTAGGTATAAATTTAATCCGCGGAATAATTCGCGGTAGGTATAAATTTAATCCGCGGGTTAATTCGCGGATTGTACGCGGCGAAATTGGAGCAATCGAAATTATTGACGAACTACGCCAGAGTGGCGCCAGCCGACCCCCGAACGTGCTCCAGAACCGTCGAATCCCTTACTACTCTCGTCTCGTCACTCAATGCAATAAAAAAAAATTAAATGTTTTTACTAACCGCTCCATACCATCAAGTGAATAATCAGAGCATAACGTCATTGGTTTTTGCGATGGCCATCTCACGCTTAAATAAGTAATAAACACACTATCCTTTAGTTGTCCGTAGTGAGCAGTTGTGCTATTTTGTTAGTTTGCCTTTTGTTACAAAAAAATCTATCATGCTTCAGATCATCAATTGATCTTAGTCTCTTAGAGGCTGTAAAAATGTTTAGTTTCTTCAACGACAATGAATAAAAAAACTATTTAGGTAAACAATAAAATAGTGTTTAGATACAAAAAATTTCCTTCTGATCCGCAAATAAGTAATATAAATAAAGGCTGCGTGTAATAATTAAAATATATCAAGTTGATAAATGTTCTTCTCTTGACTAATGACCATTCCGTATAACAAGTGGGTTCTTACAGGCCAATCGTCGAAGCCGTCGACTCCTCAAGGCGGTAACTCTTCGAAGTCGCCGGGCGGGTTCGCACGCCCAGCGCCCAGGTACTCCAACAAGTCCAACATGACCAGGAGCTCCAGCGTTGGTGTTTTGAACCAGGTCAGTGGAGTGAAATATTCGATTTTAGGGATGAGGTCAGTGCTGACACTGTTAATTCTTCAACAGGAATCTAACTTTGTGTTCAATACCACCCTCATACTTCATAAGTTACTTTTAAAAGTCTATCAACGATTCAAAGATTTCTAATGAATTATGTGTGTTCAGAAACCACTAGATTCTATAAAACAATAACAGCCAATTGTAAAAAATAACAAGCGATTATAATATTTTGCTGCTTCTAAAGACGAGACGAGATAACGGTCCACCTAGCGCCAAGTGGTCACAATCGCTCATAGACTTAGACAATGCCAGAGGCACAGCCAAACCACTGCCTACCGTAAAATATATTCTTTAAACATTCTTTGAAGAAAGACGTGTCATAAATATGAGAAAGAAACTGTAGGAGGAAGTTCATAATTTATAGTGTACTAGATTTTGCCCGCGGCTTCGCCCGCGTTAAAAAGTTTATCCGGGATAAACGTCCCGCTTTTTATTTTCCCGGGATAAAATGTAGCCTATGTGTTAATCCAGGATATGATCTACGCGTGTGCCAAATTTCATCGAAATCAGTTCAGTGGTTTTTGCGTGAAAGAGTAACAAACATCCATACATCCAGACATCCATACATGCTTACAAACTTTCGCGTTTTTAATATTAGAAGGATAATCACCGTTAAATAAATGATGATCAGTTCTAGAGTGGACGATAGCCTACATGGGAATGGAACGGTCTGCTGAGACAATGTCCGGAGGTTCAAACCCAAGGCACACACCTCTGACTTATCATAGTTACGTGTGTATTGTTTATCAATTATCGTTCGCTTTAACGGTGAAGGAAAACATCGCGAGGAAACCTACATACCTAAGAAGTTCTTTACAAAAATTTCGAGGGTATGTGAAGTCTGCCATCCCGCACTACGCCAGCGTGGTGGATTAAGGCCTTAAACCCTCTCAGTAGTAGAGGAGGCCCGTGCTCAGCAGTGAGCAGTATATAATACAGGGCTGGTATTATTTCTAGAGTGACTCGGAGTCGGACCCTCAGCCGTCCCGGCAGCAACCACCGCGTACTCAAGGTCTGATGCGGCCCACCATCAGCTCGATGAACAAGGCGGCCGCCAACACCGCCCGCAGGCGAGGGCTCGCCAACGCGTACAGTGCTGGTCAGTTTATTAGTATAGTATAATAGATATAGTGTTGTGTAGGGTACTGTTGCCTGTAGATTTAGTTTGAATAGAGACTGGATTATATGCGGTATGAAAAGATGTGCAATAAATGCAGGGTGATGTTATAGTGTAAAATTTTGAATAGACTTGGAGATAATGTTAACTTATACTGTATTGTTAGCAATAACTTAAATTTTCTATTAAAAAAAAAACAATTATAAATACAAGCGATATAATTTAAATCACAATTTCGAATAAATCTTAAAAATTACACCAAAAATTTTTATATAATATTTTGACAAGAGTTTCGGCTAACAAGTGAACGCTGCGCGTGCTCGGCAAAAATGAATAACAACGGTGCGTGCGCCTTTCCTCCACGACTGGTTCGATGACATCAGTAATCAGACCACCGAACGATCTTCCGATCACGTGATGTGCTGTCCACGCCCCATTCCTTCACTATTCTATGCTAATAGTATACAAATTGACAATGATTGATGATACCATCAATGATTTTGAACGATGTGTATTAAGTTCTCTATATCCTAAAGGGAATATAAACTGACGCATAACCTATCACATGGTTTCCATTGTCTTCAAATATCAGTCACGTTTATTTTGAAAGTATGAATTATAATTTATTATTATTTTTAAATAATTAAGTATTGTCTATATCGGCCTGCGTGGTGGTCTAAGGTTTAAAACCTCTTAGTGATTGATGAGACCCGTGCTCATCAATGGGAATTCGTCTTAAAAAGTGAAATATAAATGAAATTAAAAGCTAAGTAGTAAACATCAAGCTTACGTAATATAATCCTGTTTCTATAAAAAACTTAATAGAGAAAACTCCTTAACTTAGTCGAATAAAGACACCTTTACATACGATTTCTTTGAGACAGAAGTCGGTTTTAAGCTGACTAATTATGAAATAATAAAAAAATCACATTAATATAATAGTCTAATTATATTCCTGAAATTTAACTAATGTACCAAATATTTACATTTATATTATTTTCGATTTTAGTTGTCTTCTTTGTGTGTATCACAATATGTTATACATTTGTACAGTTATATCTGAAAAAATATTAATGACTTTAATGGTAAATTTACGGTTTACGTTACTACAGATAAATTGTGATTCAGAGTGCCTAATGAATTAATAGTAACTCGCTATATCGATAGAATTTGAGTAAAAAAATCAAACTATCAAACATTTAACTTAGTACATAAAGCCACAACTAAAGTCGACACGGACCCCACAATAACTCGCTCTCAAACCCCACGCTTGACCCCACACTCGCGTCCCGCCGCACAGTGAACCTCAACACCGGCGCGCACGAGGAGTCCAGCTCGGAGGCGGAGGAGCGCCCCGCCGACAAGGGGCAGAGGACCGACAACCAGCGCAGGATCGGTGAGTGGAAATAAAAAAAAAAAGAAAAAAAAAAGTGTTTTATACCTCTTAGGGGCGGTTGCGGACGACAACTTAGACGTGAGTCGGAGGAAGCCCGCAGCCGTCCCTAATGCGCCGAAGATGGCCACCGCGGAGTTTTGGTTGGTATGCCGTGCGGTGTACATAGGTTAGGGACTCGGCTCGGCGGTCGTCCGACGTTTTCCGTCTCTCCGGGCGGCTCAGCGTCGGGTCGTAAGGCACGGTGAACCCAACATAACCGCTCAGTCGTTCCCCTTGAACGCTGGGCGGTAGTAATGTCACTTTCTCCGCGTAGAAAAAAAGGGGGTTTTAAACCTCCATCGATATAACATTTTCTATTGAAGGAATTAAAAATCGAAGTACCCCAGGGCCCGTCGTCAAGATGCTTTTCTACAAGTGTTATTTTTTTTATGGCATTGAATGACGAGACGAGCATGCCGTTCGCCTGATGGTAAGTGATACGACCACCCATAAACAATAAACACCATCCAGCACCTTGAGTTACAAAGTACTGTGTGGCATTACACTGCGCTCGTCATCCTGAGACATAAGATGTTAAGTCTCATTATGTCCTGTAGTTACACTGGCTTCAATGCCCTTCAAACCGAAACACAACAGTGCATGCACACTGCTGCTTGGCGGTAGAAATAGACATTGCGGTGGTACCCACCCAGACGGACTCTTACATATGAGAGTCCTACCACCAGTAAGTTAACTCTAATAGAAAACAAAATAATATATGCGAATGACACATCCGATCGATCAGTCTATCGGAAGGGTACGTCATTCGCATACATTTCTGGTTGTTTTCTGTTAGCGTTAAAGCTTGTAGAAAAGAACCTTGACTACGCCCCCAGATGTGATTTTAAGTTTAGGGAGATTCTAGGGTTTTTTTTTATTGAATAGCATAGTCTTATCTTAGAAAAAAAAACAATGGAATGGGAGTACGAATATCTTTAGAAAGGTTCTTCTTCGATCCCTTACTAATTAGGACATAAATGAAGTTAAATGTTGATTAGCATCAGAAGTGACATACCACCTGAATCGATTGTTTAAATCTGAACTGCACCATACACACTACTTGGCAACAGATGCAGTCTGGTCACATTGTACTAGTAAACACTTTTTGACACTAGGTCGCAGCGGGAGTGAGAGGGACCTCTCGGCGAAGGCCAGGGAAGTGACCGCCAGGCTCACCACAAACACCAGGCAGAGGCCTAAGCAAGAACAAGCTACAGATGCGAACTGTAATTATCACAATATATGACAAATATTTTAGTATCTTTGCAAAGTTGAAGAAGAACAGAGAAAAGGAATTGCTTAGGTCCATGATTTACTGTTATTTTCAATGCAAGATCCCAATCTCTTTTTTCGGTTCATGGCGAAAATGACCAATCAAAACAAAGTTCGTGTTGACATGCTTACAAATGACGTATTTTGATTGGTTTATTCTAGAGATCGGGTCGAAATTTCAGATCGTTTATTAACCCGTCAAACCCCGTTTATATATATAGATGTATGGGGTAACCCTATATACTCGGACGCCGGCGTCCGTAGCGGGGCTTGACGAGACAAAAACGGGCGTTAGAAGGATAAACAGCTAAGATGGCAAAATGTTGTGATCTCATTCCAATAATACTGTAAAAATCCACGACAGGGTAGGGATATTTAACTTTGTGATTACTATACAAACAGTATAGTATTTTTTTTATATTTTTATGGAAACATTGAAAAAGAAACAGTCGAAAGCAGGATTTGAACCCGCGTCCTCCAGCGCACCGTGCCGGTGCTCTGCCAACTGAGCTATTTCGATCCTGCTTTCGACTGTTTCCTTTTCAATGTTTCCATAAAAATATAAAACATTGTCCAGGCACTACATGGCCATTAAAATGTATAAAAATCACAATATAGGATTAGTATTGTATTTATGTGATGTTTTTGTTCAGTATCATCATCGTCGCAGCTTTGCTCGGCGCTGACGGAGCAGCTGACGAAGACCGCGTGCAAGGTGGTGCAGCTCTACGCCAGTCTGCAGCGAGAGCCCAACGCCGCCGCGGACATTAGTGGTGAGTAACAGAAGACCGGTGCAGAAGACGGGTAGACCAATGTAGAGTAATATAGGTGGAAGGATATATATCATATCTGTCCGGATAGCGAACACCACATATTACCCGGCATATTGGCCGACATAATTGAGTCGACTAAGAATAATCGTCGCTCGTGAGACGACACTGTATCTGGACTCCTCTCCGCTTACCATTAGGTGCAGGGAGGCTACTTTGCACGTATAAAAAAAACTGAATATCAGGAAAGCACGTGGCTAGTAGACCGTAAAGCCGGTTGATACACTGATAGACATTGTCTCACCGGGAACTAAACCAGTGACAGAATGATCGGATTACTCAAATACAAGAAGTTCAGGAGGCTCCAATCTAGCAGGATAATAGGCTAATATAAAATATCTTAGTATAAACTGATGCCCCCACCCCCCCCTCCCACTCCCCCAGGTTTAGAAGCAGCGATCCTAGAGACGCAGAAAGTGCTGCGCAGCGCGGTCAACCGACCGCAGAACGGTGGCGACGCGCTCAGCAGTCTATCCTCCACCGACGGAGACTACAGGGGACTGAATGTGGACTCCACCAGGCAGAAGCTTGAAAACCTGGTGTCCAAAGGTGAGTACATTAACAATGGCTGTATGTGTCGACACTAGAAATTAAGGAAAAAAAAAATTAAGCTCGCCAGATGCTAGGAATAGAGTGGATTGAGCATAGAATTATTTTTTCTTTGCCGTCACTGGTAACTAGTTTATACGAGACTATCAAACCAAGTAATTGTCAGTTCGTGCTAAGAAGTCGATAATAGTGATGGACGTGGACGTACGTATTAATGTCAGTCCAAAATTTCTATCCACAGAATCGACAGGCGCCGGTAACCCAGCCATGTCGCTCATTGAACAATACTCAGACATACTCCTCAACATGATGCAAAGCAAGATGGTAAACCAGTTCCCGTCGAGTCCGCACAGCCTGCCGCCCAACACGAGGGAACCCGGTGGAGACAGCTAGTATACTTACGAACTATCGACAAAGATGTAATAGACTTTTGTATGACATCTCGTGAAAGATCGGTAGAGATGAACTCTAGTGTGATCAACGTGAATCAGAAATATATCGATATTTGTCGTCAGAATATCTTGTGGTACATGTAAATAATGTCGATAAATGTAATATCCACTTTATAAAGTAAAGCAAGTTATTTGAAACATCGATGGAGATGAATATCGAATGAGGTCTTGGTTGGTGAGTAAAGGTACTATATCGACGTTTGTTATAGAAAAATGTAGATAATGCGATGAAGTGAATAAGTTACATGTAATATATCGACCTTTGTCAACGATTTTTGAGAAATGGACATATTTTTTGTGAGAAATAGAAAAAAAGTTGTATTAAAATGTTGCAAAAAAAATCTACTAGGAAAACTGCATTGTTTGGATGTTTAGTCAATTGGCACAAAAAAAGTGAATTAATTGTATATACTGTAAGCCAAAACTTATGCAAGAGAGGCACGGATAAGTATCGATATTTTGAAGTATCGATCATTCGTCAACAATAGTGACATTGTTTATTAACAATACGTTTGCTGTAATTTCTACTTTATAAAATTTGTGCTACAGATGCTTTCCTTTCCATTTCCAAAGTTCATTTTTTGCATGTAAAATTCCAAAGCTTGGCGTATGAATAAAATATCGATACTTTAAACTCGATTTGTATCTCGTCCATGAGAGAAATACGAGAAGTGCACTAGAGCGTTACCTTATCCAACTATTATATTTGTTAGTTCTCACTTTGGTCTGAATGAGACAAGCAACTATACTGTGATTTAGTCATTATGGTTACGAATAACGCTGTTACACACAACATTCGCTTCGAAACAAGGACTGTAACTAGACCCGCTGCTTTAACAGTTAGTTTGGGCTCATAGAAGTGGCTGGTGAGAACTTTGAGTACCATTTTGCGTAATAAATTCGGTATATTACGACACGGCCGTCGTCCAATACATGTCAAGCAGATAGTGTATTGAAATTTGCATTTGAATTATTATTTTAGACAGTTAAAGACACGCTTTTATAATTCCATTTTGTGTTATGTGCAGATGTGTATGGTATTGTCTACAAATAATGTCTTAAACTAAGTAACTTGGACATTATAGTTTGGTGAAAAGCTAGAAAATATACCAGTATAATTCTGACCAGTATAAAACCACCTAGTACAGTGTATTTTATACTGCCAAGATAAAGACTGGGCGTAACATATGTCATGTTACTTAGTAAAGGAATCCAACTTAATTATTCCTTTTGTGTATTGTGATGTTTTATTTCGTAAAATTTTCAGTATTTTTATTAATGAAATAAATAAATAACCACTTATGACTGACATGAGAATTCCATTTTTGCGATTTTGTGTAAAATCTTTGGCAAACTGATTTAATATGTGTATTATTTGTTGTGCGAAAAATGCGAGAGGACTGACGATGCGTCGACAGCAGTACGCGCAGTGGACAAAAAATTAAATCAGTATTAGTTTTCACTGAAAAAATGTGTTCTCCTACTAAGCACACAAATCGCTGCAATTTAAGACGATTTGCGTGCAAAATTCATAAAAGTAATTGTCGATTTTTGACTAACACAATATCGATTTTCGGCGCTGCATGTCACGCACATCGAATGTCAGTATCGGTAAAACGAGATGAATCGTATGTATTGGTATAAGTTCATACGATTAAATAGTCTCTACTGTTTGAACGATATGTTTGTTGACGTAAATTATAACAAATTAGACCATACAATACTTCAAAACGTAGTTCAGTACTTAGCGGCTATAAGTCGTCTCACTTATTTTACTACTACATACATAATTTCGTTTTACTTATTGTGCTAACCGCTGCTTAAAGGCGCGCTTAAACGTGTGATTTGGCTGTCCCTTTAAATTGGAAAGTCATTCCAATGATATAATAATATGTATAAAAGCAGCATCTTATGGCTTTAGAGAATTTGCGCCTTAATGAAGTAAATAGCAATTTGAGTTATGCTGTCACTGCCTTTGAATGGGGCATAATAATGACCGCATAAGCGCATCGGAAGCCATAGTTTCGTTTACCATCCCATAGTGGCCTCCGTAATACTGATTGACGTCACTTCAATATCGTTAATGACATAATTATCGTATTTCAAAAAGAGCATCGGAAGCGTTTTGTAAATAATCTTTAACTTTTTTGATACTGAGGTTGCTATGACTGCATTGCTAATGTACGATAATTCAAGCTTAACGGTCAAGCAATTCAAAGCGGTATCACGTTGCGGAAAACTAACATGCGTTCCGTCACGTGACGGGCATATATGACGTCACATAGAGGAGCGCCTATTTATGCGTGGCGTTGCACCGCTTTTATGTGTATCGGCTGTAAACTATATTATAAAAGACATGTTGTTTTATAGAGTGAGATGGATGATAAATATATATGTGTTGGCGAGACAGCCACATCTTGTTGATTGAAGAAAACAAACTGTCTCGTATTTGTAAGAAATGACACTGTGGAAATAGCGCGAACATATCGCTCCATAACAACAGGTGATGTAGCGGTATATTTGAACTAGCTCAGTATTATAAATGGACCGAGTTACGCCAAAATTTACCAACTACTTACAAACAAAATTTCTATACTTTTATTTGTTACAGCTGTATTTTATACGCATTTTTCTATTTCTTTTTCTTTCTTATTTTAAACAGGTCGCCATTAGTTGTGTCGCCTGCTCTTCGTTTTTGCTGAGTTATAAAGTATCACATTTGGATTAATTGCGTGTTAAAAGTTAACAACTTATTTTTAGATAATTTGTGGATTGGTACATTTTAGCATAACGGAGTCCAAATATGAAAGATGAGGCAATCGTCTTTGCGAAAAAAGCTGATGAGTCGCTCTAAGTGAGCGAGATGACAATATATTTGTGAAATCGCTCAAATTGCAAACAGAGCAAAAACCTTCCAAGTCGTCCATGTATTGTCAATGTTGAAATTTAGAATTCGTCACAATTTTTTTAATTATTAATAATGATAGTAATGTATGCATGTGATAAAGTTAGTTGAAGTTTTGTAAATAACACGGTTATGACTCATTTTTTGTTAGTGCGAGGTGTTTTTTTATACGACTAGGTGCGTTCATATCACACGTGACGATTCGATATTTTATATTGCTACAATTTTTTAATATTGTTCATGTTATGTGGGTAGGGCTACGGAAATAATTGAATGGTGTAGGAAATGGTATTATCTGAGTTGGATTGGTTTAGAATTTTGAATCATAAAAAACATTTGTTTCTAAATTTTAATTGAACTTTAGTAAATAACAATATGTGTTTGTACTGAAATGACTATACCGTAATATTGTTTAGGAACCATATTAAGAAAACAATTATCTAGAACATTTTATAATCTTGATTGTATTTGTCTTAATTGATCAGTCCTAGCTTGGGCATTGTAATTGTTCTTTCAAAAATAGTTTCTGTATGTTATTTTCTTTTTTTTTTATGTTTTAGAACAGATGGTTTTAACTATATTGACTTATTCTTTTATCTAACTGAGCTATTTCTTCTGGTATATTTCTATATTTCTTAAGGGGTTTTATGTTTCATACTATACTAATTGTTAAGGTTTCTATTATATGTGTACTGGTTCAAGCAATGAGGTATAAGCCATGTAGCGATATTTTTTTAACATAATATTAATTATTTTCATCTTCTGACTATATCTTTGCTCAACGCTTATTTGTTTATATTTACACAAAGAAAGATGTATTAATTTTTAACTTTAGATAATTTAATTTCTTCTTTCGCGCATATGTGTCTGTATGGTATGAACGCATCTCAGTCGACAAGGTCCGTTCACGCTCGACGATAATGTAGCGCAGTTATAGAACGATGTAGATAGTGTTTTTTTATTTAATGTTCAAAATTATAAATGCCATTTATGCGAAAAGACTAATGTTTAATAATGTTTATGATATTACAATTTATTATGAGTATTTTTTTTCTTTTTATTTTACGTTCTTTTTCCTTTTTCATATTATTTTTTAGAGTTGGAATTGATTAGAGGATTTGCAGATCGGTTCGTGGAGGTTTGTTTATACAAAGGCGATTAAATAACACCAAAATCATGATGTTCAGGGTTCGTGTTTACTTTTTTTACTGTTCACTATTGTTTTATAAAAATGTCATATTATTATCTAATAAGTGGAGACAAAAATCATTGCATTATTATATATTTATTTAATAGTTAATGGTAAAACAAATACGATATTATTCAGTAATATAAGGGTCTCGCTACGTTATAATCGAACTAGTTAGGTCTCGATATTCTCATTAATTTTTCTAAGGAAATCATGACTTGTCTTTTGTCAACAGGAACCAAACGGCAGCTTATGGTAATTATTTTGTAATCTATACGTATTACAAGACAGGATATCAGTGGATGTTGTGTGACAAAATCCCGCGTTGTATGAACAAACCTACGCTTTGTTTCAGTCGAATGGATTTGAACAGATATATGGAATTGTGCTAGGGAATGTCGAGAGTTATAGATACGTTTATATTTTCGATTGTTTTCATATATATTGTAGCGATCCTTTCGTAGAATTATACATCTAAAAGAAACCACGCATATAGGTTTTGCTAGAAAGCAGTCGTTATGACCTCGTTAAGTGTTAAAATCTATATCGGTCTCAAAAATACATAACTAATGGTGGTTTAATAAATTAATCTCAATTTTGAGTTACATTTTAAGTAGACATAATGTATTGAACTAATAGTACATTATGTCTACCTGAGATGTAACTCAAACTTGAGATTGATTTATTAATATCGCCCTAAGAATCGCTACAATAATATACTTTCAACTTTCAAGACCGAGTTTTGGTTTACTGGGAGGTAAGTTACACACCTTTATTTCATATTTATTGTCCATACCCCTGTTATATGAATCCAGAATACGTCTCTGGTAATTTGTTTAATTACGTTGTCGCCCTAAGAAAAATCGAATGCATAAGGAGTTTTGGCGGGAACTTGGAAGTGTCATGTGGTGGCTCATGTTTAAATTCATTATTTTGATGATTCTTAGTGTTATATTGCATAATTGTGGTGGTAGATTATCCAATACAGTTCTATTAAAGGGCTCAAATGAAGTGAATTGAAATTACTGTGCTAATCAAGTGTTTTTTCTGTGCCGCCAAAACTCCTCCACAAAGTCTTGGTAAGGTAGCCACTGCCTTACCACGACTTAAGTATGCGTCTGAAGGACTTGTATCCATGGACAAGAATAAATTAACCCCTGGAATGCCGGGCTCAGTTTGCGTAAAAAACGCTTGCGTGCCGCCCATACATTTGAAAAAATCGGATTTTAGGTGTAAAGGATGTTCCAATTTATACACCATAAAATTCTTTTAGTACGAATTTTGAAATTATTTATTTACTTATTTATTATGGATCAATGGTCACTAAAATATTCAGAATCATTGTGAGATTTGGCATAGACGGCCGCCATTTTGAATTTCTTTGTTTTAAGGCCAATCGACCTCAAAATCGATATCTGGGCAAGCCTTTAGATACAGAAGACGGATCCAATGTTAGAATTGAAAAAAGTGGCCGCCATTTAGAATTTCTTTGTTTTAAGGCCAATCGACCTCAAAATCGATATCTGGGTAAGCCTTTAGGTACAGAAGACGGATCCAATGTTAGAATTGAAAAAAGTGGCCGCCATTTTGAATTTCTTTGTTTTAAGGTCAATCGACCTCAAAATCGATATCTGGGTAAGCCTTTAGGTACAGAAGACGGATCCAATGTTAGAATTGAATAAAGTGGCCGCCATTTTGAATTTCTTTGTTTTAAGGAAAATCGACCTCAAAATCGATATCTGGGCAAGCCTTTAGGTACAGAAGACGGATCCAATGTTAGAATTGAAAAAAGTGGCCGCCATTTTGGATTTCTTTGTTTTAAGGCCAATCGACCTCAAAATCGATATCTGGGTAAGCCTTTAGGTACAGAAGACGGATCCAATGTTAGAATTGAAAAAATTGGTCGCCATTTTGAATTTCTTTGTTTTAAGGTCAATCGACCTCAAAATCGATATCTGGGTAAGCCTTTAGGTACAGAAGACGGATCCAATGTTAGAATTGAATAAAGTGGCCGCCATTTTGAATTTCTTTGTTTTAAGGACAATCGACCTCAAAATCGATATCTGGGCAAGCCTTTAGGTACAGAAGACGGATCCAATGTTAGAATTGAAAAAAGTGGCCGCCATTTTGAATTTCTTTGTTTTAAGGCCAATCAACCTCAAAATCGATATCTGGGTAAGCCTTTAGGTACAGAAGACGGATCCAATGTTAGAATTGAAAAAATTGGTCGCCATTTTGAATTTCTTTGTTTTAAGGCCAATCGACCTCAAAATCGATATCTGGGCAAGCCTTTAGGTACAGAAGACGGATCCAATGTTAGAATTGAAAAAAGTGGCCGCCATTTTGAATTTCTTTGTTTTAAGGCCAATCGACCTCAAAATCGATATCTGGGCAAGCCTTTAGGTACAGAAGACGGATCCAATGTTAGAATTGAAAAAAGTGGCCGCCATTTTGAATTTCTTTGTTTTAAGGCCAATCGACCTCAAAATCGATATCTGGGCAAGCCTTTAGGTACAGAAGACGGATCCAATGTTAGAATTGAAAAAAGTGGCCGCCATTTTGAATTTGTTTGTTTTAAGACCAATCGACCTCAAAATCGATAATTGGGCATGCCATCGTTTTGTTTTAAGACTAATGGGATTTAAGATAGATATTTGGGCTTGTCTTTAGCCAAACAGAATAAATCGAGGTTATAATTTTACTAATTCAACAATTTAAATACGCAATCACGTCAAAATTAGATACTTTTAAAAATGAATAAGGTAATCAACCTGAGTAGCCTTTTAAGTCTGGTGATGGGGGGTAAATAAATAAAAAGATACAGTAATTTAATGGCCACCCAACAGGGCATAACGATGTGGGGGAAGAAAAATATAATAAGATAATTTCTACTACGCGGCTAATTATTCTTATAGCAATCGTTGAATTGTTAACGACTCCCTGATTTTTAACCGATTTTGATGCTTTCACAGAAGAATTTACTTTATTTGCTGTTTGCTGCCACGGGACACTTCTTTCTTCTTCAATTCTTTATTTTGCGACATAACAAAGCTGGTGGCCATAATATTTAAAAAATCTTTAATTAAAACCTACTATAGTTTGTGGCCATGTCCAGCGGATTTTGATTTTAAAACCAATAGCCCTTAAACAGTGGCGTGCCTAGTGTTTTAGATGAAGGCAAGCCCAAGCAACCTAAAAAAATTCGCATCTCCGATTGACATAAAATGTACACCTATAAGAAAGAAAAATAATATCTAAAAATAAAATAAAAAACCACACAACCCGTACCGGGATTCGAACCAGGGCCTCGAAAGCTATATTCGTACCCTCGCGCGCAATACAACCATGCCATGGAGGCAACTAGACCTTTTGTTGAAATTAGGTATGTACCTTTATTCAAAAACAATTTTGACCCATTGCAACTTATGAAAAGTTTTTGTCCCAAAGATAAATTAAGTACTTAGACTATACCTGTAATTAAATAATTTTAGTAGATTGTACCTATCTATTCCAAACACTTGTTTCGTTCGAAAAAATATGCAAGGCCAACAACACAACGTTAGTCTAAGAATACAACTTGATACATACTAGTCGGATTACGTGTTAATGCCTGCAATAAGACAGTAATTAGTTTTGTTATTTGTATACTGATCTAAATACCTTTTATGTTTCTTTCGCGCCTTTCGCCAACTCGCTGAAAGTTTTTGTTTTCCATCATAACCTAACAAATTTACCTTATTCTTGCTGATCAAATCTTTCCCACACAATAAGGAATAATTTCACTTATATTTATTGCACCTTAAATGCTTAAAATAACTCAAAAAATACTTAATAAACACAAATACATCAAAATGTAACATTTACGCTCAATCATAACAAATAACTGGTGTTGCGAGGTCCGAGTCAAAATTATACCATGAAATTAATGCTGATAATGTGACGAAAACTTATTGATAAATAAAATTATACTGCAGTACCTTAAAAATTATAATTAGATATGTAATTATAATTATACTAATACTAAAATCGTTACATAGTCATGATAAATAAAAAAATACGCATTTACATTAGGAATATAATACAGACTAAAAGTAAACATATTAGAGGTAACTCTTTCAATTGGCAACCCGAGGCATTAAGCCTGGATTAATTTCCAGTACTGATTGCTATAGAAACTTACTACAGCTATACATTTGTGGTAGCAGTTGATGCGTATTCTATCCATAAGTGTGAATGAGGCAGAAATATAGCGGCGAAAAGCCAGGTAAAAGCCAACGAGAGAGAGAGTGATGAGTATATTTTGTGCGCACTTAGCTGTTTTGTATTAAATATTAAATGCGTGTACGGCGCGGGTGTGGTGGTGTGTGTGTGGGTTAGCGGTGTGTCCAGTGCGCTCGAGGCGATGGTTCAGCGAACCGTAGCGCGGGAATTTTAAGATTGTAAAGAAAATTATTTCGAAGCGTTTTGACCGTAAACTTTGGTTATTTTTACACATTTGGTTTTGAGTACTTAGGTAAATAATTTTAGGGCAAGCCGGGCTTTTCGGCTTCTATGGAAGGACCGCCACTGCCCTTAAAACAAGAACATTTAACATGGAATGCAGTTCTTAAAATTCCAACCTCGAGTTATTCTATTTGGCTAAAGACAAGCCCAAATATCTTATCTTAAATACAATCAGTCTCAAAACAAAGAAGTTCAAAATGGCGACCACTTTTCTTAAGTCGAACATTAAATAATTATGACTTTTACTATCAATGCCATGCCCAGTATCGATTTTGAGGTCAATTGACCTTAAAACAAAGAAATTCAAAATGGCGACCACTTTTTCAATTCTAACATTGGATCTGCCCTTTGTACCTAAAGCCTTGCCCAGATATCGATTTTGAAGTCGATTGGCCTTAAAACAAAGAAATTCAAAATGGCGGCCATTTTTTCAATTCTAACATTGGATCTGTCTTTTGTACCTAAAGGCCTGCCCAGATATCGATTTTGAGGTCAATTGGTTTTAAAACAAAGAAATCCAAAATGGCGGCCACTTTTTCCAATTCTAACATTGGATCCGTCTTTTGTACATACAGCCTTGCCCAGATATCGATTTTGAGGTCTATTGGCCTTAAAACGAAGAAATTCAAAATGGCGGCCACTTTTTTCCATTCTAACATTGGATCCGTCTTCTGTACCTAAAGGCCTGCCCAGATATCGATTTTGAAGTCGATTGGCCTTAAAACAAAGAAATCCAAAATGGCGGCCACTTTTTCCATTCTAACATTGGATCCGTCTTCTGTACCTAAAGGCCTGCCCAGATATCGATTTTGAAGTCGATTGGCCTTAAAACAAAGAAATTCAAAATGGCGGCCACTTTTTTCAATTCTAACATTGGATCCGTCTTCTGTACCTAAAGGCCTGCCCAGATATCGATTTTGAAGTCAATTGTCCTTAAAACAAAGAAATTCAAAATGGCGGCCACTTTTTTCAATTCTAACATTGGATCCGTCTTCTGTACCTAAAGGCTTGCCCAGATATCGATTTTGAGGTCGATTGGCCTTAAAACAAAGAAATTCAAAATGGCGGCCACTTTTTTCAATTCTAACATTGGACCCATCTTCTGTACCTAAAGGCCTGTCCAGATATCGATTTTGAGGTCGATTGGTTTTAAAACAAAGAAATTCAAAATGGCGGCCACTTTTTTCCATTCTGACATTGGATCCGTCTTCTGTACCTAAAGGCCTGCCCAGATATCGATTTTGAAGTCAATTGTCCTTATAACAAAGAAATTCAAAATGGCGGCCACTTTTTTCAATTCTAACATCGGATCCGTCTTCTGTACCTAAAGGCTTGCCCAGATATCGATTTTGAGGTCGATTGGCCTTAAAACAAAGAAATTCAAAATGGCGGCCACTTTTTTCAATTCTAACATTGGACCCATCTTCTGTACCTAAAGGCCTGTCCAGATATCGATTTTGAGGTCGATTGGTTTTAAAACAAAGAAATTCAAAATGGCGGCCACTTTTTTCCATTCTGACATTGGATCCGTCTTCTGTACCTAAAGGCCTGCCCAGATATCGATTTTGAAGTCAATTGTCCTTATAACAAAGAAATTCAAAATGGCGGCCACTTTTTTCAATTCTAACATTGGATCCGTCTTCTGTACCTAAAGGCTTGCCCAGATATCGATTTTGAGGTCGATTGGCCTTAAAACAAAGAAATTCAAAATGGCGGCCACTTTTTTCAATTCTAACATTGGACCCATCTTCTGTACCTAAAGGCCTGTCCAGATATCGATTTTGAGGTCGATTGGCCTTAAAACAAAGAAATTCAAAATGGCGGCCACTTTTTTCAATTCTAACATTGGAGCCGTCTTTTGTACCTAAAGGACTGCCCAGGTATCGATTTTGAGGTCAATCGGCCTCAAAACAAAGAAGTTCAAAATGGCGGCCACTTTTCTCAATTCTCATATATGATTAAGATTTGCATCCAATGGAAACAAAAAATAAGCTAAAAAGAAACCACCTGTAGCTGTTCAGTTTTCATACATTTTGCAGAAATCGGCCCGAGCGTGGATCCACGCTCCCGGCAGAGTTTGAACACTTTTTTTGAGCGTGGATCCACGCTCCCGGCACGCGAGGGCTTAATAAATAAAAAATAATCGAATGCATAAAAAGAGGACTAGCTTTCATAATAAAACACAATATACAATTAAAAATTTAATAGATATGCAGCAGTTCAGAGGTCCAAGCTACCGCAGATGTCTATGATTTGCTTTTATTTATTGCACTTTCGAGTGCTCTGGGACCAACAAGCGCTCCAATAAAATTATTATTTTGTTGAAAATCCTACTAGCTTAAAATAAACTATATTATTTTACGGTACCTTGTTATCTTCTGATATCCCGTCAAACCCCGCTTATATATATAGATATATGGTGAAACCCTATATAGTCGGACGCCGGCGTCCGTAGTGGCCCTTGACGTCAACACATTGAACATGTTAAGTTCGGATTCCGGAATAAATTAAACCAGTGAACCAAAACTTTGTTTTTAATTCCATAATATTCATATTTATATTAGTAGGTATATGCCATTATAGTGTATTAAGTCATATTAATTGCCGTGATTCCGACAAAGTCCGGGAACAAAGCAGACCTACAACCAGAGTTAACGCATGGGGAGTTTAGTTTACACTTGGCTTTTTACATGTAGTAGGTTATCTATGTTATTATTATCTGTATTTTGAGCTTAATTTTACACTTTTTTACGTAGCCCATCGGACTATTTATGGGGGTTATATACCTACAACTCTCCAACTGGATACAGGCCTGCTTTAATTTTCAGAACCATACGCTTTATCCATAAATTTTTATGACACGCTTCGGCCACTTTGAGTTTCACTTGATGGTGGTATAATTTACGCGCATGAAATGTAATCTTTATTTTTAGTGTAAATAAATAGGTGACGTACGTCAGGACATTTTTATGATGAAATAAAAAAAATAATTAAATGTATATTGCATTTTATTTTTTGGGTTGTATGTCATACTGTAATTTTTTAGAACTTCAAACAAATAGTACCTACCTTTTACCATTAAAGTAGGTACAGTAAATCTTTTGGTATAGTTGATTTCGGCTCCTGTGTTTTGGAAAAGTGTTTTGTTTAACCGATGTAGCCAGAGGAAGAAAATGAAAAACAGTTAATAGTAATTTTTAATATTTAAATAAATGCAGAACAAATTCAATCGGCGATAGCCTAGTTAGGAATGGAATGGACTGCTGAGACGAAGGTTCGCAAGTTCATAACCAGCATACCTGAGTTCTCCATAAACATTTTGAAGGTATACAAAGTCTGCCAACCCGCACTAGGCTAGCGTGGTGGACTAAGGCCTAAACCCTCTTAGTAGTAGAGGAGGCACGTGCCCAGCAGTGGGAGAGTAAATAATATGGGGCAGGTATTACTTATTATATTTATTATTAGAATACATTCTGCAGACTTACATTTTTTTCTTATATTGAAGTACATCATTACGTAAATTGTAAATATGTAGACGCATGTCAATGTGTAGAGTTTAAGATCATAAAAAAAGTATTATACGATTTTTTTTACATAACTGTGTTCGAATTGACTATCGGTTTATCGTCACGATCATTGTGAATGTCGAATTTATACGAAGAGTCCTGTAGTATTCCGATGCGCAGCAAGAAGTCCACGATGGGTCGCCTTTTGGACAAATGTTCCCGGTAAGACAGTGAGCGAGTTCCTGAAAATATTGTGAAGTCACTTTGCAGAGCTAATAATATAAAAGAAAAGTTAGACTGGTATTTATATATTTATGCTAACAACCTCATGGGCCATGACTAGAAAAGGGCTTTAGGGTTGCTGTTATACCTAGTATTCAACTCTTTAGTTTACTGTAAATTTTCCCCGGAATGCACAAACTGTGAATAGGTCGAGAGTATTTATTACCTGCCCTACATAGGAGAGAAAATTGGACCTCTGGTTGCTTTTCTGAAGACACTGTGTGTTACAAGATCACTGCTGAAATAAACAATTGAAGATGTGTTAGTGTTAACTTGTAAATCTACTTACTGCTAACAGGCTGCAGAGGTTTCGTGACGGTCTGTGGTCCGAACTCGTATAGTACTTGAAAGTCAGCGTGGTTGCCCAGGCGAAAACCGAAACCGAATCTATGGTCATTAGCTGAAAGTTGGAAATCACAAGTTAGTTATGCAATAGAGTAATTTATAACCAGAAGAGTATATTTTTGCCTATTCCAAGGATAAAATAACAAAAGCCAAGGGCACTAGATATGGGCCGATTAACTCCTAGCAATAATTTGTAAACGATAAGCAAGATTTGTTTGTAAGACGTATTACTTCACAGAAATACCCTTACAATTTATTTGTTTTAATCACCGAGTTATAAAATTAATCATTGGTTTCAAAATTCAATAATAACGACAAAACTTATTATTCTATGTTGTGTTCTATGTATATAAAGGAATTAACGCATTGATAAACATTATTTACCTTTAAAAATTCTTGGCGAAAATCCAAAAATGGCAGCGAATCCAGCAGGAACATCTTCGGGGACTACAAGGGGGAATGCGTGGTCGCCTAGAAAACGTTAGGTAGGATTAACATGTTCAGCCCATCAATGATTAATAACGTCATTTTTGTTTCAAATAAAATCGTCAAACGTCTAATCACGTCTACCGTAAATGTGCAATGTATGTATGGGAAATAATATTGTGTCACAGGAGACGGCGCTCCTTGTTTACACTACAGTTTAGCCACAAAGGGTTTTTATAATTAAGTATTAATGAAATCCCAAAACCTTTTTGGTATATGGCAGAGATCAAAGTCTGATGGGAGACCCTCAGCACTCAAGTGGACTGCATGTTAAGCAATCCTGTTTACCGCGGACAAAACTGGCTTAAGTATGAGACATATGATTTGCAAATAAGTAAATAGTACACTCTTTTTTTTACACTTATGCAAGTGACCTAACGGAAAAAAGGGTGTCTAAATATGTCCAACATGTCTCATTAACAAAATTATGTAAAACCCACTGTTACTTACTTTTTAAAATCAAGATAAACATCAAGCACAATATTTCCATATTTCCCGCGCGGCTCACGCGTCCAAGAACCATGAAAGACTATTGTCTACAAATTTCGTGCCTATTGTTTGACCATTTCTCACAGTCATTAAATAGGATCTAATAGCGTTTATGTTCGGAACTTAGGATGTCCTGTTTTTTATTACATTACATGTCGCGTGGAACGCAAGTCATCAGCAGTCAGCATGATATTTTCACGGATTTTGTGGTTGTGAGATCGAACATACCACCACTTTATATTTAGGTTTTCTTTTATTGCATTGAATGATGGGACGACCATGCCGTTCACCTGATGGTAAGCGATACAACCACCCATAAACAATAGCAACACCATCCAGCACCTTGAGTTACAAAGTACTGTGTGGCATTTCACTGCGCTCGCCATCCTGAGACGTGAGATGTTAAGTCTCATTATGTCCTATTGTTACACTGGCTACAATGCCCTTCAAACCGAAACACAACAGTGCATGCACACTGCTGCTTGGTGATAGAAATAGACATTGCGGTGGTACCCACCCAGACGGACTCTCACATAAGAGACACCTACCATCAGTAAATTATTATTATTGGTATTGGTGGCTTCAAGCAATAGAGTCAAATATTGTTATGTTGTAGTCATTTCAAGGGCTGGACATTACAAGACCTAATATATCTTAAGTTGAGACGAATATTACAGGTCTTTATAGTATCTACTTTGTAATTTGTATGGGTGGTTTCATAGTTTTGATACATTTTCAAAGTATGGGGTTCTCGAGCGACTAGCAGCTTCACTCGTCGTCGAAAGCCGCATCCATATTCGGTGTTGTGAGTTGTCAGTCAAAGGATACCGTCTTGGTCCTTGCCGGTAGTGTATGAATAAAGCTTTTAAAATAAAATAAAACTCGACGTACAATATATACAAAATGTTTATTTATAAAAAGCCTCAACCTAAGCGTATTTTTGAAGAAAATCTGTAGCAAAATCAATCTTTAGTCGTATTCTAGAATTTCGTAAGGACTAAATTAAATTATGAGCCTGTTTTTAACCCCTATCAGCTCTAAGTAGATCTATTTTATAAGGCACTAAATGCTATAGTTCTCGAAGAAGTCACATTCTAGGTTATTTTGGAATTAATTAAATGGATTTTTTTTATTAATGTACCTATTTGATTTCATCAAAATTGATGTAATCGTTTGCAATTCAGTAGTAACAAACAGACGGATATTATTATAAAATATATTTATTTCGCTACAAAATCCTCCAAAAACATTAAAGCCTCAATCCAAATCTACATTAGACAGGTCCTCGGTAATTCTTTTCACTTCTTCTTCGCTTCTCTTCTGCGTGACGGGCTCAGGCCGCGCCAGTTCCACTGCTTCTTCCTTTTTAAGGCCATATAGCTTCTTTAATGTGTCCAATACCTGAAATATAAGAATTTATTTGCTTTTATTATATTTATATGATTTTTTTAAACAATTATGGCGAAACAATTAACATAACCGCCACCACCTATCAACGTAACCGTGTATTCCGTCCCATGGTGTGATAGGGAGAGAAGCTAACGCCACATTGGACACAAATAGGTTCTGGTTTGATATTAAGTGAAAAACCCTAATATAACTTTGTCCGAACCAAGATTCGAACCCGAAACCTCACTACTGCCTCACACGCGTTGCATGCGTACAATAATTTAAAACTATTTTACCTTTGACGGCATATTGTCGGGCGCGGGTTGGTGTATCTCGTACTCTCCCTTGTCATTCTTGACTAGCTCCACGAGGGAATCTTCTAGATTGGGCACTTCTCCTGGCTTGGGCGCTGGGGGGCGAGTGGGAACCACTTTCTGTGGCCTCTTCATCTTCTCAGCCCACTGTTGGAGGTACTTCCCGGCGTCCGATTGAAGGAACTGCGGGGAATTTATTATTTACTATGTGTTGCTGACGGCTTCGCCCGCGTGAAAAGCCTTTCCCGCTGCAAAGTCCCTCAAACGCAGTACAACGCGAGCGCCATCTACTTAATTTTATTTTATTATTTCAAATAACACAGACTCATTTGGGTTAGTAAAAGATGCCTGTATTTATGTTAGTAAGGCAACGGTGAGACAATCTTATATATTCCATCCTTTATGGTGTCCACTACTGCACTCCTCATGACGAAACATGTCGCACCTTTAGAACGAAAACGACACAATTCAAAAAACAGAAAATTGAGTTGTCATTTTTAAATACCTTAAAAACTGATCCCTTATTAATAAAAATATAATAAAAAAGGGACTGATCTAAAAGTTTTATCCTTTTCCTGTTGGAATATGGCTGTGTTTGAACTATCGTTGTATTGAGAACTTCGTTTTAAGTAATTTTGTGACGATAACTCAATTTTCTATCTTTTTGAATTGTGTCGTTTTCATCCTAAAGGTGCGATGTATCCTGCAGCAGTGGTTCACATAGATACAGTCTAGCCTATGTGCAAACATGTTCAAAATGCAAATTACCGGGATGAAAATTAGACCAGGGCAGAAGCTACCCATGTGCCAAATTTCATCCATATCCGTTCAGTTGTTTCTGCGTTATTTGCTCCCATGCGAAATAATGGATATTTAATTTGTTTTTTTTTAATAGATGGCCCTGGCGTCGTACAGTTTTTCGTTGCGGGAAAGGTTTTTCAAGCGGGTGATGCCACGAGAAACACCTAGTATTCAGTATATATTTAACATATTATAATTCTAATATAGATGGATTAAAACTGTTTTCAATGTAAGATACAAGCTGACATAAAATATTTAGTAAAATTATTGTTTTCATTTGACTATTATATGACCATATTGTAAATAAGAATTAATTTTAAACAGTGGTTTGTGGTCAACTGTTAGTGTTGAGTTTCCATAGTATTATATAATCTTTTTGGTATTGAGTATTTTATTAATGTGAAAGTGAATACCTTTTCTCTATTTTTGTTGATTTTCGGAGGTGCCGGTGATGGCGCTTGCCTCTTTGCGTTTCCTGAAGACGGGAATGGTTGTCCAGCTGAAATAATAACAAATATTATAATGATAACGTTCATTTTTGGTGTCATTCGCAAAGTTGGCGGTGGTAGGGTAAAACCAGTAATATTTTTGATTTTATTTTTGTTGAACTTCTATGTCCATCTGTGCCTTATCCCGGACGATGTATGCGTGTGTTCTAGTCAGGTTAACAGATCATTTAATAGTCGATGCGTTGTCACTCTGCAATCTAGGTACTTACTAAGGTTCATAGTGTTGGTCTGTGGCCCCAGTTCAAGCATAACTTGGAAGTCAGCATGGTTACCGAAAGCAAAACCGAAGCCTATCCGAGAATCAGTACCTGTAACAATTAAAATGTATTGATCATCTTTTTTTATAGCGCTAGTTCGACCATCATGATTTTTTGGGTGTATACAAGTTAATCTCCTCATTTCATATTCATTACAAATCTTAATGCTTCTTTACATTTCTGTATAATGTTGTTATTATCATTTTTCAAGCATATGTATATCAAGCAGATGTCAATATTACCTACCTTTTGATAATATTATTATTATTAATATTATATTTATTTTATTCATGCCAATCCATTCAATAATTATTAATAGACCTTCAGTGATCTTTGGCAGCCTCGGTCAACAATCATGACTAGGTCACACAGGATAGTAAACAACCCTGACGCTCTATAACCTTTAAAGGTATCGTGCCCCTTTGACCTAGGGCTTTGAAAATTGGAGAACCATGGCCTCCGAAAATATAAAGCTGTAAATCAATAAATAAATTACTGGGATGTTTACCTACCTTTCTTGATAGGAGGGATATTGGAGTAAGCGACAGAGAGAAGTGAAGGCAGCTCCTCGGGGATGATTAGAGCGCATGAGCCTGAAAACAAACACAATATGCTCATTCAAGTAAGTATCAATTCTCATCAACAACGTATTCCTTTGTCTCGCCATAGTAATTTTCATTTTAATCGTCTGTGAACAACACCGGCCTTAGCCCTTAATTACGAGAGTATCTTCTGGTGCCCTTTGGTGAATGCTTTCGTACAGTAAATTTTCAGTTTCTATTTTAAAAATGGTGAGGTAAACGCAGAATGAGTTAAAAAAGTTTTTTTTTTATATAAACTATGTTACTGTTAATAAAACAAAATTCTCTTAAAAATATGGTAAAAGTTTTATCTCATAGGAATGAGCGCATCAAATGAAATGGATATGTAAATGTTTCTCAAAAACAATTGAATTTTCATGAAATTTATAGATAGGTTCAGTCTCTTATAAAAAGCGCCATTAAAATTATATTTTGCGCTTTAAATTGTTTATCGCATTTAGCATTTTGGCGCTCTTTGCTACCTGGTGGCATGGTGTCTAGAGCGAACACATCACTCGCTCTACCCTAGGGCCGCCGCCCTGTGATTTAAATCTTGTTTTCCCGTTTAAACATGAGCTCCACGCAATGCGATGTTTTTATTTATTTGTTTGTTAAGTAAGCAGTTTTCACTAGATGTCCGGTGCAAGTGCGTCTTTCTGGATAAGTACCACGGTTTTGTCTGCTTTAGTTGCCGAGCCGGTATGACATATAATGCTCTTTGCGGTATGAATGAAAGCTTGAAACGACCACGTAATAAAATATAACATTACCATAAGCTAGATATATCATGGATTATATAGGTATCAATGGATAGATATATACATATATCATATTTTTTATTATACATTTTTTATTCTGTGTATGAAGGATCTAACTGAGATAAGAATCTTATATCTTTTCTGTAAAGGATTGACTTGCCTTGGCGGCGTAGTTGTATTGCTTACGTCTTACGCGTACGATTTGCGCGCTGAGGTCCTGGGTTCGGATCTCGGGTCAAGCCAAAAAAGATTTTGACACGGTTTTTCCATCTTAAAAATTACTCAATAGCGTCTCGGAGTCGGGAAGTTGGCGATGTGATACCCCTGTGTCTCGGAAAGCACTTAAGCCGTTGGTTCTGCACTAGATCTCTCTCTCTTCGGTCATTTCGGATTGCCGTCTTATCGGACTATGAGAGTGAAGGAATAGCGAGTGCACCTGTGTATTGCGCACACACTTGTGCACTATAATATCTCCTGCGTACCTGGCTGATCTCCTTTGAGATTGTCCGCCGTGGCCGAAACTGGCTAGGAGCAGGATTAGGTTTTTTTTTGAAAGGATCTTTTAACGTGGGAATTTTATGGTAATTGATACATGCAGCACTAGGGCTCCAGAAAGTTAGGATATACTTTGTGGAAAAGGCCGCTTGAAAAAGAAAAAAATAGCTCCCTAATTGTAAAAACTTTCTCACGTATACTAAAGCAGCATAGAATACGAGGAGCTGTTAAAAATCAAAGACGATAAAAATTCTCAGTGAAATCTTATTATTCCCACGAGTACCAGGGCAACATGGCTTAAGCGGAGTTACCGCGAGAAAATATTTTTTATATGGGAGCTCAAATGAAGTGGCGAGAGGGTAATAAAAAGGAACGAGACGAAAGATTTTTAAAATCCGCCCATCTCAAAACAGGTAGCGAGAAGGGATGTCATGTGGTTGGTTATGCTTGACACTTCGATGCCCTTTTCTATAATATTATTATTCATATTTGTACTAAGGCGACATGGAATATTGGGAAGTTGATAAGAAACGGATCTTTGGGTGTTAGCGCAAGAGATTTGTAAACAAACTTGGTGACCTAGTAACAAATCTAGCTCTACGTAGACAAGCGTCATATTAAAATGCAATTAAATAATCATTTTATCATCACATCATATTAAATTTGAATCAAGGACAATTATGCGATGACTTATTAGCGATTTCTTGTTTTGGAATCCTGGGGAATCCGAGTTTGTCAAAATACATAGCAGCAACGCAAGTAAAAATCTTGCTGCGTCGTGCTTACATTTCCACACAAAATGGTGAAATTCTGTCACAATGCGGAAACGTATTCAAAACTTTGTTTATATGTGTGCGCACGTTATGTACAATTTTACATACAGGATAAGAATAAAGGCAAGATTGTTAAAATATTAAATAGAAAAGAGTATGGTAGGTAACTTTGTTGATAGGTTATAGCTTTAACGGTATGTATATGAAGCCAACAAACCCGAGAATTCACAATAAAAAATCGAAGGCATGTGAAATCTACCAACCCGTCCTAGGCCAGCGGGATAGACTAAGGCTTCGTTTTCGGAGACGCGGGGCGTCTCGCGGGGCGTCTCGCGGGGCGTCTCGCGGGGCGTCTCGCGGCGCCTTTGGCGTGGAGTATCGCAGCGCGTTGGGCAATTTTTCCGTTTATAGAGAGGCGGCGCGTGTAGCGGTCCACGTCATCGCACCCCTAAACACAAACATATGGCATTGTACAGTGTTGTTTCTAAAGACGCGGGGCGCGAAGAGAGGCGGTGCACGCCGCGCCGCCCACGGTTGGCGTAGGACGCATCGTTGCCAGCCGCTGGCTTCGCCACAAATATAGCTACATTTCAAGCAATAATAATAATAAACAAAACAATAAACAATAGTGTTTCAAGCAAACACGTGTAAAATCGCTTCTCCGTGAATGCGCTCATACAATGTCATATGTTTGAATTCAGTGCGGGCTGCTCCGCCACACGCGCCGTGCTACGCCCCGTGTCTCTGAAAAGGAGGCCTAAGGCCTATAGCTTTCTCAGTTGTAGAGGAGGTCTGTGCTCAGCTGTGGGCTGTATATAATGCAGGGCTGGTAGAAGGGCATCTTCAATGTGTGATAAATACTACATATAACATAACCATTGTAGTCTTCATTCACCCCCTTATCTCTATCCACTACAGCAAAATACTTTTCAAGTGAAACTTCTTTATCGACGTACGGGAGAAATCCACGTAAAAAAAATCGTCACACGAAAATCGTCACATTATCTGTCACTGGACCGTCACGGCGTCGTCTTCTAGGGTCATAATTTACATATCAATGGTACATCTACATTTATTTTTCGCAATCATAAATAACATGAAATTTAAAATTTGAAAACAGTTCATGATATATGATAAGGTTTCGAAGCCACGTTCATTGGATCGGCGCATATCGATATACCTCCAAAATTTTGAGAGTAGTGTTACACTACTGTAATGCGAATGCTGAGAGTGCGATGACATTAATGATTTGATGATTGAGTCCAAAGGTCACACACACATAAGTACACATACACTCACGCCTGTTATCCCCGAAGGGGTAGGCAGAGGCGCAACTAGTGCACCTACTTTTCGCCATCTTTCCGGCCCATGTTGTGAAAGAGGGTGAGCCTATCGTCATATTAGGCATAAATTCCAGACTCCGGGCTGATACTCAATAGAAGAACTCAATATCACTTTGCCCGACCCGGGGATCGGATCCGAGACCTCACAGCTTTGCAGTCGTACTGTAATACAGCTACGCCACTGAGGCAGTCCAAAGGTCACTTATAATTTTACTGGGAGTAACGGCTTTGAGAGAGGTTTTATTTTTATGTAAAGCTCACTTTTGATTGTAAGTATTAAAGTAAATGTATATTAATTTATTGAAATTAACCAACATTTAAAAACGTGACTGTCAATTTAGCAGACAATAATATAAATAAATAATATTAATAAGAATTTAACCGTATTCATGGAATACAATAATTATTATAAGAAAAGTCAAAAGAATAGGAATTGATTGAAAAAGTTTCACTTCATACGTGTGTCCATTAATACACACAGACACACACACACACACTTTTAAATACAATGTCATAAGTCAATATTTTAGACGTTTCACATATTTACTAGTATTATAAGTTGCAACAACGCTTACTTCACGTGTGAACGTCCGCAATAGTTTAGCGACTATTGCAAAAACTAAAGGGAACAAGGCTTTATGCCATTTGACAATCTTGACAATACTGAGAAACGAGTATTCGCGGTTTCAAGTCCCACAGCCGGAGCTTTGAGGGCTGTTCTTTGGTTAGGATGTTTTTAAATAACCCAAAGTGGATTATAATAATCTTATCCTTCGTATTGTTGATCGAAATATAAACCACGAGGTTGTTTTACGACTACAAAATATACGCGTGATTTGGAAATGGTGCCTATATGGCGATAGTGCCCAACGACTCCATCCCCCATTTATCAAGGGACAAAGAGGGGCGTATATAAGTGTGGAGGGGGTGGGGGGGAGTCGGGACCCCCCTTTGCTTACATCAAAAATAATCCAGGCCGTGAAATTGATTAAAATATTGGGAGGTATACGTGACCTATTAATTGACTGACATTTTGGTATCCTAGGATCCCCCCCTCCATGTGGAAACTATAGCTACGCCCGTGGGCAGAAGTACAGTTAGTGAATTCTGTCTTCGTTGCACTTCTGCTTACCCTTTGAATATAAGGGTTTGTTACACGTTTATGTTATTTTGTAATCATGACTTGTTTGGGTCAAGGCAAACTCAGTGGATTTGTGGCACATTGTAAACTGAGACTTGTTCAAAGATTCCTTTTACAAGTCATTTTAAAATAGATTATATTTCTTACACTTATATGATCTCTAATTACTTGAAATTAGATACTATTATTACGTTATAGCCTAGACATCTGTTCAATTAAATGTTATTTAAATTATTTTAAACGATTTACTTTTATTGGCATCAAACATAAGTGGATATATGTAGACCTAATAGGTGTGTTGTTTTTTTATTACATCGAATGACGAGACGAGCATGTCGTTGTCCTGATGGTAAGCGATACGACCACACAAAAACAGTAGCAACATCATCCAACAACTTGAGTTACAAAGTACTGTGTGGCATTCCACTGCGCTCGTCATCCTGAGACATAAGCTTAGACTAACATACATAAGATGTTAAGTCCCATTATGTCCAGTAGTTACACTGGCTACAACGTCCTTCAAACCGAAACACAACAGTGCATGCACATTGCTGCTTGGCGGTAGAAATAGACATTGCGGTCGTACTCACCCAGTCGGACTCTTATGTACCACTTACCTACCACCAGTGATTGTTATTTAATAAAGAAAAGTTAAGAACAATCCTACGTCACAACTTTTCATTTTCGTAATACGGCATTTTTAAATTTACGTAACACTCCTTTAGCATACTTAAAACTTAAATCATTAACTTACCAAAAGAAAGCAGTGATATCAAAAAGACGTTCCTAGCATCCATTTTAGCACAAGAAATAGTAATATTGAAAAACAAACTCCTTTGTCACTCAAACATTTTAACAAAACACTATTCGAAATATAAAAGTAAAACTTCAAAAATCAAACTGTCAATGCGCCTCTGTTTGCCGCCAAACTGACCGAAAAGGCGAACACATGAAGTACGAATGTCGTAACTTTCACTCGTTATAAAAAGATTACAACCGGTTGTGATTGTTACGTAATTTATAACCGATTTAAATATGGGATAAAGTTTTAAATTCTTTTTTCATTAGTCATTGGACATACGACCTTGTTACCTTTGCTTATGGGGGTTTATGTGTTCGGAATTTGAAATCAATTGGCAGTAACTGCTCAAGGACTGTTAAATAAATTTAAACTTTATCACCTTAGTTTACGATTGTTTTTGTAGAATCCAATTTTAGCATACATGTGTTATGTTCGTGGGGTTTTCCATTCACTTCGGCGACACATTGCACTTTGCGGCATATTTGAAATTAAAATTGCTAATATATCTTACACTTTACTGTTATCTATTTAGAGTTTAAAATAGTTAATATTGCAAGATACTTAAAGCATTTCTCTTCAACATTATCCTACTACTTTCATATTGTGTGAAACCAAAGCCGTCTGAGAGGGACAGCCTGAATTCTATTTATCAATTTTATAGTAGAATATAGTAGAAAGTGGTCAATTTAATTCGTCATTTGTGAACACAGTCTGACATTGTGATTTCCGTGTTCGAGATTGAAAAAGGCGAAGACGTTTTATGCACTTAAGAGACCTTATCAAAAAATTTCGACTATTTCAGTCATCTCTTCATCGTGATTATTTAAAAAATAAACTGATCTGATTAATTATTATTATACATCATCGGAAAGACTATTTCAACACAAATAGAATAAACGAGCCAGATTTTTCATATCTTTCTTTAATTTCAATCTATTCCCCAAGTTCCAACGTCTGATTCAGAATTGTTTTTGTGCG
This sequence comes from Lapara coniferarum, assembly GCA_949316025.1. Classification (NCBI taxonomy): domain Eukaryota; kingdom Metazoa; phylum Arthropoda; class Insecta; order Lepidoptera; family Sphingidae; genus Lapara; species Lapara coniferarum. Next base: position 23,809,494 of record OX438931.1, on the reverse strand, counting down.
GAGACTCAAACTTGTAGTCTTTTTCAATCAAAATTGTGCTTGAAACTAACTAACGAAAATGACTGGTTATTGGTATAAAAAGTCGCCTACAAGATAAACGCGACAATTTCTTCACTATCAATATAAAGGGAGGCGTACTTATTTTCGCGGGCTAGTGCGCGTTTTTTTTTAATAATCACGATGAAGAGATGACTAAAATAGTCGAAATTTTAGATATGGCCTCTTAATTTCATTGTGTTTCGTTATCTTACTAGTACATTGCTGCTAGAAACCAATGTCAGTCACATTATATACAGCAATGGAAACAAAATATTGTGTAGACTAGCTTTAATCCGCGGCTCCACCTGTATTAAAAAGTTTTTTCCGGGATAAAAGTCCTGCTTTATATTTTCCAGGGATAAAAAGTTGCTTATGTGTTAATCCAGGACATGATCTACTCGTGTGCCAAATTTCATCGAAATTCCTTCAGCAGTTTTTGCGTGAAAGAGTAACAAACATACATATCCATTCTTACAAAATTTCGCGTTTATAATATTAGTAGGATTAAATATTTGCCAATAGGCATTGACCTTGTTTTCTATTAAAGAATTTGTTTTCTTAAAAATATTTCATGACTATAGGGAGCGTGCACAAACAATAGAGGGCAGCACAAAATCGACACAAGAGCCACATGCGGATAAAAAAAGAAACTTTTAAGAACAATACTTTGTTCTTTTAATATGACAAAAATGATATAAAATATGTGTTCCGGCCGAATGTTATTGATACCCAGCGTGTCCAGAATATGATGCTTTTTTTTAGATAGGAGCTAATTCTTTGAGCAAAACAAGGCCCGCTTATATATGTATATAGATGTATGAGAAAACCCTATGTATATGGACACCGGTGTCCGTCGCGGGCCTTGCAAGACTACGAGGTTGTGTTCCCTTAATTACAGATTTTTTTGTATTGAATATCTCTTCAAAACACCTTTATTTTTATAAAATACGTAATGAGACATTTCTAAATACTTTTGGAACACATAACTATATATGTTTTATACAGTTTTTATTATTTTTGACGATTTTCACACAACCATGGAATGTTAGTACTTAGGTTGGTAATATAATATAATTTCACACCATTTAATTTGTTTATTTGTATGTTTTGGAGCATCCGGATACACAGCAGTACATTATTAAGAAATTAAATGTTATTTTTCATCCTTTTAATGAATATTTTACATCATTGCCAGGTACCGAAGTGCTGAAAGAGTCAATTGCGCCACCAGATGGCAGAGCTCACGACGTGCACGTTTCCTATAATGCGAAACGTTTCCTACGTATAATATACTTGGAACATTAATAATGATAAATATATACATACGTTATACTAGTATGATTTATGAACCAGGAAGTCCCGAATTCGACATGCAGGAAGTTTTAGTCCTTAGCAAGAAGTGAATGTTGACATTTTTTTAACATTATAGGTACTAGATAATTATCAGTAGGGATACCTAATATTCGTTATTACGAAATAGACACACACATGCATTTGCCGATTAAATGTACAAAATGCAATTTGTTATGTTTTTGTACTTTTCCGAGAAAATTAGATTGTTTACATTAAAAAAAGCAAGAAGATAAAAAAATTACCAAGTTTACGTGCCTACTAGGAATATTCCAGTTACTCTGGGAAGTTCCTATGCCTGTTGATGTCAGATTTTAGTAGGAACAAAATGCTGCTACCGTAGCTTTGCATCTGTAGTCTAGTAAATAGTACCTATAAATGATGAGAAATATTTTAGTAGCTATTTTATTATTATAAATGACCGAAGGCAAAGGTCGAAGGAAGAAAATGTAGAGACGACTACAATGTTAGCCTTTAATTAAGTACTTATGCCATCATTGTTGACTATCGCGAATAAGTGGGAAATTTTAGATTTGTGTTTCTTTTTTGTGCGAAATTTAAATATTTCATTTGCGAAAATTACGTCTCCCTAATTATTACAAACCAACGCTAGGTCGATCCAATATTTCTAAGGCCAATTTTTTTTAATCTTTGGTTTTCACCTGTCTGTGAATCACCTAGGAACCTAAATGTTGTCTACAAATAACACATCAGCGACGCGACGCAAGAACTTATACGCGTCCTAGGGCGGTATTAATAAATCAATCTCAAGTTTGAGTTACATCTCAAGTAGACATAATGTATTGAACTCTTCATACGGCCCCTAGAAGCGTAACTTACGAGTAGCAATCCATTTGTAATATCGTAAAAGGTTGATTTGGCTTGATTTAATTGAATTAATGTCCGCCTCGGTGGCGTAGTTGTATTTTGGTACTACTGCAGTGCTGAGGTCTATCGTTCTATTCCCATGTCGGGCAAAGTGATATTGGGTTTCCTACTCAGTATCAGCTTGGAGTCTGAATATGTGCCCGATACCCGGCACTAGGCCCGACCCCTATTAGATGAGACCTAATATAGTAGGCGAAATGTGGGTATGTATATATACACCTCTTTTTTTTTTGTGTCCATCTTCGGCGCATTAGGGACGGCTGCGGGCTTCCTCCGACTCACGTCTAAGTTGTCGTCCGCAACCGCCCCTATGATACACCTCTGCATGCCCCTGAAAAAAGAAAAAATCATGATACTATATATGTATGAAATTATGTTAATTTTTAATAACCAAATAGTAACGCTAATACCACCACAACATCACCATCTCTCCACTACGCCATCCGCCTCCTTTTCCGTAAAACCTCTGCAACTGCTCTGTTCTTTGCCAATAGTGGTAGAGGCTCCCCAAAAATATCGGTGACTCTACGTGCCTAACTCTGTCAGCGTCTATGATGTCCTGTAACATCTGAGGGTAAAAAAAAGTCGTCGTATTGCGAAGTACTTTATTATGTGATGAAATCCTCCCAGCCAGTTTTGGCCACGGCGGCCAATCTCAACGGAGATCAGCCAGGTACGCAGGAGATATTATAGTGCACAAGTGTGTGCGCAATACACAGGTGCACTCGCTATTCCTTCACTCTCATAGTCCGGTGAGACGGCAATCCGACATGACCGGGGAGAGATCAGGCGCAGGACCAACGGCTTTACGTGCTTTCCGAGGCACGGGGGTATCACACCGCCAACTTCCTGACTCCGAGCTGCGACTGAGTAAATTTTAAGATGGAAAAACCCAGTCACAATATTTTTTGGCTCGACCCGGGATTCGAACCCAGGACCTCAGCGCGCAAATCGTACTCGTAATGCGTACGCAATACCACTACGCCACCGAGGCAGTCATGTGATAAACTTTGTCTAACAAGCAACTCATATTTTATTCACGAATACACTAGTGCCTAATGTAACAAATATTCCACACCGGGAATGAACTTGCGACCTCTCGTTCACCAACGTCAGTCGCACTCTCGAGGTCAACATTAACATACATATAGTTACTACTGTCCATATTCAATTTAAAATAAATTTAAATATTACATTTAACTAGAGCTTTTATGCGGCTTCTGTTACTTGAATATGGTAGAGAACTAATAATTAAATTCGACCGGGATCATACCACTGTCTAATGGCAAAACACTGTAAAGTGGCATCACTGTTGCGGTGTTGTCAGTTACATTATCCGTCTTGTAGTCACTGCGATGCGATAACAAAGCTTTCTGGGGCAAAATCTCGGATAAGGGTGATCGCCCACGGCAACTTTTTGTAACGATACAGTCGCAATGCAATCGTATTGAACCTAAGACCCTGATTGTACAGTTACTATAAGTGTTATTGGAACAAGGTGATTTCCGGATTTCCGTAAATATTAAATAACCTCATTACTATAATATATCTCCTTGACGGAGTCAGGTTTTTCAGATTGATATATTAAATTGAATATTATATTCATAATGTTGATAATATCACACACGTATTAAACTACATACATTTTCCTACAAGACGGTCAGACGATTGATTGTAAAGGTCACGGAAAACCACTGGATGCAGTCGCTTCTGAGTTCTGACAGGTTGGGTTGAAAATATTTTGGGAAGGCCTATAGCGATGGACATCCAAAGGCTAAAAATGAAGAAATTTACCAAGCCCGTGGCTTTTAGTTTCTACATTCTTAGCTACTGCGCCATGGAGATTGCAACCATAAATTGTCGCCTCTTATGATAAACAGACATAAAATGTTGAAAAGATATTTTACATAAATTCTATGTTAATATTCATTCAATGTAAACTGTTGTATGTATGTTGAATTATTTATTTGTATTTTAGTCAAAAACCGACTTTGATTTATCGTGTTTTTGGTCTTCCTTGTTTTTAACCGTTACTTGTCATAAGTAACTGCATGAAGATCATTGATGTATTAAAAACCCATGAAGATGTAATAATAGGTATAGCATGATGAAGAATCTGACATTAAAGCAATGAAAGGCGCCGTCGTTTCATCCGTGGTACAGTAAAGTTAGGGCCTAAGGGTGTTCGTCACACTGGTGATTTGCAAGTCAGATTTATAGTGAGGAGAAGGCGCTGCGCACTCTTCGAGTGTAATAAGACCGTAAACATAACCTCACCACGGGTGAAATAACAAGGCCTTTGTAATCCTACTATCTACTACTACTAATATTATAAACGCGAAAGTGTGTAAGAATGTATGGATGTCTGGAAGTGTGGATATTGTTCCTCTTTCACGCAAAAACTGCTGATCGGATTTGGATGAAATTTGGCACACATGTAGATCATGTCCTGGATTAACACATAGGCTACTTTTTATCCCGGGAAAATATAAACCGGGACTTTTATACCGGAATAACTTTTTAACGCGGGCGGAGCCGCGGGCAAAAGCTAGTATGCTATTATTTTCTTAAAAATAACTCCACATTGGAGTAATCGTTTTATAGTAGCTAATTACGAATTATTGTTTTTAATAACCTATCATAAAAAACATGCTTATCGATTTGTTTATGTCCATATGAATTTCAAGGATGGCTGACATTGTCGAAGAATATTTATTATGTTTCGTCAAGTGTATGAAGATGCAGGGGCGAGGAAAGGGGAGGAGTGGGATTAAGTGAAATAAGCAGTAGTAAGGTGTAAGCTCATTCAGAATTATCTTAGCCTAACCGTTAGAATCCTATATAGTTAGAATATTATGTAATTCTTTATAGTTACAGTAGAGCCTCACTAATCCGGCACTTTTAAAAAATAGAGGGCGGCGGATTATTGGAATCTTCGGATTACTGGATTGTATAAAAAGAAGAGTCGTAATATATAAAATACCTAAAACATTAATTTATAAAGGGAACATATTTGTATTGATGTTCACAGTTTGTTATAACAGTAATATATTTGAATTCACTGAGTCTGGAATTTGTGCCCAGTATGGCGATAGACTCGCCCCCTATCACATCATGGGACGGAATAACGGCGAAAAGTGGGTGCACTAGTTGCGCCTCTGCCTACCCCTTCGGAGATAAAAAGTGTGAGTGTGTGTGTAACTAAGTAGGAATAATAATGGAGTGCGTACGCGGAAATAGAGAGCAGTAGCGTAGCGCGGTTGGGGCGGCACTTTTAGAGCTGTTGGTTTACGTGTGAGTTATTTGTTGAAATTATCTTTTTTAATACGTTGGGGTGGCAAATTTCGCGCCCGGGCAGCAAGAACCTACGTTACACCACTGGTAGGTAGAAATGAGGGAGGCACGGGCGGAGGGTGCCGGATTATTGAACTTGCCGAACTATTGAAGTGTTGGATTAGTGAGACTCTACTGCATAATTATTGCTTCCTAGATATTGCCCGCGGCTCCACCCGCGTTAAAAAGTTTTTCCGGGATAAAAGTCCCGCTTTTTATTTTCCCCGGATAAAATGTAGCCTATGTGTTAATCCAGGACATGATCTACCCGTGTGCCAAATTTCATCGAAATCCGTTCAGTAGTTTTTGCGTGAAAGAGTAACAAACATCCATACATCCAGACATACTTACAAACTTTCGCCTTTATAATATTATAGTAGGATCATTGTAATTGCGCCTGATCAAAATGTCTTAGCTATGTATAATATTAAAACCTTGTCGCTTCCAAGCATTTTTATAATCAGGCGGTTAGAACGGCGCGTATACGATTTAGCGACATTTGGTCATGAGTTCTTCTATATGTAATATTCACGTAGTATTATAGTGCTATTTGCCTAATAGTTTGTAATATGAAGCAGGTCATAGAGTAAGGAGCGCAGTGCAGTATCATAATAGACTAATAAGAATACTCTTATTAGTCAGTAAATTATAATATAGGGTTGGTTAGCGTTAAAAATGAATTTTAGTAAATGGACACATGACTGATATAGAATTTAAATAGGTATCCATTGAAATCAGATACCAGTTTTTCTTTCCGTTATTATTAACAAAAATGCGTTTACAATTTGTGCACAAAAATTTATTTAAATATCCACTTATTTTTCTGCATATTCTTATTTATTTCATATGTAGAAATCTGATTGTTAGTTATTTAAATAGTTCTAATACGTTACATAAATAACCTGCATTTGCAATATGCTCGTAATTTTGTTTCAAGTTTGCGCCACAACTTTTCTTTATATATGTTCCTTTTAATAATAATGGGCTGACCAGGATTTAAGAACTACCTACTTATCTATACTAATATTATAAAGCTGAAGAGTTTATTTGCTTGTTTGTTTGTTTGTTTGAACGCGCTAATCTCAGGAACTACTGGTTCGAATTGAAAAATTCTTTTTGTGTTGAATAGACCATTTATCGAGGAAGGCTTTAGGCTTTATAACATCACGATGCAACTATTAGGAGTGAAGAAATAATGGAAAATGTGAAAAAAACGGGGAAAATTATTCATCCTTGAGGGCTTCCATTGCGTGCGCTGCGAAAACGGTTCAAGATACCAAAAATATATGTATGAAAGAATTATTCCTCTTAAAATGATCTAAAAAAATGTTCGCGACAGTATATGTCTATCTTTTAAGATTAACTCACTAGAACCGTTTTTATGCTAATAAAATTTGGTCGAAATTAATGCATTATTTGTTAAGAGTTGTATCAACGTCATAATATTAATCTTTATCCAAATAAATGTGTTGGATAGAGTGATTCAACGGGAAGGTTTTTATGTACTTTTAGCCCGGAAAAACTTATTAACGCGGGCGAAGCCGTGGGAAAAGCTAGTTTAATTATAATTATGTCAATAGTCGAGAGATGTCGCTCTCTGATCGACATTATGGTTGACGCTAGGTAGGTACAGTCCGCAGCAAATATTATATAGGAGCGCACTATGTACCCAAATCATTTTACACTCCTAAGAAAACCAAAATCATTTCTACATAACAACAGTATTCAATTTATTTTTGTCAAAATCTAAACTTCTAAACAAATGTATCTTCTCAATTCACTGATGAACTGAGGTAATCAAATGCATCTAAGCATTGAAGTTATCGATTACACTATTATCAATATTTCGCAGCTATTTTTACTTTGCATTAGCGATGGCCGTTATGAACCATAAACAGTTCGCATAACTATGTATCGATACAATACCAAAAATACGGTGCCTATTCATGTTTGCAATAACTATTTATCGCCTGAAACTATGTATTGACGAGTACCACGTAACAAGTGGGCTACGTACCACTTGGACACTAATACGATATGAGTAAGACAGCACTATAAGAGAACGAGAAGAAGCGAGAAGTAAAAAAAAAAAAAGAAAAAAAGAAAAACTTAAAATTATAACTTAACTTATTTGATGAAACTTTTCTACCTATATTAATTAATTAAGATATGCTGACGGACGCCATAGCAAATGAAAGTGCGGATAACAATACACAAGCTTCTACCAGAGTAGTCACCCAAAAATATTACAAGTTTTCACCTTGGTCAGCCAGCAACAACGAGTGGGCACGCCTTTATCTAAGGCAATAAAGGAAATAGATACTTATCTCAATGAAGATATACTGCCGGTATTTGACAGCACTGGAGCCTGGAGCTGGCGAAACCATATGTTTACATATCCATATTTGTCAAAGTTAGTAAAAAAAAATTGGAAACGTCATGGCCACCTCAGTTCCCTGTGAACGTGTTTTCAGTAAAACTGGTCTTACACTTGCTGATCGTCGTACACGACTCATCAGTTCCAAAGTCGAACAATTAACATTTTAAATATGAACCTTAAAGACTAATCTCTAAAAATGCAAATAACAATCATGTAAATCGTGTGAAATATAAAAAGTGTAAATAGTGTAAAAAGAATTAGATATAGGTTGTACAGACAAAATAATACGTATATATAATGAAATGAACTTCTAAATATGCCTACATTTATATGAAATGTAATTGTAGCCAGTACTAAGCCTGAATAAGTATGAAGGGAAGTTCGTTTAAATTATTTTAGTTAAAACCTAAAACTGCAATAATATATTAGTCAAATTTAAATATTATTATTGAATGAAAGGATGCTGCAGTTATCAAGTAACGAGTATTCCTAACTAGCTTTTGCCCGCGGCTCCGCCCGCGTTATAAAGTTTTTCCGGGATAAAAGTCCCGCTTTATGTTTTCCCGGGATAAAAAGTAGCCTATGTGTTAATCCAGGACATGATCTACCCGTGTGCCAAATTTCATAGAAATCCGTTCAGTAGTTTTTACGTGAAAGAGTAATAAACATCCATACATCCAAACATCCATACATTCTTACAAATTTTCGCCTTTATAATATTAGTAGGATAGTAGGATAACAGCGTACCGACAATATATCGTAATACAGGAACCGTGCCGAATTTGACCGATACATACATTTCTAATACCGGCGCGGCGTACCGACAATATATCGTAATACAGGAACCGTGCCGAATTTGCCCGATACATAGTTATTAAAATACATAGTTTCAAAATCCGGTATTGTTATCAATACCGATACACAGTTTCGATATTACAAAAACTTGTACCGAATAACTACTTTGCATAGGTACATAATAGCATGTAGAGTAAAAACATAATTACACCGCACACGTTTGTGTCCGCAAAGAACTAGGTAGGCAGCGGTAGAGTTAGCGAATCCATATTTTGTAGAGCTGATGATTGTGGCTTTAAGTGATAAATGTTGATCTTCTTGGCATATCGTGCAAATTCCAACCTTGGTAAATTTTGCATTTTGCCTTTAAGCAGCACTTTATAGTTCGAAGATGTAGTCAATCGTTAGGGCGTTGGACTCTATACTACGTAGAATTTAGGTTACATATTTAATCATATACAGCGACTGATCAAGAGTTCTGACCGCCCTAGGCTAATTATGAGGACGCGCCCCCTCCAGGTGTAAGTGATACGGTCGGCCTAAAAAGTAGTATAATAGTTTGACTTTATATACTAATGTGAAAATTTTAACATGGCTCCATTGATGTATTAAAAAACATCAATGCATCGCTCATACTACCTATAAACGTTTTCAGATCGATCTGAAAGTGAAACTAACGTTGTCCATTAATCTACACGACATTCAGCCTTAGTGTGGCAAACCATTTTTTTAGCTGATCGTACATAAAGGTGCCTTATACGACTTCGCGCATTATACGACTAAAATCATGACAAGTGACTGCAGGCTACCAAGTAGAAAACCAAATCCATGTCGTGTTTGGCCGCATGACTTGTATTGGCTTAGTTTCTATAGAGAAGTTAGTTGTTGCGGCCATTGACCATGTGCGTGGTAATCTGTTGTGTGAAGTTGCATTTATCGTTTAGGCGACTTTTATACCAATATATAGTAATTTTTGTTAGTTAGTTTCAAGCGCGATTTTGATTGAAAACGTCAACAAGTTTGAGTCTCCGTACGACAAAATTTCTGAAACAGACGTTGGAACTTGGTGGCTAGATTGAAATTAAAGAAAGATATGAAAAATCTGTCTCGTTTATTCCATTAGTGTTGAAATAGTCTTTCCGATGATGTATTATGAATTAATCAGATAAATTTATTTTTTAAAAAATCACGTTGCAGTGTTAAATGAAATAGTCGAAATTTTAGATACGGCCTCTTAATTCTTGACTGAAGACCTTTGTATTGACTAGAGATATTGCTAGCATTATCATAACTTTGGCCTCGACAGTCTTTAATATCCAGTTCCAAAGTTTTATCAATTGTCGCAAGAACAGCCTTCTCCATGTCTTCACCTTTATGACCGCAATTGGGTAAAAAGGTGACAAAACGTTCAACAGGTTCTCCGACAGGCAAAACATAACTAATTATAAATGTCAACTGATCGGTGTGTGAAATATCTGCAGTAGAATCAATGCTAATCGAATAATATTTTGCTTTTTTTATTTTTCCAATAATCGAAAGTCGAACTTCATCAGCGAGAAGTAAAATAAATTCATCGATTTTAGAGGATGACAAGTACGATGGAGCACCTCTGCCTTTTTGTCCTAATTTCACCAAATGCTCAGCCATGAAAGGATCAAATTTGGATATAAGCTCAATACAGCCAAGAAAATTTCCGTTTAGTGCAGATCCAATAACATAATTTTGACCGTGAAATGGAAGGCCACGAGAAGTTAAAAACTTAATTGTTTCTATTACACGTAGTAATACATTTTGCCAATAAGTTATTTCTTCATTATATTGTTTGATTATTTTGGTATCCAATCGTTGTAAAAGTTTTCTCTACATACATAATATTGTCCCAAACATTTACGATGATCCGGAGAATTGTCATGATCAGTTGTTAAGTTAGAATTTTTCCAGTCATTAAATCCACTTTTGGCAAATATGGATGTTCCCATAGAATAATAACGCCGATGTTCCTCCATATAATTTACAAGGACCACAAAACACGTGACCTGTGGATTCTGAGTATACTAACCAGCTTCTCTTCATAATTTCGCTATTAACAAGCTTTATCTCAAACATATGTTTAGATAGAAATCTTTTTTGATTTTTATACTGCCTTTCTGATCTAGAAAAAGTCAAATTCTTCGTTTTGTTGCAGTCCTTTTTTAAGAATATAATCCCAAAATTCATCGTTTACATGCCACAGTGCAGGGTCACTTGACGGAATAGACGGCTTTTCTTCTATTAGAATTTCGTCTTCATTGTAAATCGTCGGCGTCATCGCTACTGTAGGAGTAGTGTTGGACGGAGAAACGTAATAACAGTCCGCGGTAGAAGGACCAGGGCAAGAAATCGCTGGCGATAGTTTAGCATTCGTCACCGTTTTGTTCCTTTCTGCAGAGCTCGAAAAAAATGTTGCCAGTTTACGAGTATGTTTTAAAATGTTTTCTTTCTTCTTTTCCTTTTTTTCTGTATTCTGCTGCACTTGGCTTTTTTACTATCGAATTACTCTCATTACTACTCATAGTCTTAAAAAATACTGAAATACGAAGGAAAGGACAATAAATATCAATCACGAAAAACGAATATACTCGAGCGCGTGATAATATGACGGACCTTAGAGTAAGTATAACTACCTATAGAGCGCGCGTATGCAAGTGGGAACAATAGGCACGGGTGGAAACATCGTCCTGCGCCGGCCGCAAGCGCTTGTAGTCACTCGAGTAGGAACGGTGTGAGCACACGCGAGTGAGATCTATGCGAATATTTGATTATTAATACTGCAAAATGGTGAAATGTTCTGTGGAATATTGTAAAAACGACACTCGGAAACACACTAAACAGAATTCTAATATCACGTTTCACAGGTAAGCCATATTTCAGTATATTTTTAAACAAAATTGATATCACGCGTCGCGGTATGAAAGACGCACGGGAGGCGAACACTTGTACTCCCCGCACTGCCCCGCATCCCGCTTTTTCGATAGTGATGTTACGCGTCGATACCAGAATCGATGTAATATTTTCATATTATAGCATACGTATTTATTACTATCGAAGTCGATGCTTAATATAATGTAGCTTAGGTAACTGTTTTTGTCTGTGTGTGATTTTTAAGCCAATTAATAATTGCGTTTTTGTTTATGAAATGAAAGAAATAATTACTGTTCCTAAAAATTGACCGATTACGATAATATTTTTAAGCTATTGCATAGCTTCTATCGCGGGTCTTGACAGTATAAGTTAGCAATCATTAAGATATATTTTTTGACATTTTTTTTACATTGGTAATAAATATTTCAAAAACTAGACGTGACTATTTTAGGCTTGGGGAGACTAGCTAAGAAATCCATGGTGCGATGCTCGGTTTATATCCATTGGTTCAATTATAATGGATATCCATTAATATTATTGGTTCTTATTGCTTGTAAAAACTGCTCTTGAGGTACCGTGTTTATAAATCATTCCACATGGCACTACACCAATTCGCAGCATAGCTTTTATCTATATTAACGCAATACGCTTAAAATTACTCACAAGGCCATATTCTTTAGAACCACAATTTTTTAACAACAATTGTACCGCGCCGCCGGACCTGTACTTATCGATAACTGTTGCGTTGGTGCTACTCGCGTGCCCATCCCTAGCAGTCGCCAACATTTCTATATAAGTAGCTATAGTTCACCTGCCTACGCTGGGTAGTGGGCGCACGGTGCGATATTAGCGCTCTATAGGTACTTATACTTACTCTAAGTGACGGATGAACGACGATTAACGAAAGAGAATGAAGCGCGGCAAAGTATACTAACTATTTAACCACCGAGGAGTCCCCGCGCGTCGTTGACGTGTTTCATCGCGCGCGGCGAGCTGCGTTGTTGCCAACTCATTCACTCGCTTGGAGCGAGTGACTGAGGCGAGTGAGTTGGCAACAACGCCACCGAGCGATTAGAGTGATAAATCAGTGTTTGTTTTACGCGCGCTTTTTAAAGTAACAAATCAGGGAGTCCCAGGCTTTTTCAGTTCACAGCGCATGTAGTTTTAGTATTTTGGCTCGGTCTAGTTGAAATATGTAGGGTAGATGCAATGATGCTAGATCAATAGTGTATGCGATGACACGATTTCAGCGCGCCCCCCCGATCCTCGCGCCCTAGGCTACAGCCTAATTAGCCTAAGGGTTAATCAGGCCCTGCCGATACACAGTTTCGATATTACAAAAACTTGTACCGACTAACCACTTTGCATAGGTACATAATAGCATGTAGAGTAAAAACATAATTACACCGCACACGTTTGTGTCCGCAAAGAACTAGGTAGGCAGCGGTAGAGTTAGCGAATCCATATTTCGTAGAGCTGATGATTGTGGCTTTAAGTGATAAATGTTGATCTTCTTGGCATATCGTGCAAATTCCAACCTTGGTAAATTTTGCATTTTGCCTTTAAGCAGCACTTTATAGTTCGAAGATGTAGTCAATCGTTAGGGCGTTGGACTCTATACTACGTAGAATTTAGGTTACATATTATTATTTAATCATATATCCTCCTCCTTGCGTCAATTCCCCAATGCTGGGGGTCGTGAGTCATCACGGAATTATCTTTGCGCGCATGATGTTGTGCCAACTACTCCGGCTTTCAGCGACATGGATGGCTGCAGCGGCATTTATGTTGAGTGTGGTGCGGATTTGATCAGTCCAGCGTTTCGGGTTCCTGCCTCTCGGTCTCTTTCCATTCATTTTCCCGGTGATTATTAATTTTTGGAGATTATCACCGGGTTTGCGGGCGATATGACCGAAGAACTCACATATTCTCTGAAGGCATATGTTGGAAAGCCTTGGCTTTGTATCAAGCTGAAGCTCTTCGAGGATAGACCGGTTGGTCCTAAAGGCCGTCCACGGGATTCGTAGCATCTTCCTCCAGCACCACATTTCAAAGGCGTCTATGCGTTGGCGGTCTCTAGCGTTTAATGTCCACGTCTCTGCCCCATACAGGAATATAGAGAAGACTAAAGTATTGACGAGTGTCATTTTTGTCTTATTGCTGATGCTGCGATCCTTCCATATCCTATCAAGCTGAGACATTGCAGATTTGGCCATTCCGATTCTCCTGCGTACTTCAGCCTCACAAGAACCGTTATTGCTAATGCTAGAACCCAGGTAAATGAATTGATCAACGGTTTCTAAATTAAGTATCCCATTGAGTTCTAGCTTAGAAGCTCGGTCCACTACCATGATTTTGGTTTTCGAACGATTTATAGCCAGTCCCATCTCCAAGCTGTGTTGCTCCATTTTATTCAGGAGGTTGTACATTTCCGCCGCGTCAGTTGCAAAGAGTATGGTGTCGTCGGCGTAGCGCAGATTTATAATTTTAGTGCCGTTGATGTTGATTCCACCATCCCAATTCTCACAGGTCTGACGTATGATGTACTCTCCGTAGATGTTGAACAGAATCGGGGATACGATGCATCCTTGTCGTACACCCTTGCCAAACGAGAAAGGTTTCGACGTCGTTTTGTCTATTCTCACTACCCCTTGGCTATCGATATATAGACCCTGGAGCAAACCGACTAGATGTTTTGGGGCTCCCATCTCCTGGAGAACTTTCCACAGGAGGTTCCAGTCCACACAGTCAAAAGCTTTGGAGTAGTCGATGAAACACATAATGAATGGTACATTGAGTTCATAAGATTTTTCTATAAGTTGCCTAACATTCAGTATCTGTTCACGCGTACCCTTTCCTTTGACGAATCCCGCTTGCTCCTGCGGTATCTGCCAATCAAGGAAGTGTCGAAGCCTCTTATTTATGATGTGGAGCATAATTTTGCTGGCATGGGATATAAGGGCGAGAGTACGGTAGTTTTCACACTTGTTAATGGAACCTTTCTTGTGCAATGGAAGAATGACAGACTGTGTCCAGTCTTTAGGCCACTTGCCTGTGTTCCATATTGTGTTGCAGATGTTATGCAATCTATCGACGCCTACGTTCCCCAAGGTTTTGAGTATTTCTGCCGTTATTTCATCTGGTGCTGGAGCTTTTCTGTTCTTTAAGGAAGCTTTGGCCGAAACAATTTCAGCACGAAGTAAAGGCGGCTCATACTCCCAATCATCAATTGATATTGGTGACTCCAATGACGAAGACGGATTCCTGTATAGATGTTCACAGTACTCACGCCAACGTTCAGCCACTTCTTCAAGTTCATGAATGAGATTCCCATCCTTATCTTCGACTATCCATGTTTTCGGTTGAAACTGTTTAGTTAATCATATATACTTAACACGATATGTAATCAATTTAGGGTGTGGTGAACCCTTTAGTTTTTCATTTACAAAAATCCTTATGGATTCTAAATTGTGAGGCAAATCAGGTCCTGGTAGAGCTGTTTAGCTGAACGATGCACGTGTTGGAAACCCCGTCATAGCTCATTATAAATCTCATTGCAGTCACGCTACGATACCCTCCAGTGTACAATAACAATTCTAAATTATATCAAACTAAATAAGTCACCTCTAGGATTACCTTTAGCTACACTAAAAAAAGTTATCTGAATTCATACTACTACTAACTTAATTACATTACAAAAAGATACAATTAAAAAATAATGCTCATTGAAGAACCAATAAAAATGTATGATGATCCCTATAAAGAACGTGCATGTGGTGGCAGCACAAAATCAACACAAGAGCCACACATGTGAATGAAAAAAGAACCTTTTCAGACCTATAATTTATTTATACGTTCTTTTAATATGACAAAAATGATAAAGTATGGGTTCCGACCGATTATTATTGATATCCAGCGTGACCAGAGTATGCTTTTTTTTTAGATGTGAGTTAGTTATTTTGATGTTATTGTAGCAAAATTAGCAGGTGTTCCCTTACAGATTTGTTTGTATTGAATATTTTCTTCAAAACTTCTTTATTTTTAACCCCCGACAAAAAAGAGGGGAGTTATAAGTTTAGGGTGTGTATCTGTGTATCTGTATGTCTGTCTGTGGCATCGTAGCTCTCAAACGAATGGACCGATTTGGACGCGGTTATTTTTGTTTGAAAGCTGATGTGACTGCGATGGTTCTTAGCTATAATTTATGAAGATCTGTTCAGGCGTTTGAGGATTATCAGCTCATTTCCAACTTAAAAAATCCGATTGACTTTAAATTTGGTGTACTGTGACATTCAATATATTTGTAAACATGAGCTGATGCTGCAGCATCAAGTAGTCTGCGGGATACCCAACTCCTTAGCAACTTATAGCAGATATAGTGTGTTTGGGCTCATAAGGATGGGCTCAACGAGTAGGTGATAGATAGTTCATTATCAAGG
Source organism: Lapara coniferarum (assembly GCA_949316025.1). Classification (NCBI taxonomy): domain Eukaryota; kingdom Metazoa; phylum Arthropoda; class Insecta; order Lepidoptera; family Sphingidae; genus Lapara; species Lapara coniferarum. The sequence goes on along the minus strand of OX438931.1, from coordinate 23,793,369 downwards.
CCCCATAATGGAGACTAAAGTAATTTAAAAAGTTTGAAATAAAAATTAAATTAAAATTTAAATAACCCCCGACACAAAAAATCTCTACTTAAACGACAAAGACACTATTATTATTTTAGAGATTTTTTGTGTCGGGGGTTATTTAAATTTTAATTTAATTTTTTTATAAATTACATACGTAATGAGACATTAATTCTAAATGTTTTTGGAACTAATACTTACGTACATTTTATAAAAAAAATATTATTTTAGACGATTTTCATATAACCATGGAATGTAACTATTTAGTTACTATTCTTAGGGACGTAATAGAATTTCACACCATTTGATTTGCTTATTTTTATGTTTTGTAGCACCCAGATATACAGCAATAGTTATCAATAAATAAAAATAAATCAAGGTTGTATTAATTAAGTTTACCCTTTTATTATATTGAGGTTTTTTACATATTAAAGTTTTAATATAAATTACGTCAATGCCAAGTATCGATAGAATGAAAAATTCAGATTGTGCCACCAGATGTCAGAGCTTACGACGTGCGCGTTTTCTATTATGGTATATTCGTCAAGTCAAAAGAGATATCGTAAAAATAAGCAAATAATATTTAGCTTGTATGTACGTTGTTTTTATAAAGAAATGCAAAAAATGCTGACATTCAAATATTTAAATAAAGAACGTGTAGTGCCCGTGCGCACCTCTGCGTTTTATATGAACTCCTTATTAGTCATATTTTATAGTAAACGTGCCAGTTGTGAGCTGTACATCGTGAAAGGTAGTCGTGTGCTTGAACTTTTTGTTATTGTGGTATTATAGTGACTGAATTTTTGGTAAGTTTTTATTTATTTAATTTCCTTACAGTGTTATTTATTTCTAATGTTTAATTTTGGTAAAAGGCAGCATATAGGGATTTAAATATTTATTAATATATGTAAGCTCTTTATTTGAGTAGTATCGTAGTAGGTTCTAATCTGCAAGCGTCTTCCTTCAACTCCCTTCAGCATTATTATTATTTATTTTAAATAAACGACTAGCTCGGAGACTTTAAATGTTGTGATTAATATACCAAATGCGAAATAATCTCAAACTGTAGGGAGCAGTAATTATAGGGGATGTGTTGAATTATTCGTTCACTTTTTTCGCCTCTGCTTATGCGCGGATATATAAGTGCAGTTGTCTAGTTATATTTTTATTTATATAGAATAATAATATTTCAGTCGATCGGTATTTTGAAAAAAAATATTTTAAACTATTACCAAATAGTAAAAAAATATTTTACGGAAAGAATATTTTTTTTAAATCAACTTAATTGCGATACAATTTATTCTATTTAAGTATAATTAGGATTATGTTGTTTTTTAAACGTTTTATGCATGTTTTTAATGAAGGCTAAGTACAGTCTTTTCATTTAGTAGAATACTTTTAATAAATTTTCTATAAGACAAAAAATAATCAGGTACGCGTATAGTACACGATCTATAAAAAGTAAACACTCAACACCAGAATACTCAGAAAAACTTGAGTGTTTTGGCATCTCCACGAACTTGTTTCTAACATAGACTTTGTTCCATAATGATTGTATTATTGTGTTATAATGATACGTCATTCAACAGCATTTTATTTACAGAGAACATAGTTGTTGTAGGTATAAAAAGATTTCTATTACATGATCGATGATGATGCCTAAGCTAGTTAGCTATGTAGGTACTACGGTGATATCTTTATAACTAGCTGAACTTGACTGCCGCGGTGGAGTAGTTGCATTACGGTATGACTGCACTGGGAAGGTCTCTGGTTCGATCCCCGGGTCGGACAAAATGATATTGGGTTTTTCTAAACAGTATCAACCCTGAGTCTAGCAATTGTGCCCGATATGGCAATAGATTCGCCCCCTTCACATCATGGGATGGAATACGTACGGCGATAAGTGGATGCACTAGTTGCTCCTCTGCCTACCCCTTCGGGGATAAAAGGCGTGAGTATGCGTACAACTATCTGGCTGCTTGTTTTCATAATAAAGATTTATCTATCAGAATTCATCTGAGTAGGGTGTAAAGCGATGCGTTGATAAAATAATATTCATCAATTGATGTTTAGAAAATAAGTTACATAGATACAAAATAAATAATTAAAAAATATTTGGTGCGATGGCATTATGAATGAAATGAAATGATCAATTTCGAGTTTCCGAAGTGACTATTGATAGTCCATTACCAGAATATAATAACTCGAAGTGCTATCCAGATAAAAAAAAATATAATTACAATCGGACTTTAGTAACTTCTGATATTATCCAAAAACAAATATACCCTAATTATTATCCATTTTAATATCGTAGCAATATTCGAAGCCTGATATAAAAGTGATCTTCGCAATAAAATGTATTAGCAGGTATGTCGTTATATACGGAAAAAAACTGTATATTAAAACCGGTCGAGTTACTTCTCTCTGTGTGGTACTTCCACCCGATTTAAGTTTGATACTATCAAGACGGTCAACTTTGTCTTTAAATATTGAGGCGATACCTTAAACAATAAAGAAGGTTGCGAAAAATGTAACAAAGGTGAGATTAAGTTTATCACAACTAATCCCCTTTTTTTCTATGGCATTGAATGACGAGACGAGCATGCCGTTTGCCTGATGGTAAGCAATACGACCACCCATAAACAGTAGCAACACCATCGAGCACCTTGAGTTACAAAGTACTGTGTGGCATTACACTGCGCTCGTCATCCTGAGACATAAGATGTTAAGTCTCATTATGTCCAGTAGTTACACTGGCTACATTGCCCTTCAAACCGAAACACAACAGTGCATGCACACTGCTGCTTGGCGGTAGAATATAGACAATGCGGTGGTACCCACCCAGACGGATTCTTACAAAGGAAAGACCTACCACCAATAAACCACCACCACACCTACCACCTCCCCTTAATTTCATTAAGAGAAAATACCTCTTATTAATTTCGTTACTGATGTTAAGTCACTCGTATGCGAGAGGTCGTGTGGGTAGGTACCATCGCAATGTCTATATACCGCCAAGCAGCAACGTGCAAGCACTGTTGTGTTCCGGTTCGAAGGATATTGTAGCCAGTGTAGTTACTGGGCATTATGAGACTCAAAATCTTATGTCTGAGGGTGACAACCGCAGTGGATTGCCGCGCAGTACTTTGTAATTAAAGTTCCGTATGGTGGTACTTTTTATGGGCGCTCGTGTCGCTTACAATCAGGCGAGCGGCAGATTCGTCTCATAATTTAAAGGCAAAAAAAAATGAAGCTAGTTTTACGATTTTAATAAGCAAAATAAGGAAGTGTGTTATAAAAATAGGCCATTAAATCATACTTTGTGACAGGGAGGGATTAGAATGGAATGAAGATGGTAGCTAAAAAAAATTATATTTTGAGCACAATCGAATATGTAAAAGTTGTTCGTATTCACATTGTAACGGCTGTACATTACCTTGATCATGGCGGAAGTTAAAATTCTATTAAATATGGATCTCGATGTTAAATCTATACTAATATTATAAAGCTGAAGAGTTTGTTTGTTTGAACGCGCTAATCTCAGGAACTACTGAACCGATTTTGAAAATTCTTTCACTAATAGGAAGCTACATAACTTATCCCGGGAAAACATTTTTGTCCCGGAAAAACTTTTTCACGCGGGCGGAGCCGCGAGCACTACTAGTGAGGTATAATTATTATATTATACTAAGTAAGTTTCAAGGGTTCTCAATAGGAGAAAAGTAAACCTTACAGGATCGCTTTATTGTCCGTCTGTCTGTCTATCAAGACCCTTAATGTCTCTGGGACGCGTAGTGTTAGTCTAAGCTAGAGATATAAGTTGAAAGGAGACGTCCGCTTTTTGTTTGGGCGCTAGGTCTCAAAATCTAACCAGGCTCGAACTTGATGGATTTGCCCTTGTAATAGGGCAAAAATATGGAACTTGAATTTTTTTTAAACCCCTCCATATATAACTATCTTTTTTAATACTTCATATCAAAAGTAGTTTTTGAGCAAAATAAAATTAAATAAATATCAACTTCGGAGGACTTTTTAGAAGATTTATTGCAAACGCCTAGTTTTTGGAAGTACTATCCAGGATATAAAGTATCTTTATTAGAATTTTGGGCCTTTTTTGGCTATGTCCTTTATATCAAGCACTCGGATCTAGGGTCTCTTTTCGCTGTAAAAAAATAAAACTTGTATGTCTCGCAAGGGAATCAAAACTTATAGGGTACTTCCTGTTGACCTAGAATCATAAAATTTGGCAAGAAGCAAGGTCTTATAGCACATGTAAAGGTAAATATCTGAAAATCGAGAATGTTTACTTTAATATTAAAAAGAGCGTATTTAAAAACTTCTAGAATTGTCATTTTACAGATCTATGAAACTAATATACTTAGATACCTTTCCTAAAAGTTGAGTTTACTACGGAGCCCTCGGTACGCAGGTCCAACTTGCACTTGTCCGGTTTTTTGAAATGACAAACAATAAAAGCAGTTTGTTACATACGACCTTCATCAAAATTTATATCATCATCGCCATCAAATCCATTCTCTTTGAAATTGGCAAAATTTTCTTAAGGACAGAGGCTATACATGAGTGTATAACTCACGCCTTTTATCCCCGAAGGGGTAGGCAGAGGCGCAACTAGTGCACCCACTTTTCGCCATTATTCCATCCCATGATGTGATATAGGACAGAGCCAGATAGGACAAAAACTCCATCAAATATTTTTATGGTTATTATCATAGATTTTAATAATTATGCGCACAAGAAATTAAGTATTCCTGCTCCTAATAAATTGTTATTGCAGTTGACTTGATTGGAAGTTGGAACTAGTTTGTATGGAGTGATATGAGCATAATATACCGGTCTCATACCGGTCTCATCACGGTCAAGTGACAAGTCAAGAAATAATATTATATGGAAATGAAAGGCTTTTCAGTGGTTTTGGAAGTATATTTATTTATATTTACCTATTTTTTTTTAAATAATATAACACACACACACACACAGTCACGCCTTTTTATCCTCGAAGGGGTAGGCAGAGGCGCCACTTAGTGCACCCACTTTTTGCCGTACGTATTCCGTCCCATGATATGATAGGGGGCGAGCCTATCACCATATCGGGGACAAATTCCAAACTCCGGGCGGATACTGAATTCTAGAAAAAATTCAATATCACTATGCTCGATCCGGGGATCGAATCAGACACCTCAGGATTGCGGTCGTACGGTAATACAACTACGACACCAAGTTAGTAAAAATAACACAAATGTTGCGAATTTCGGTGGGGTTTATATTATTATAATAAGGAATAGAAAATACACAATGTTTGTCTAATTCTCACAACACGACGTGAGAACGTAAATTTCGAGAAAGCATTGAACCCCGACCTCACCGGTAGCATGTACAACGGACATTGTCGCCATTTGAACTACTTTTACATCTGTATTTTTTCATACAGCCTGCATGGTTACGACTAACAGCTGCCATTTTATTTTTCTTATAACGAGAGCATTGATGTAAAATAGTTCTTTACATCAATGAATCAGAGCAATTTATTTTAAGATCATCCTAGGTCCTATAGAGTTAGTGCGTTTCAACTTTAAGTTCGGATGGCGTAATTTTGGCAGCAAGATACATGCAGTGCTGCTATATTACACAAAATGTGTTACCTTGAAATAAAAGATTATTTTTTGTAATGGAAGTATGTTTTGTATAGTAACAAAACTCTAATATTTTCAAATGAAACTTTAAAGTATATGGGTAAGCATAAATTATGTACCGACATTTCAAATAATTTATTAATACATTGAATTCTGCCGTAATAATAACGAACCAGTTTTGTAGTGTCCAATAAATACTTCTTTTTTTTCTAAGATGTATGGTGCAAGACAACAAATAGTTATGTCAAGTTACACTAAGGAAATATTTTGCAACTTATGGAAGTAAATCAAATATTATAAACATAATTGATGAGTCGATTGATATTTAGCAGCTAAATCAACTTTAATACGTTTATCTACTAAACCATTATTAACTACTTTTATAGATTTGGGATAACACATTAAAAATGAAAACAAGATGAATATTTATTTACCATAATGGAATGACATCAGTTTTTTGATGAGTCATGGAGGTAAAAAAGCTATTATGACAAGTCAGGACAAAAAAACACAAAACATAATGGTATTTTATTCAAAAAAATACATTGATCCTCTGGTAATCCTATTTTTGACAACTAAAATGGCAGGAACTTTCTTCATAATGTCCACCATCTTGTCAGACAGGGGTGCCAATCGTTATAATAATCAAAATGAGGCGATTACAGATTCAAAATGTGTGAAGTGCGAATGACCGATAATATTGTGGTGCCATATTTGGCAAAAATATGCTGAACCCATTGAAATAGACGCAGCGGTGGTACCTATAAAATAGTGTTCATATTCTCTTTGGTGGTACCAATAGCAACTCGATACACTAAAACAATAGCCATATAAAAAAGAGGCTATGAAACATATTCATGCCTCCTCCCCCGCTCCCAAGGAAGTCAATGTCACTGTAGTAACATCAAACTTGGGGCTTGTTCACACAAATATATTGTTCGTAAGTGGTAGAGCTGAGTCAAAGATTGTAGGTATACTCTATAGAATAACGAAGTTCGACTGAGGTATCTTGCAGTAAGCAACTGGAAACTTCTCAGAATCTTGTGGATCTCTACTATATTCTCTCCAGAAAAGCTGCGGCGTGTTAATTTATCATCATCATCATCAGCCACATGACGTCCACTGCTGAACATAGGCCTCCCCCAAAGATTTCCAGATGGGCCTCTCAAAAGAGGCCTGCATCCAGCGCGTTCCTCCGGCCTTTACCAAATCATCGGTCCAACTTTGAAAAATAATTGTTAATTCAGTCTACCATAATAGAGAATTTGGTTAGGGGCCAGAACATGGTGTAAAAAATTATGCAGTATTTTAAAACCTGTTTATCACAAATTATAGATAGCCGACTAACACGTTTTGATGTGTCTAAAATGCCCACATTTCTTCAAACTTAATTATTTAATGACAGAGCTGTAAAAACATACTACCGATTTTTTAACTATACTTAAACCAACCACACAAACAAGCCTTTATTCCAACACGACTAATGTCGAAGCGTGTGCAGATTACAAATGGTCTACAACATGTTTTATTAACAACTGTAATGGTCACTTCGGGCCGCGGCGAGCCGTTTTGAAGTATGAAGAAAATATATTTTAAGATTTGGCATTTAAATATTATCTAGTTACATTTAGAGCAGGGATGAACTGACTGACCACTATTAAAAATGCCTAATATAAAGCTAGAAACCTCCATGATATAATTTATCTAATATCTTAGAACATTTAATAGGTATTAATTAATTCATGGATTTAAAAAAGCGCCTATAAATATGTTTTTTTATTGCATTGAATGACGAGACGAGCATACCGTTCGCCTGATGGTAAGCGAAACCACCACCCATAAACAGTAGCAACACCATCCAGCACCATGACTTACAAAGTATAGAGTGTCACAGAATTAACGCAAGATTTGAATTTGCCGTAATTTGTGCAGTAAAGTGCTGGAAACACTATAAAAAGAATTTGACAGTTGACAGTTTAGGGTTAGTAAAAATGGAGCGTTACGCAATAGAACAATGTATCTTTCTTGTTGAAAATTATTTCAAAAGTAACGATAGTTTGGGGCCGCAGTTCGAAAATTTCGTACAATATATGGTCGGATCGAACAGCGTTTTAACTTCATAAATTGTGAAGAGATTTGCGTTAATTCTGGGATACCCTTTATAACTGTGTGGCATTCCACTGCGCTCGTCATCCTGAGGAATAAGATATTATGTGTTATTATGTCCAGTAGTTACACTGGCTACAATGTCCTTCAAACGAACACAACAGTGTATGTACACTGCTGCTTGGTGGTAGAAATAGACATTGCGGTGGTACCTACTCATTCGTACTCTTACATATGAGAGACCTACTGCTTAGTGCTGAGCACGGGCCTCCTCTATAACTAAGAGGGTTTAGGCCTTAGTCCACCACGCTGGCCTAGATGGGTTGGCAGACTTGATACATCTTCGAATTTTTTATAGGGAACTTCTCAGGTTACCTCACGATGTTTTTCATCATTGTTAAAGCAAGCGATAATTCACACAATTTAGAAAAGTCAGAGGTGCATGCCTTTGGGTTTTGAACCTGTGGACATTCGTCTTGGCAGTCCGTCCCACTCCTACCTACGCTTGAGAGAGACCTACCACCAGTAAAAAATAAGAGTAAAGTAACAAAAGAGTAGGTGTAGAGTTTGTAAATTAACTTTTTACAATGAAATCTTTAAGTTTTGTTTCGAGCACATTATTAACACCATTTGAAACGGAAGTATTGTGCAGTGTAGGTACTTGATATAGCCATTTTAATGTAAATTAAGTTTTTTACCAGAAATCAATCTCTGCGTTCGTAAACATTTACCTACATACAAGAATACGAGATTTTTTGGTTGTCTGTAAGAGATTGCCTTGAGCGATAAGACCGCCAATTGTATCACCGCTGCCTATATTATTACTATTACTTGTATATATTTTGATTTATTTGTTACTTCTGTTGGTGTACAATAAAGATGTAAAATAAATAAAATAAAATAAATAAAGAATACGAGATTTTTTTATATATGTTATGCCTTTCAATGTTTTGGGCCTCGTGGGTAATTGTTTATGCTCTCAGGTTTTTATAATGCTAGGTGTTATTTGTGCGAAAAAAATATATGTTCTTTTTTGTTCGATTTATATTTATAATTGCAAATAATTACAAAAATTCAAGGTAGTACACGTTTAAAAAAAGCCCGACAATTCTACAGCCATAATTTAATAAGGACTTACCTATGTATTTATGACTTATTATATATTACTTATTATTATTACTTATTATTATTACTTATTTATTTATTTAGGGTAGTTGACTACTTTTATTGAAATAAATTTATAAAAAATTATGCCTTTTTACACTTAGCTGAAAAAGAATTAACAAAACACAAGCAATAATAATTGTGTTAAAACCATTGATGTACGGGTTTTTTAATACATCAATGGTTAAAACGCTATGAAGTTTGGTGGAAAAGGTATCAGTCAGATAACGGAAACAGCAGAATGTGACGTCATCGAGTTTCGCCAGCCATAACGCTGCCTGCGTGAGAAAAAGACAGCGTGATAAACCCACCACGTCCCCAATTCAGCTTCCAACAATATTTAAAACTAGCTTTTGCCCGCGGCTCCGCCCGCGTTAAAAAGTTTTTCCGGGATAAAAGTCCCGCTTTATGTTTTCCCGGGATAAAAAGTAGCCTATGTGTTAATCCAGGATATGATCTACCCGTGTACCAAATTTCATCGAAATCCGTACAGTAGTTTTTGCGTGAAAGAGGAACAAACATCCATACATCCAAACATCCAAACATCCATACATTCTTACAAACTTTCGCCTTTATAATATTATATAGTAGGATATGAATAATTACCCTACTTTATGTTTCAACCAATTTTGATGGTGATTTCATAGAAGAATTTATTTTTCGTATTAATTTCTGTTACGCATAAAATAATGTACGATATCAAACATAGGAAATTACTATTGCAATAATAAATAATGTAAATAACACTCTTATTAACATTTTATAGACGTTGCGAAGATTTTGTTGAATGCCTTGAATTTTAATTTGAAGTTCACATCATGGGTATCCTACTAATATTATAAAGGCGAAAGTTTGTAAGAATGTATGGATGTTTGGATGTATGGATGTTTGTTACTCTTTCACGCATAAACTACTGAACAGATTTCGATGAAATTTGGCACACGGGTAGATCATGCCCTGGATTAACACATAGGCTACTTTTTATCCCGGGAAAACATAAAGCGGGACTTTTATCCCGGAAAAACTTTTTAACGCGGGCGGAGCCGCGGGCAAAAAGCTAGTTTTGATATATAGCTGAACAAATTCAAAACGTCTAATGGCATATACGTACCCTTTTGTGTTCTTAGCTATTTGTTATCGCTTCACAAAAATTTTAATAAGAAGGATTTTCTTTATTTCACACTATGAAAAAAGCGTTTTAATTAAACTTAAAGCGTATAGGCGATTTGAGCTACTTATGTGACTGACTGTAAATGTAAGTCTTTTTTTTGGTTTCACCGATATTACGACCCAATGTGGACGCTCGGGAGTATAGCAGAGAGGGAGAGCATCATTCGAGCGAGCATTGGACCGAGACCCTAACACTATGTACAGTCCGCCACATAAGTAACTGAACAAATCTAAAACTTCAAATCGCGTAGATCTACACTTTCGTGTTCTTACCAATTTTTGCTTTCTCTTCACAAAAATAAAATAAAGGCGATTAAATTTACTTCCCACAAAGAAAAAAAAATTGATTTGAACTTTTGATTTTCTTCAACTATTTATGTGGCTGACTGTACACCCTACACCGGTATACCAACCAAAACCCGCGGTGGCCTTCTTCGGCGCATACGGGACGGCCCCGGGCATCTTGTTGACTCTACATGGTTATTATTTAATAATATACGCAGATGTAGACTGATTACAACATTTGTAAAATGGTTTATTGCGAGTAGGTACTTATATTTGTCATATGTATTCAATATTACATAGTTAAATTATGCTGTTGTAGCATATTAATCTATGTAAATTAATACAAAGTAAACACTTCGCCAAAGTTCAATCTAATTTGAAAGTCGAATTTGTCATGCTTGGTTTTTAGAGGCCGTATACGAAATTTCGAATATTTCAGCCATCTCTTCATCGTGATTATTTAAAAAATAAGCAGATCTGTTATTAAGTTAGTTTCAAGCACGATTTTGATTGAAAACGACTACAAGTTTGAGTCTCCGTACAAAAAAAAATCTGAAACAGACGTTGGAACTCAGTGGATAGATCGAGATTAAAGAAAGATATGAAAAATCTGGCTCGTTCAGTCCATTAGTGTTGAAATAGTCTTTCCGATGATGTATGATAAATTAACCAGACCAGGTTATTTAAAAAAAAAAAGCACGATGAAAAGTTGACTGAAATAGTCGAAATTTGTATACGGCCTCTTAACCTTAGTTTTAGCAGTCTCATCATTATTTTTAGTGACTTAGAATGGCCAATGCCTTAAACACCTAAATCCAGCAAAGTATAGCATTCGTAGCTTGTTAGTGTTCATAAACATCATTTACCATTAAATGACTAGCTTCTTTGCAAACGTAGCAAATGCTCACGATTGAATTGCTGAAAAGGAAGGAAAGACCTTTTTCATCTATAGCGCTCTGCCTCTCTCCGTTACAGAAAGCTATAGATAATAGACTCTCTTCTTCTGTCCTCCGTGATAATAGACCATTCATATAGGGTTTTTATATGACAATTCAGTAGACAAACAAATATTGACGACAGCTTGGAATTAGTCTAAACAGGACGCAACACTAATAGGGTAGTTGAATACTTTTTTTTAAATACATTTATCAAACATTTATGTCTTCTAAAATCTAGAGGCAAAGAATTTTTAAAATACAAGCAACAATTGATGTGTTATAAAGCTTTGAAGTTTGGTGGAAGGGGCATCTGTCAGATAACGGAAACAGCAGAATGTGACGTCACTGAGTGTCGCCCGCCATAACGCTGCGTGCGTGCGAAACAAATGACGCGATATCCCCACTACTTCACCACTTTTGCTCACAACAATATTTCAAATATGAATAACTGCTTTAGTTGTCAACCAATTTTGATTCTGATGTTACAGAAGAATTTGTTTTTTGTATTATTTTCTGCTACATATAATTTATCTCCTAGCCAGTTTCGGCCACGGCGGCCAATATCAACGGAGATCAGCCAGGTACGCAGGAGATATTATAGTGCACAAGTGTGTGCGCAATACACAGGTGCACTCGCTATTCCTTCACTCTCATAGTCCGGTGAGACGGCAATCCGACATGACCGGAGAGAGATCAGGCGCAGGACCAACAGCTTTACGTGCTTTCCGAGGCACGGGGGTATCACACCGCCAACTTTCTGACTCCGAGCTGCGACTGAGTAAATTTTTAAGATGGAAAAACCCAGTCACAATGTTTTTGGCTCGACCCGGGATTCGAACCCAGGACTTCAGCGCGCAAATCATACTCATAATGCGTACGCAATACAACTATGCCACCGAGGCAGTCGCTACATATAAAATAATGTACCAAATCAAACATAGGAAACTACCCTATTGACACTTGCAATCTCGGACAAAACATGTAAGTTCCCGAGCGAATTGTAAATTTCTGATATCCCAACCTATTAATTCAAATGACTTTACCGGTATCAGATACCGGTATATAACTTATGAACGTTTTTTCTAATATGAGGCGATCGTATGTACTACTAGCTTTTGCCCGCGGCTCCGCCCGCGGTTAAAAGTTTTTCCGGGATAAAAGTCCCGCTTTATATTTCCTGGGACAAAAAGTAACCTATGTGTTAATCCAGGATATGATCTACCCGTGTGCCAAATTTTATCGAAATCCGTTCAGTGGTTTTTGCGTGAAAGAGTAACAAACATCCATACATCCAAACATCCATACATTCTTACAAACTTTCGCGTTTATAATATTAACTAGCTTTTGCCCGCGGCTCCGCCCGCATTAAATAGATTTTCCGGGATAAAAGTCCCGGTTTATATTTTCCCGGGATAAAAAGTAGTCTATGTGTTAATCCAGGACATGATCTACCCGTGTGCCAAATTTCATCGAAATCCGTTCAGTAGTTTTTGCGTGAAAGAGGAACAAACATCATTACACCCATACATCCAAACATCCAAACATCCATACATTCTTACAAACTTTCGCCTTTTCCAGTTTTACTAATAGTATGTCCCTACCAATCAAGTTGCTCTTTAAAATCGCGCATAGTAGGTCAGCCTGTATATCCCATTGCGAAAAGGACGGCATAATTGTGTCAACTAGCTAAGGATTTTTTCGTCTCTGTCAGTAGATAGTACTCTAAACGCTACTCCACTTACCACTAGGTACAGTGGAGTGCACTCTGCTGTCCACATGGAGGATAGTCTCAATTCTGTAGCTGTCCCCGCATGAAAAAATATAGAGATCGAATACAGAAGAAATAAACAATTGACATACAATAGAAACAAAAACTGTTCTCAACTGAATGTTTACAAAACTTATGAAGACTTCGATTGTTATTAGATCAGTATTCAGTTGAAAATCCTTGCGAAGAAAACATAACATATCTCTTTTCCAATGTGTAAAATCAGTCCCGCAATCCCGCAGGATCCCGCGTCGATAATACCGCAACACGCGGGACTGGAAAATGTTACGGGGTCCCAGAATACTGGGATCTCGGTATTGCAGGATTGGCAGCTCTACAGGTGACAATGCTTAAGCCCATGATGCCATTGGGTGACTGGCTCTTCCAGAGTAAATTAATTCTCACATAATATGGTGAATGACCTTCGAATCTCCAACTGTTAAAACAAGTTTAAATCTTGATTTATAACGTCTTGTTTGCAATTATCATTATTGACTCAGCCGCGACCCGTCGTCGTCGTAATACTAGGAGACTGGTGTCACGATATGACGACGAAATTTTTAAGCCTCTTTTGAGTGTATAATTTTGATTTGTCTAGTGTGATTCAAACTATGTGTTAAATGGTTAACATGTATATAGATGACATTTGATACACAAGTAAACCATTACCCGGATTAACGTACAGGTTACTTTCGAACCGGAGTAATTGCCGAAAACACATTGGGCTGTTATAACCAGATTATAAAAACAATAACTCCCCTAAAGGGACAGATAATCGTAATTGGGTATTTGATTACTTTTTTTTAATAGAATTATGAAAAATGTATGCTATCTGAAAGCTAATGGAAAAAGAATATTCAAAATTGGCGTAATAGTAAGTAAGTAATAAGGCTTTGAAATTTGGTGGAAGTGGGTAGCTATCAAATAACAGCACTATTAGTTTGTGACGTCCAAGTGCCATAACTCTGCCTGCATGCGAAAGAGATAGCGCGATATTCCCGCCACGTCCCCATTATTGCTCACAAGAATATTTCATAATTGAAAAACTGCTTTATTTTTCAGTCGATTTTGATGCTGATTTCACATAAGAATTTCTTTTTCGTATTATATTCTGTTAAATATAAAATAAAGTACAAAGTAGATCATAGGCAAATACTCTATTAGTGCCACATATTGTTTCCTAACACTCTGGAAGTGAATATAAAGAGTTTGTTCTAATCATGCTTCAAATTCACACCTTCTTATTTATTATACTCCTACTTAGTTGTTAATAACACATGCCTACGTACATAATAATTAAGTAGGAATAGGTATGTGCTGCATTCATGAGTAATTTGGTGGTTCAATAAATATATTTATGTATTTGGTTATTAAACTAGTAGTGTTTCGGTAGCGTGGTATGAATTTTACAACCTGAGGTCTCGGTTTGTAAAATCCTAGGTGGGTAAAGTGGTACTAGGTTTTTGGTAGGTGTAATACTTGCACCTCTGCCTACTCCCTTAGGTGTGAAGGGTGTGAGTGTATGTGTATTAAACTAGCATTACCTGGCCGTAAACTATCCTCGCTAGAAATACAAAACATAGGTACACATCTAAAGGCAATCTTATTATCATGCATATGGATTGTTCTCTATGTATTGTTTAAAATATTATCTACCGACCATGATATCCAAAGAGTAATAGCAGGAAAAAAACTTGTATTTACATGCAAAGCAATTATTAAAAAAATATAAGCGAATGAACAAAGAGTTAATTATAATTGCATTAACGTAATTAAAGCGTTACTCTGACAGCGACACCGGAATGGAAATATTCATTTATTATTTCCCTCTTGTTTCATTTCATATCTTTTTTATTCTAACATAAAAAAAATATTTTGCGCTATATACTTAATTTTTTCCTCGGTGACTCGACGTATTCATATTGCGCTATAGGTACGCAACATAACACTGATTTGCAAGGGTTGCGAGCGCCTTCTGCGCTCACCCACAAGACCGGTGTTGTTGTATAAGCCGACCCTCGTCAGGCTAACAAGAGTTTAGTCAGGGACAAAAAAAAAAAAAGAAAACTGTTTTGTGGTCTTAGGTTCGAAATCCGGGAAGTGATTGCTTTTTTCTGCTCAGTATTAGCTTTGTGACTGGAACTTTTGCGTACTGCATGATATTCCTCAGTAGTCAGAACCAGTATCTTAGGACACAAAATATAAGGGTTATTATTGTGGCTATAATGTTTTACAAATAGGAAAACAACAGTGCTTGTGACAACACTTCTTGACGGCAATTTTTTTTATCGAAGGCTCCTCAAAGTGGCTTCACTGTATCTGATGGTAAATGAAGTGAAGCCCAAAAAATAATGTCGACCGGCAAGAGATTAACATCCCTGGTCGGACGGCACAGTTATGCCGGCCTGCTTAATTGCTTCTTCAAACTCCGCTTGAAGGACCCTAAGTCGTAGGTAGGAGGGAACACGTACGCTGGCAAACTGTTCCACAGCTTAATGGTACTTATGTAATGCGATAGAAGTCGGACAAACTCTTGCATTTGAGAAAGCTCATTCCGTATGTGAATAGTAAATTAACATTAGTTTTACATAAGACGTATTTAAATTAGTAGATATCTCTGACACGGTACATTAAAACATAAGTCATGAACACAGCATACAGGTGCGAGAATCTTTGGGTGTAAAAAACAAATAACCAACTTATAAACTACATACAACGAGTCGCTACTTTAACACATTTATTTTAGGGTACTGTAGAGCCTTAATACAATTTAGGCAACAGCATCGATGGGCTGGCTTGACAATTCACAATGCCCAGCATGTCGTAGTCATACTGAAAACTGACTTGAAGATGTTTGATGTATTTTACTATCACTTACTGATAGGGTCTCTTGTATGCAAGGCGCCGTATTGGTAGGTACCATCGCAATGTCTATTTCTACCGCTAAGTAGCAGTGTGCACGCAGTGTTGTGTTCCGGTTTGAAGGACATTGTGGCCAACGTAATGACTGGGTATTATGAGGCTTAACATATGTCTCAGTGACGAGCGCAGTGGACGCAGTCAGTTGTAATTGATAGTTTTGTATGGGCGGAATGCTCGTTTCATCATTCAAAACTAATAAATAAAAACATAAAGGATGGGTAGTGTCCGACTTATCCCTATTCTAATCTTCATTCTGTGAGAGTACGGCTGCCATCACCTAAATTGCCGACGCCGAATAAACACGGCAAAAAACCCGAACATTTGGCGGAAATATGGACTTTTCCCCGGACACCTCTGAAAAAGAATTTTCGGTGCCTTCTTGAATGCGGGTTATTATGAATAAATTTTCAACTAAGATTTATTTCATTTCATCGTTTACCTATAAACAAAAAAATGGATTTCCCTTGACAACAAAAGATGGCAGCCCTATCAGTAAGAGTAACGCTTAAATTCTGATAGCTGTTTATGAGAGACCATCTCTGTTAGGTGACCGACTTGCTCGTTTGGCTTCCTTATGAAATACAAATATTTAAATGCTAAAGAATTTAGATATTAAAAAGTTGCATATGATTTCAAATGGAAAGTTTATGCTAACTAAGGTAATTAGCTGTATGAAACCTTTACATGTCTGACCTACATTAATTGCAGTGTACAGTTTTAGCTAATTTAGTAATAATTTGATGATTCGAGACTTTTGTTTTTTTTACCTATCAGCAAAATCTTAATGGGAGTGACGTCGGTAAGGGAATAAAACTAAGCTTTTACTTGCATAGAAAAAAAAAACAAAAAACATGAGAGTATATATTATACAAAAAAAGAATATTCGTGCAGTAAAGATGCATGTGATATATTTTATACAAAGCAAAAAACAAAATACTTAACACATATTTCATGTGCAAACCACGACACTAGGTGGCCATCTCAGTATATATTATGCTGGATCATTACAGCACATTCAGAGGCTACCTAATGTAAAGCCTAATTAGTTCGGATTAGTTTTATATTTAGACCGCAAACTAAGCTAATGCAGTCATACATAAGTAGCTAAAAAAAACAAAACGAATATAATGTACACTTTTGTGTTCATACGATTTTATTTCTAACAAAATCTAAGGTGTTACTTTACTCCACACAAAAAAAATGTTTCAATTAATCTTGACCTGCATAAATGATTTGAACATTTGCATTCGTTAAGCTACTTTTGTAGCTGACTGTATGACTGACTGTGTTTTTTTTATCAGCTATGCGAGACAAGCTTAGCTTAGTTTTCAGTGTTCAACTGGCCTAAAACGGGGTTCCTTTTGCGAATACTTTCGTACACCGAGGAATATTGCTACGATTACTTACGTTTACACGAATTTAGACATTGAAATTAAATCACTGCAATGGATTTAATCGCGGTTTTTTTATTTTATTTTCTCCCGACGATTCGAAGGCTTTGCAGCACTTCGTGGACACGGGGCGGACTCATAAAATAAAAAAACCGCAATATAATCCGCTGTAGTAGTTTAATTTCAACATTGCTACGTGTAGTATATTTTTAAATTAAAAATACATTAAACTATTTCTTGCGATATCTCAAGATCTGCAACGGCATAAAGCGATTAAATAGTAAATACTGTGATTACAAATAAAATAGCGATATGATGCCGACATCTCCTACTTTCAAATATGGGATCACTGAGGATTAGTGCTTAAGTACAATAATTTCCAAAATAAATTTAATTCTAGTTCTCAACTACAATTATGTCTGTCTTGAGATGCAATTCTTTGCATGTACTAAACGTATCATTGATAATTATTATTCAGCATAAACAATAATTGTAAACATCGAGAGTAAACCTTAATTATGCAAACATGAGAGTTCTTATGAATTTCGAATGCAGTCTTCTTAGTGGGACGATCTTGGCAGTGTTGTCTAGATAGTTAAACGGAAGATGGTCATCATTGTCAGTTTTCTTAGTGATCACGGATCTACTAGACAGGAAAGATGCACCATTTTTGGAAGTTGGTATAGGTGCAAAATGTGAATTGTCTACGAAGACGCATTATGCTATCGTTTTTTTTATCGGAGGATAAAACGCACTATCGCTATCACCACTGGTGGGTGAGTGGAACGGTTATGTTGGGTTCACATAGTCTTACGACGCAATGTCAACACTCGGGAGTATAGCATTATCCGAAAGAGCATTGGATTGAGTCCCTAACACTATATACACACTACACCGGCATACCAACCAAAACCCGCGATGGCCTCCTTCAGCGCATACGAGGTGAACGAATTCCGTATTCATGTAATAAAACGCTCAGCAGCACAATATAATCACTAATTTGTAATATTAAAACATGTTATTTTGAACGAAATATACTGTATTTTACGTGAGGTTTCGGTGAATGACCTTAAAATTTGTCAGGAGTTCTTTTTGTTTTGATTTAAAATGGAAAGTTAACCTTTTGTAAATTTTTGCAAGGTTATTCCGGGAAAAACAAGTTTCTTATGTGATGTTTTCGAAAATTTATTTGGCTTTCGTAGTCAAAAATATTATACAAGTAAAATATAGTACAAAGTAAAATACCTAACTACTTTCCTAATAGAAAAAGAATTATGAACTCTACTATGGCAGGTACAATGTTTTCAATAAAAACAAATTATAATATTTAAAAAAAAGCTACACAATATGTAAATTGAAAAAGGGGTTGTATAAATTATTGCGTTAATCGCGCGATGGGGACCAAAAACAGTTCTGCAGACCTAAATTATAGTTTACCACAATACTCTAATCTATACTCTGAGTAGTAGTTGGTCATGATCATGAGTTGCATATTTAATTAGTTTTTTTTTTAAGTGCAATCATTTTATTAGCAACGTTTGTTTCAAGTAACGGTGTTACATGGAATTTTACGCTTGCTCATATATTACGAATAAAGGAAAAAACTACGTAATTACTATTAGGCTAAGGTAATTACACATCCGCGGACCTCGACCGAGGTTGCCTGAGTATCACTTGTTTATTTGTACACGCTTTTCCCTCCATTTCGGTTGAAAATAAACATTGTTTTTCTGTCTAAATGTTGCATTTTGATTTGAAAAATGTGAGGTTATGTTTTTGATATACAGACACGAATCCTTTTAGGTACAGACGCGAATCAAAATAAATGTATTGCTATAAAAGCGAATAAGTAGTACTTACATACGCTGATTATGTACGCGGGAAAGTTATAAAATGCCTAATGTAAATCTACTTAGTTCATGGTTGTCGCCTATTGTTAATCACTTAGAATCATTCCGCTGATTTTGGCAAAAGCCAGAGATGTGTTCAGAGATACTTTATTGACGAAACCGAAAGCTCAAGGACTGATTACCAGCATCTGACCTACATGCCTAGTTACGTCTCATAACAAACACTCAATCATTATGTATATTTCTGTGTAATTGCCACATATAATGAGTCCGGTGACAACGCAATGAATAATTAACTAGATTACTTTGTCATTGATCTGACGTCTTCGGTGTGATGCATTGCGTTGCACTTTGTCTTGGTTGCGAAAAGCTTGATCTTTTTTTCTTGCTAATCAACTTATGTGAACACTGTTGTGATAAACAAACGCGTTGTGTATTTCTATGAAGCAACAGTATGCCATTGATGTATGGGTTTTTTTAATACATCAATGCAGTATGCATTATGTTTCTATTTGTCATTGGCAGATCGAAGCCAGTCATGTTATTAGAAATTACTAGCGGCCCCGACAGACGTTGTTCTGCCCTAAAAAGGAAACAAAATCCTAAAATTGTAATCTAAACCATTCTCGAAACCTCTTGGAGACATACATAAAAATTTCATTAAAATCGATCCAGCCGTTTTTCCGCGCAATTTCCTTAATTTTAATAAATTGTATAAAAAGCCTAGTCTTGTTAAATCAAAATGAAAAACAACGCGATAAATGAGCATTTTTTTAGGAATTACCACTGACAGCAGGTAATGGACGTATTTTTTTCCACACGTTTTTTCTCGTTGAATTGGCAATTTTTCTTATGAAAATCGATAAAGAACGCTAAATAACATTAAATGTAAGATGGGGTTACTGGCTTACTGGCTAATGTCATATTGTCATATATACTAACTATAAATATTTGTCCGACAATTAACTTTGCCTTTAGATCACAAAACACGGGAACGTTTATGGTGTTTGACTAAACGAATTAAATTGACCTTGTAAGTTCCTATATGATACGTAAGCGAAAAAGTCAAGAGGCCGAGGTAATGCGGCGTACAGTTTCCGCAATAAAAATTAAGTACCTCAAACGAGTCCTTTAAAAACCTCGACCTGGCAGTGAAAGTTATAAAGGCTGGCGATATAGTGAAACCTTGAAAATTTCGAATACTTCAATGTGAGTATCTCTTTCTGACATCTGTTGAAAGTGATAATTTTATCATACTTCACCATAATGCCGAGCAATGCAATGCCGAGGTCTCGGGTTCGATTCCAGTGATATTGGATTTTTCTATTCAGTATTAGCCCGGAGTCTGGAATTTGTGCCCGATATGGCGACAGGCTCGCCCCCTATCACATCACGGGACGGAATACGCACGGCGAAAAGTGGGTGCACTAGTTGCGCCTTTGCCTACCTCTTCTAGGATAAAAGGCGTGAGTATGCGTACTTTTACCATAATGAAATTAGTGTTCATTTTTTTTATGGTATTGAATGACGAGACGAGCATGACGTTCGCCTGATGGTAAGTGATACGACCGACCGATAAACAGTAGTAACACCAGCAGCATCTTGAGTTACAAAGTACTGTGGCATTCCACTGCGCTCGTCATCCTGGGGCAAAAGATGTTAAGTCTCATTATGTTCAGTAGTTACACTGGCTACAATGCCTTCAAACCAAAACACAACAGTGCATGCACACTGCTGCTTGGCGGTAGAAATAGACATTGCGGTGCTACCCACCCAGACGGACTCTTACATAAATATTACATAATTACATGAATGTATGTATTTTATCGCTATTTTATTTAATACGGCTTTAGCTATTGTTCAGCACTGATGTCCTTCGCCATTTAGAACTTTAATTCCAACGAATCGACAGACACGAATCTATAGGAATAAAGAAATAGTGGGGAAACAGGATGTTATTTGTAGTTTGTATAAACTACTGCAATGCCAAATGCCTATATATTTTGTTTTAATACTTAATTACGTTAAAAATAAAAATTTTGTATCCTTCCTCCATTCGCCGAAGCATCATGAATGAAAAATATAACTTATTTCCACACGCTTTTCTTATCGTGGAGTCAGGTAGATATTGTACAGCTGTCGTTTCTTTGAGCAGAGTTTTGTTTTTTACGCTCCCTTACGCGCTCTGAAACTATACCTGTGTAGAAGTGTACCTATATGAGTGGAAGGATTATCTATACCTGTGTATCTATAATAGTAGAAGGATTATGATTTTGATAATATATTACAAAGCACCTCACGCTTTTTTTTACAATAAATAACATTTTTTTTCGTATTTACACTATTCTTAATTCAAAATTATTAAAATTTGTTTTTTAGTTGGATTTTCTACAAAGCATGTTTTTTAGTTTTTTTTTACTATTATTTTTCATTTATTTAGTTATAATTCTACTATGGTCCAACAGATGTCACTAAAAATAAATAAACTATAATTGTCTATTAATTTTTAGTTGGATTATCCATAAAAGCGAATTTTTTTATTAAATCCGACGTTTTGAAAGGGGTCAAAATGATGTTTAAAGTTTCCGTTACATACACATGTATAAGAATAAGTAGCACCCTATCCACTTCATAAAACCTGTATCTCCTTTATTTCAGTTCTTAACATACTTTTATTATAGCTGCGACGTAGGTACATACGTCGCTAGCTATTCTTTCTCAGTCATTGTAGAGAACATTTTTTCCGAGTAGAATTTGAAATAGTATTCGTAGGTTTTGGGACTATTAGAGCTTAAGTCTTCGGTTAATAGATGTCTCTTTCACTAGTTTAATTCTAACATCATAAGAAACAAAATCTCAAATCAAGCACTTTACCCGCCAACCCCTCCGAAAGGTGCTTGATGTATTTATATGTCAAAATACCTTTGGCGTAACGTTCCGGCAACGATAAGAATCTAGCATAATTTATGATAAACAAGGAAAGAGGGGTCATTTACGCGGGACCGTAACAATGGATAATTAAAATGGCATAATAATTATTTCATTAAAATTCTTGGGTCAAAAGTTACTAAATGCATTAATTTCTAGACATGTTTTGTGTAGAGACATTATTATTATTTTTAAATAAAAAAATATAAATTTAGCTTTCTAGTCCCATATCAGAAGTTTTTAAGTGTTTATTCATGGTGTAATTTGTTTTTTTATTTTAGATATATTTAACGAGAAAATTAGTTAGATTAATTTGTCAATTTAGATGAAGTAACCAAGTAACTTTATTGGTGAAACTGTTATAGTGTTTGCACACAATATTTCGCACCTTTAGAATGAAAACGACACAATTCCAAAAGTCGAAAACTGAGTTGTTGTCCTAAAAATAACTTAAAACGGGTCCCTTCTTTATAAAAAAATAATAAAAAGAGACTTAAATAACAGTTTAGTCCTGTCCCCCCTTGAATATAGCTGTGTTTGAACTATTGTTGTATTGAGAACTTCGTTTTATGTCATTTTAAGATGATAACTAAATTTTCGAATTTTATGAATTGTGTCGTTTTCGTTTTTAAGGTGCGATTTATTTTCAATGGTCTCACAAACATAACTTCATATTATTATAATATATGTATATATTATTATTCATGTTGTATAAAATTGTTAGTTTGACTGCCTTGATGGCGTAGTTGTATTGCGTATGCGTTACGAGTACTATTTGCGCGATGAGGTCCTGGGTTCGAATCCCGGGTCGAGCCACAAACATTGTGACTGGGTTTTTCCATCTTAAAAATTACTCAGTCGCAGCTCGGAGTCAGGGAGTTGGCGGTGCGATACCCCCGTGCCTCGGAAAGTACGTAAAGCCCTTGGTCCTGCGCCCATGGGCGTATATAGATCGGGGGGGGGGGGGGCAGACCAGTTTACCTGTGTATTGCGCACACACTTGTGCACTATAATATCTCTTGCGTACCTGGCTGAACTCTGTTGACATTCGCCGCCGTGCCCCAAATTGGCAAGAAGGATTTCAAATTTGATGTATTTGGTATTTTACCTACTAATTTAGAATGGTTATCGATTTTGTTTTAAATCAACTCGTCTTAAGAATGCATAATGGTTGTATTTGATTACAAGATCAATGAACGAATTAAGAAATATAAATTATTTGGTGACGCAATCACCTTTATTTATTCAAATGTAACATAAAATTGTTGAATTAATAATCATAATAACAGCGGAATTCCGCATTCGCAGCCTTCGACACCGGTTTATAAACAAGAACTCTACTTCACTTTAGTGGTTACTTTTTATATGGAAAATCTCGGATACCCGGCTACCTAAGACAATACAGTTTATTTTTGTAGAAGATAAATCGGTGGTAAGGACCGATTTATCGCATCAAAGAGACCTCAGATACTGGCTTAAAACCACTCAACCAAGGCGACGCGAAGCTCCGGACGGCAGATTTTTTCTTTCTGCATGAGGCGCCGGCGCGTGCTAAAAAGTCCCTGATTTCAACATTTTTGTAGGTAAAATGGTTAAGATGGTCCTCAATTAGACATGGCGCGTAGTTCCTCGGCTAAGCGCGAGGCCCCCCGAATCGCGAGTCGCTACAGTAATTATATTCATATAAACTACTCAGTTTTTCCTTGAATGAAATGTCTGCTATTGCATTTCAGGGTTAAGTATTTTTTGCATGTCTATCTGCAGTTAAGAAAATACCTTCATATGAATTTGTTGCTTTGTCACAATGTGACATGTAAAGAACACACGAAAAAAACATACTTTTTCGAGTAAGGATAGTGTGGTGGTAGAGTCTACCTCCATGTAAGGATGTAATGTTGTTTTTCCATACTGTGAGCACAAAATTCGGGTTTCGGAGAAAGTAAGTGCATGCGGTATCACTTACACACTCTCGATTAAACCGGTCCATAATTCCATTGAAGTCGCTAAAAGAAGATTTTACATTTTAGCCTCTTTACTCCGTGATATTTTTTTACAACTGTCGTTCTGTCTTGTTTTAGTATAATAGATATATTCTTACTTATGACTTGGCTGCATAGTTTCTAACCACAGCCGGTCCCAGTCGAACGATTAAAAAATAACGGAATATTCTTTGACGGTGCAGGCGGGTGTTCTGGTCAGCCACTACGCCGACATACCTAACTACCTTGTCTATTAAGTAATAATCTTTATCCAACATGAGGCTTGGATGAATGAGAGATATCTACAGCTCAGAGGTACCAAATCTTACGCCAATTTACGCTTAACTATAGGAAAAACGATCATGTGATCTAACACGTGGAGAAATACTTTACTGTTAATTATATCAAACCGGACTTAAGATTAAGAATTTTAATAAGTAAGTTCCTAAATATATCTTTATATATAAGTATCTTTAACCAGTTTACAGCGTGAAAAAAATAAATTAAGTTTATTAAAATTAAATTCTGTTTTCATGCTCTATACTAGTTTACATTGATGTCAGTTGCGCCACTGCGCCTCGTTTTCGGAGACGCGGTGCGTCTCGCAGCGTGCCAGGCGATATTTCCGTTTATTAGTTCAGTCTTGGATCTCAGAGTCATCTCCATCCTTGATGGATTACAGGAATTGCCGCAGTCGGTATGATAATTTAGTTACTAGGGACGATGTAAAATAATTTAAATGAATATAAATTATTTCTACGATTTACGTAAAGCAAGTCTTTGATCTTTGACATTATCCTCTGAATATTTATAATCTGGTATTGTGATTGTTTTTGATTACCTACTATATCTATTTGGTTATTGCATACAAAATAAGCACTGTTTTCTTGTTTAAATACTTTAATTAACTTGCACATGTGCCTAATGCATTTACAGGAACTTTCATACAGGAAAAAGTATATATAAAAAACAAAACGCCTTCCGGTGGCAAACTTAAAAAAAATATACAATGTAGCCAGTGTTAAATTTTCTATTATCGACTATAATTATTTTCTATCATCGACTATAATTATTTTCTAATACTCCCACTAAAATTTAACACCTAAACTCAATTAAACTTAAACAAAATCTGGTCTCTTAAGGAGGTAAAAGTTTGAGTAGGTAGTGCTTTAGTCATAATATCTGCTACTTGACATTTACTTGGAACATAATTAATTTTAATCAAACCCATCTCAACCTTTTCCCTTATAAAATGATATTTAACATCTATATGTTTCGTTCTCTTATGATAAACAGGATTATTAATCAACTTTATTGCACTCTGATTATCAACATGTAGTGTAACAGACTTACAAGTTTCACCTAGCTCAAACATTAGTTGTTGCAACCATAAAATCTCCTTTGCAGCTTCACAAGAAGCTACAAATTCCGCTTCAGTTGTGGATAAAGCAATGGTCTTTTGTTTTTGACTGGACCATGTAATTGGACCACCATTAATTGTAAAAATATACCCCGTTGTAGACTTACGTGTATCCACATCACTTGCAAAATCAGAATCTGAATAACCAATTAGATCATTGCTTTCTCCATATTTTATACATAAATCTTTTGTATTTAGTAAGTATCTAATAATACGTTTTACAGCATTGACATGTTCCTGACTTGGATTGTTTACATATCTACTTAATACATTAACAGCAAATGAGATATCAGGCCTTGACACAGAGGACAAAAATAACAAAGAACCTATAGCCTCTCTGTATGGAAAATAAACAATGGTTTCATCTACATTTTTTGAAATTATAACATTAACATCTGCTGGGGTACTAGCAGGATTTGCATTATTCATACAAAAGTTCTCAACAATTTTATTTATATAATCTTTTTGGTGAATGCAAATACAATTATTTATTTTATCTATTTCTATACCCACAAAATATTTAAAATTTAATTCTTTTATTTTAAATTCTTGCTTTAAATATCCCATTATTTCTTGAATGAGCTCTTTACTTGAAGATATTACAAGGGCATCATCAACATAAATTATTAAAAACACTTTAATCTCATTAAAAATTCCTATATAAATGCAATTATCAGCCTGAGATTGTACAAAACCATATTTCTTTAAAAACTCTGTAAATCTTTTGTTCCAGCACCTAGAAGCCTGTTTTAAACCATAAAGAGATTTATTTAATTTTAATACTACATTTTTGTGTAATTGCACACCCTCAGGTATTTCTATGAAAATATCTTCATCAAGATATCCATTTAAAAATGCAGTTTTTACATCAAATTGCTGAACTTTTAAATTATGCTTTGCCACCATGGATAAAACAACCCTTATAGAGTCATACCTTATAGTAGGTGAGTAAATTTCCTGATAATCAATATTCCTAATTTGACTAAACCCACGTGCACACAGGCGTGCTTTGTAACATACCTTATTATGTTCACCTTTTTTAATAGCAAATACCCATTTTGTACTAAGCAGCCTCTGGTCAGATTTTGTAACTGCAGTCCAAGTGTTATTCTCTTCATGAGCTGACAATTCCTCCGCTATGGCTGCAGCCCATTCATTCTTATGTGGACTATGTAACGCCTCAGCATATGTTTGAGGCAATGAAAATTCAACACAGTTTGCCTCCAGATGTCTATTATGTCTTGGCCTCAAATTTATATTCCGAGGTGCTGAGTCTACAATTGCTTGAGACGGCTCATATGGAGGGTCATCACTATTACAGCTTACCAAGCTATCATCAGAATCTGTCATTGTGGTTTCAACTACAGTATTATCAAGTTGGCTTTCACTTTCATTATTGGTACTAGCTTCAACACAGTCATTAATATATACTTGTGCTATATGTTTCCTTACTTCTGGAACTTGATATTCATCAAAAATTACATTTCGTGATATTTTAATTGTTTTCATATTTATATCATACATTCGGTAATTATTGTTGTCATACCCAACCAATATCATTTTATCACTTTTCTTGTCCAATTTGGTTCTCAATTGATTAGGTACATGTACATACCCGACGCTGCCAAATACTTTCACATGGCCCAACTGAGGTTTAGTACCATTCCATAATTCAAATGGTGTCTTATTATGAGTCTGGCTAGAGGATGTCCTATTTAATATGTAAACCGCACAATTCACAGCTTCTGCCCACAGTTCTAATGGCACATCTCTTGCATACAGCATAGAACGAGCACTCTCCACTATTGTTCTGTTCTCCCTCTCTGCACGTCCATTCTGTTCTGGTGTATATGGAGCGGTTAGCTCATGAAAAATCCCCTCCTTTTTAAGGTATTCTTTGAAATTATTGTTTATATATTCTCCCCCATTATCTGTATGCAATGTTCTAACGCTGTGCATGAATTTATTTTTAACTATACAATTATATATCTGAAACATTTCCATCACATCACTCTTGTTTTTAATAAAATATACATGCCTGTAGCTTGTAGCTGCATCCTTAAACAATACAAAGTATCTCATACCTTGAACTGATGCATGACTCATTGGTCCGCAGACATCACTATATACTAAATCACCCGGCTGAAGATTTCCTCGTACAGATTTATGAAATGGAAACCGGCACTGCTTTCCATATGCACACGCCTCACATATAAAGTCTTTTTGAATATTGTCATTAATTTTCAAGCCTTCTACAACACTATTAGCACACATATTTTTAATTTGTTTTAAGTTAATATGTCCCAGACGTTCATGCCACATTTTTATGTCACTATGATCACTTTGAACTAAGTTACAAGTCTCTGGAAGTACCGTTTTTATCTTTAACACATATAAATTGTTTTCTGTGATTTTTGCAACCATTACCACTTTATTGTCTTTATAAATTAAAGCACTTGTATCTTTCTTGACAATAGTGTAAAACTTTCTCATTATGACACCTTCTGAAAATAAGTTTCTCCGCAGATTTGGAACATATAATACACCATGCAGTTCACCAGTCTCCCACTGTCCATTGACATATCTCTTTATTTGCACTTTTCCAATACCACATACCTCCACAGATTGTTTATTTCCTAATGTCAATGATTTCATATTGCATTCCGATAGTTCACAAAAGAAATCCTTTCTAAATGTCATATGTGCAGAAGCACCACTGTCCATAATCCAAGTGTTTTCATCAACATTACATGAAATGTCTTCTACATTAAATGCCAACATATCTGTACTTTCTTGCTGAGGTTTTCTGAATTTGGATTTCTTTGGGAGGCGACATTCTCTGGAAAAATGTCCTCGTTTTCCACAATTGTAACATTCAAATCTGTGTTTAGTGGTTTTATTTTGGTTTATACCATTTCCAGAGCCTTTTTGCTCATCTCGCTTTGCCTGGTTCTTCCACCCCTTATTATAGACAAGAAGAGCTGTCTCTTGTTCTTCCATAGATGCTAAACTTGCTTCTTCATCTAGCAGACGAGCAGTTAGATTATTAAGAGTTTGTTGTCCGGGGTCTAAAGACATCCATGCTTGACGGAGTGTTCTATATTTAAGGGGTAATGTTCCGAGTATTTTTGTGATGATCGCCATGTCACTAACACTCTCACCGCTTTCTTTTAGTTGTTTTGCTAAGGTTTCTACTTTAGAGATGTGTTGAGCTACACTATCAGTTGATGACATTTTATACGAATAGAACTTTTCATGAATTAACATTTTACATAGCTCACTCTTTTGTTCATATATTGACTCAAGTTTTTTCATTATTTCTTTGGCAGTTTCACAGTTTTCTACAATAGTTATTTGATTTAAACACATCGATGACGTTAATATGTACATCGCCATGCCATCATTTTTCAACCACTCGGCACTGTTTGTTTCGGGTTTGGGAACCGAAATATCAATTCCTTTTGCCTTTAAAGCGCATTTTACTTGGAACTTCCACTGCCTGAAGTTGTTGCCATCAAATTTTTCAATTTGCATTGGCCGTATGGAGTCCATTTTGAATAACTTTTTCTTTGGTGATTCTTGACAACTATTGCAACGTTTTCTTGCCTGTTCTTCTGTAATTTTATTTGCAGGATTCTGGGCCCATAACCTATTTGGTTATTGCATACAAAATAAGCACTGTTTTCTTGTTTAAATACTTTAATTAACTTGCACATGTGCCTAATGCATTTACAGGAACTTTCATAAGCCTAGGCCGCACACATCGCGATAACCCGAAGATTCGCGTTATCCCGATGTGTGTAGCCAAGTAATCGCGTATACTTCGGTGCTTCGTACGTAGCTGCGAGGACTTCGCTCCGCTGTCGGTAAATTCTCGCAGATCAAAGAGTTTTATCGCGATGAACTTCGCTTGCGCGGCCACACTTCAGTCGGCCGCCAGCTATCGTGCGTGGCGGACGTGTTAAGTTAAACTGCAATGAATAGTATAGCTGAAGCGAAACATGGATTGGAGTAACGATAAAATTTTAGAATTTATTGCGAATTACGAGTCTGAGCTGATTTTACGGAATTCAAGCGAAGCTAACCATAAAAAAATAATTATTTGCTGCCATAAAATACAGAGCAACCGCGGCGTCCATTTTGTCTTTTGCGTTTATACATCGCTCGTACATCGCGATAAAATTTACATCGCGCATTATGTGGCCGCGAGGCTTCGTAGTAGACCGAAGACGAATTTTATCGCCCGAATTTTATCGCGATGTGTGCGGCCTAGGCAATACAGGAAAAAGTATATATAAAAAAACAAAACGCCTTCCGGTGGCAAACTTAAAAAAAATATACAATGTAGCCAGTGTTAAATTTTCTATTATCGACTATAATTATTTTCTATCATCGACTATAATTATTTTCTAATAATATCGAACCCAAAGAGACTACTATGATTGCCGTAGACCGTTTAATAATAGCAAAGTAATGAAAATTATTTACAGTAATTAACTCTTGATTTTATAATTAAATAGACCGAATTAAAAAAACGTACTTGGTATTTACGTAGGTACTACTAAGTCTAACTCTTGACGGATCTTGGCACTCAAGCCCCGCTTATACATGTAGATGTATGGGGAAACCCTTTATACTTGGACGCCGGCGTCCGTAGCGGGGCTTGACGAGTCAAATGCTATCTCACTTGAAGCTATGACTTGTCGCTTTATGCTATCTCTTCTAGCGAAACGGTAGGTATCTGTGCAAACAACAACAAAACTTTCACCTCCAGAATTGTCCAGAACAAGCACCAATAATACGACTAGTTATTCTGTCCCATGATGCGATAGGGAGTGAGCGTATTGCCAAATCGAGCATAAAGATACATGAACAACAATCTTGTATGTTGATGCAAACCTGTTTTTAAACAGTTCGTTCTGTGCGTAGACATAGTGAGGCGTATTTTGTATCTTATGTTCGAACTACGAAGCATATTACGAAGAATATTGGCCCGCCTTTGATATGTGGATCCGCCTCGCCGCACGTAGGGTATGATGTAAAATCTCCCATAGTGGTCTAGTGTGTCCCGTTTAGGGATTAGCCTGTGTATATCTGAGCCGAAGACAACATGTAAAAAAAGTAATATATTCGCACAATATACTGGGACGCACACAAACAATTAACAAAAATAAATCCTACTAATATTATAAAGGCGAAAGTTTGTAAGAATGTATGGATGTTTGGATGTATGAATGTTTGTTACTCTTTCACGCAAAAAATGCTGAATGGATTTCGATGAAATTTGGCACACGGGTAGATCATGTTCTGGATTAACACATAGGCTACTTTTTATCCCGGGAAAATATAAAGCGGGACTTTTATCCCGGAAAAACTTTTTAAAGCGGGCGGAGCCGCGGGCAAAAGCTAGTAATACATAAAGTATGAGAGCAACGTGCATCCTACGATATTGTCGAAGAGGATCCAGTTCAGCACAATATACCAGGCAAGGTGTGGCTGGCGTTAGTTTTCAACTGGAACCCTCATGTAGTGGATAGGGACATGTCTTTCTGCAATCGTTAACGATAATAGAAAACTAAAAAACGTAGAAACGCCTGCCTCGGTGGCGTAGTCGTATTATGGTACGACTGCTATGTTGAGGTCTCGGGTTCGATCCCCAGGTCGGGCAAAGTGGTATTGAGTTTTTCTATTCAGTATGAGCTCGGGGTCTGGAATTTATGCCCGATTCGGCGATAGGCTCGCCCCCTATCACATCATGGGACGGAATAATGGCGAAAAGTTGGTGCACTAGTTGCGGCTCTGCCTACACCTTCGGGGATAATAGGCGTGAATGTATATGTAAAAAACGTATAGGACTGACATATTTTATCGATAAGTCTATCGCTAGATAGCATAAAGTTAGCATTAACGATTGTATAAAGGCATCTTAGTTACAGAATACAACCCCTGTAGTTCCAAGTGACAGGGATAATAATTTCTCGTCAAGACTCTCAAAAAATGGAATGTCTTACAAGCAGCTTTGTATCTGGATTGTGTTTTATTGTTTAAAGAATGTCATGATAGCGAGACGCTTCGTCTCCTCATTAATTAATTTATTTAAAAATATCGTTTATTCGTAGACTTCCAAGAAATTGATATAGGCGCTATTTATGTGTAATAATGGTGTTAATTGTCAGGCGACTAATGCGCTCGTTTAGTCGAATATGAGAACAAGAATTAATACTGTTGAATTCGAATGGCTTCCCTTTGATATTGACATGATTCTGATTTTACACCCATAGATAAATAGATAAAAAGTTTGGTTGAACTGTAAATAAAATCGTTTTTAGAGTTTTAGATTTTTGATTAGAGAATTATGATGCAGACGTATTCGCAAGAAAACGTATATACTTCATTTATAAAATATAAACCGTAGTAAGCTATGCATACTCACGTAATCTCGAATCACGACTATTATGTAATTAAAAGTTGGATAAATCTCTTATAAAAGTATGCCATCTACATAAATCGATTAAGTCGGTTGATCGATTATTAATTAAATGGTCGATTAACTTAAAAACAGATGATATATATTGAAACATTGATATATCTATAAGCTATGTCTTATTCATTTTTTGTAATGTTGTATACCTATTATGTACCTCTTCCTTTCGGACCTCGACCCTTGCTATTTACTATAAAAAAACAGACCATAATAAATTATTCGAATAAATAACATAATATTTATGCCATGTAGTATAATAGGTTTTTAAAGAATCAAGTTCTGCGAGCTCTGACAGCTACTAAAAAACAGATAGCTAATTTTGGGATCTTTGCCTCCATAACGCATTTTACCGCCTTGGTGAGTAGTTAAATATGAAACTTCGACTGCCTCGGTGGCGTAGTTGTATTACGGCACGTCTGCAATGCTGAGGTCTCGGGTTCGATCCCCGGGTCGGGTAAAGTGATATCGAGTTTTTCTACTCAGTATCAGCCTGGAGTCCGGAATTTGTGCCCGATATGGCGATAGGCTCGCCCCATCACATCATGGGACGGAATACGCACGGCGTAAAAGGGGTGCGCTAGTAGCGCCTCTGCCTACCCCTTCGGGGATAAAAGGCGTGAGTGTGGGTATTTAACTTCTGGCGGTTCCCGTCGCAGATAAAGCTTATCTGTATGTTTCGATGTTTGAATGTCAGTTCAGAAGCAGCTGAACGGATTTGGATGAAATCTAGCCCACAAAAAAAAGCATGTCTTGGATAACACATAGGCCTCTTTATATCCCGAAATGCTTCCATGGGAAATAATAGATTTATATCAGATTTTTTAATAGATGGCTTTGGTGTCGTACAGGTGGCGCTATAAATCGCTACAGTGGTTTAGGAACTTATAGCGGGAAAGGATTTTCACGTTATACTTATATAGCGAGAAAGGATTTTCTCGCGGGCGAAGCCGGGAGCATCATCTAGTACTCAATAGTGCTAGCAATACTATGAATGAAATTTTAAAACCGTATCAATAGTTTCGTAGATTACCCAAAGTCATATACGTAATCGTTTATAGTGTTGTTATAACCCAACATTAATTTACTCAGACGTATTATTACAGTTTTTTATTTATTTTTTTTTTGTTATCGAAGCTGTTGTTCTGTTTTTTATACCCACTAGCGATTATTTTATGTAAAATAAGTTCCCCTACTGATTGGTTTATGTAAATTTATTTATTTATTTAGCACTTTATATACAGATGTATATAGGCGGACTTAATGCCAAAGGCATTCTCTCCCAGTCAACCTTAGGGTGGTGCAGAGATAAATAAGGTAGGTGCATCAAGGTAACTTGAAAAGTATAAAATTTAAAAATAAATATATATAAATTAATTTAGTTGAACTTCTTTGTGAGGCAGGTAAATAATAATACTGGGTCGTCTGGTTTTTTTCTTACATATTAAATTGTCTCACTGATGGGCATGGTCCATGTTGCATGGACTTTCTCTACTAATTTCCTCCACCAGGCTGGCCTTGTGCTGGTTGAGAGACTACAAATTGAACATTTTTATGGATAAATCTTACGTATGCAGGTTTAATCGCCAGATTTTCCTTTAGCGGCAAAGCGAACGATAATCTTATTTCTTACTTATATTATAAATTGATAGAAGTAAACGCTGTAACCGCTGAACGGAACTGGATGGAATATGGCACAGGAATAGACCATATTCTGGATTAACATAAAGGCGACATTTTATCCCGGTAATTTTTTTTATTGGATGGCGCTATAGATCGCTACAATTTTTTAGGGATTTTTATAGAAGGTAAAGATATTCCTGCGAGTGAATCCGCGAGCAACACAAAAGCAGTAATTCATATTTTAAACGTTCTTGTACCATTAGACGCTGGTCTCTGAATTCTGACAGCAAATCATTACACCCTTTTTTTTTTTTTTTTTTTTTGTTGACGCGGAGAAAGTGACTTATTACTACCGCCCAGTGTTCAAGGGGAACGACTGAGCGGTTATGTTGGGTTCACCGTGCCTTACGACCCGACGTTGAGCCGCCCGGAAAGATGGAAAACGTCGGGCGACCGCCGGGCCGAGTCCCTAACCTATGTACACCGCACGGCATACCAACTAAAACTCCGCGGTGGCCATCTTCGGCGCATTAGGGACGGCTGCGGGCTTCCTCCGACTCACGTCTAAGTTGTCGTCCGCAACCGCCCCTGCGCGTACCGCTGTTGCGGTCCTTCTCCTGTTGTTGCGGGGGCTCAGAAGCCCCCGTACACCGAAGGACGCCCTTGGCGTCCGAGGCAGCGTGAGACACGCTGCCGTCCATCACGGGGGTCACAGAAGTTGGCTAGACTAATAGGTAGACGGCCCCTCCCGCCCACCCGTGACCCCCGGAGGCCCCTATTAGTCGCCTTTTACGACAGGCAGGGGATACCGTGGTGGAATTCTCCAAACGCCCCCAATCCACAGGGCGGGAGACGTCGGTCAGTCGTCCACCCGACGCCTCCTACGTCTCGTATGGCGGCGGGAGGGATCACCACTGCGCTGGCGATCCCTCTCGGCACTCTCCTTCCGCGAGAGGACCGCCTCGCAGAAGTGGGCCACCGCCTGCCAGGCCTCCCGACCGCCGACCATGGAAGAGACCACGGCCGGCAGCGAGAGGTCTCCTCCGACGACTGCTCTGAGAGCGCTGCGTTCTTCATCCCAGGCTGGGCAAAACTCCAACGTGTGTTGGGCCGTGTCCGTTGGGCAGTTGTCACAATAGTGACACACGGCCGACTCCTCTATCCCCACCACCCGAAACAGGAACTCACCGAAGCAGCCATGCCCGGTGAGCACCTGCGTCAGGCGGTATGTTGCCGCTCCGTGGCGCCTGTCCAGCCATTCGGCAAAGACAGGACGCACTGCCTCTACGACCCTGTGCCCCCACGACGGGGCCTCCAGCCTGAGACGCCACTCCTCCACGGCGGCTTGCCGTAAGGAGGCCCTCTTGGCCTCCACCTCCTTCAGGGCCGGACGCTCCCCGCGACTGAACGCCTCCTCCCGCCAATGGAATGCATCGGCAAGGGATTTGGCGTCCAGGTCCCAGGGCAGAAATCCGGCCAATAAGCAAGCCGCCTCGAAAGAGACCGTGCGGTACGCCCTGACCGCCCGCTGCGCTAAAGCTCTCTGCGGGGCGCGCAGGAGAGCGACGCAGGGGCGGCTCAGGGAGTCAGCCCAAACGGGGCTGCCATAAAGGGCCATGGACCGCACGACTCCGTGATACAGCCTCCGGCAAGGGAAGCCAGGACCTTCCAGGTTGGGCAGCAGGCCGGAAAGAGCGCCCGCTGCCCGGGACAATTTCGTCCTCAACTCCTTAAAGTGGGTGCGGAATCGCCATCGGCTATCTAGGACTAAACCTAGATACTTCATGCTAGAGCCGATGGGGATCCGCACCCCCCCAACGACGATGCCGGCACCGGCCGGTGGCCCTCTCCGAGGTCCGTGAAAACACACGGCTTCGGTTTTCTCGAGGGCCACCTTCAAACCTAAACGTTGAATTCGTCCAACTACTTGGCCGGTGCCCGCCGCCGCCAGAGTTGCGGCGTCCCGGAAGGTCCCAGCAGTCGCTGTGACTAGCGTATCGTCGGCGTAGCATGTCACGCCGACGCCCCGGAGATTGGAACCACGGAGCACCCAGTCGTACCCGATGTTCCACAGGAGAGGGCCCAAGACCGAGCCCTGTGGAACACCGCACGACATCGCTCTTCGGTGCCACCCATCGGCGCCCGGATACACCACGTGCCTGTCAGACAGATACGCGTGCACCAGACGCCGGAGATAGGGCGGCACCACGTGGTACCGCAGTGCCTCGTGGATGCAGGCCCAGGGCAGTGTGTTGAATGCGTTGGAGATATCCAACGACACTGCAATGACAATTTGTCCGCTGGCCACTGCATCCTCCGCCTGTGACTTCAACCGCAGAATCGCATGGACGGTAGAACGTCCCCTCCTAAAACCAAATTGGTTGTCGGCCAAATTCGGACCGACCCTTTCAAGATGCTCGACGAGGCGAGCATGGATGATGCGCTCGAAGAGCTTTGCCACCTCGTCGAGCAACACAATGGGCCGGTAGGCCGACGGCGACTCTGCGGGTCGTCCCCCCTTCTTCAGCAGGACGAGCTTCCCGGCTTTCCACCGCGCCGGTAAGACGCCCTGCTCCAGGCAGGCGGTGAATAAGCTGCGGAGCCTCGGGCCCAGGTACTCAATGGCTAGCACCCAGGCTTTCCCGGGGATGCCATCGAGCCCTGGGGCCGTGTTTTTGCTCCGCAGCCGAAGCACTGCCGCCCGCATTTCAGCGGGCGAAACCTCCGGGATATCCCTTGCCGGATTCTCACTCGACGATGACGCCACATCCGGTGGCGCCATCGGTGGAGGAGTGAACTCCACGGTGGCCGGGAACAAGGCCGCGACGACGTTGGCCAGTAATTCTGGCCGGAGACTCTGCGACAGCGGGGGCGCCGCTGGGCGAAGCTTCTTCATCACCATACGATAAGGGCGCCCCCACGGGTCACTGTCGAGAGTCCCCAAGAACGCCTTACGTGCCGCGACCTTGGCCCCATGAATGGCCACCCGCAGCGCTCTCTTTGCCTCTTTGTAGAGGCCATAGAGCTGCCGCTCCTGGTCTGCGTGGTTCTCATCTCTGAGCCGGCGACGACGATGCCTGGCGTATCGGCGGCGCGCAGCAACGCACGACGCGCGCAACTGCGCTAGCTCCGCCGACCACCAGTACACCTGTCGCACCGGCGAACGGCGGAGAGCCCGGGGCATGGCGGCGTCGCAAACATCCGACATTGCCACCCCGATCCACTCCGCCTCCTGCTCAACCCGTACCGGCCCGTCCGGCACGGGGAGCCACGACATGACCAGAGCGGCCAGCACTAGGGCCTCCCCATCGAGGCGACGAAGCGCCCACCGCGGGCCGTCCCGATTTGGGGCACTCGGTACACCACCGGACTGGATACTCGGGGACGCGGAGACGTCGAACCTGATATAACGATGGTCCGACAACGTCTCCACGCCCACGAGGACTCTCCAGTCCCGAACACGGCGTGCGACGGCAGAACTCGCGAACGACAGGTCTATAATAGACCCGCCGTTGTGCCGCACGCACGTGTCCACCGACCCCCTGTTCAGGACGACCAGGCCGACAGAGATCGCCCATTCCTCCAGGACCCGACCACGACCGTTCGTCGCCGGCGAACCCCAAGCCACGGACTTGGCGTTGAAGTCGCCGGCGACGACCGCCGGGTGAGGTTGGCCTTGTTCCACCAAGGCCCCCAGCCGAACGAGGAAAGACTCAAATTCGGCGAGGGGTCTGTTGGGAGAAAAGTACACTCCTACTATCCAAATGTCTCCCAACAGAACCGCCACGCATCCCCTGTCCTTCGCTACTTTTTCGAAGGGTGGGGAGCCAGCGGCGCCCCGGCTGATGATGGCCACCAAGCCGTCGAGGTCCCCAGCCCAGTTATCCCGGGGGGGGGACAAAATACGGCTCAGCGACCACGGCCACTTGCACCGACCACTGCGTCAGGCTTTGGGACAACACGTCCTGGGCACTGGCACAGTGGTTGATGTTCGCCTGGAGGAACTTTAGGTCCATTATTGGGCGATCTCTACCACTACGTCCATCGCGGCCTCTTGCGGTAGGCTCGCTGTCTGCGACTGGGTGGAGGCCCCAGCAGCAGCAGCACTGCGTCGCATATCGCGACGCCTATCACGACGGGAGGGCACGGGACAAGCCTTTCCCCCCACCTGATGTTTGGCCGGCTTGCCTGCGGCCGCGCAGACAGCGCAGTTCGGCGCGGCCTCACATTCGCGGGCTTTGTGGCCCGGTTTACCGCAGCGATAGCATAAATCGCTGCGGTGCGGTCCTCCGCAGCACATGCTTTGGGTGTGACCGTGCTCAAGGCAACGGAAACAGCGCATCGGGCGCGCCCCGAGCACGGTCACCCGGGCCACAGTCCACCCCACCTTCAGGCGGCCCGCCTTTATTTTTAGTGCCGCCCTGGTCGGCACCTTGGCCCAGACGGAGCCCAGGCCGGAGCGATCGGGTCGGATTTGCCCCACCTTTACAGCGTCCGCTGCACACTCGCCAGCAACGCTGAGGGCCGCTGCGACCGTCTCGGACGTGGCTGCGGGATCCAGTTCCGACAGCCGCAGCTCCGTGCATTTGGTGGGCCGGGAGATTTGGACATCGTCCGACCCGCCAAAGCATTCCCTCAGCCTTGCGGCGAGGGAGTCCGCCTTCCGCTCCGACTCAGCCCCGGGCACCTCGTAGAGCATGGCACCCGTGGCTGCCACCTTGGGCCTCAACCTATCAATGTCGAGGCCGGCGAGGTCTACGCGGTGCTGGGCATCCGTCAACACTTTGGCGTAAGTGAGCCCCTTGGCCACCGCCGCCGGCGTCAGCGACACCACTATGGCCGCCGAGCGTGGCTGACGCAGCCTGGGCTCCTTACGCCTCTGCCTCCTCTGCTGCGGCTTCGCTGCAGGCGCCGCGGCGGGGCTGGGCTTCCCCCGCTTCTTCTTCCCCACCACCACGGTCCATTCAGTGTCCATGGACGCTGGGGCCGGTGGCAGTGGGCGAGGCTCCCTTGGAGCGGACTTCGCGACGGGGGGAGCAGGAGCACCACCTTTCCCCGTCCCCTTCTTGGGCACCCCAGACGGTCCAGCGACCGCCACGGCAGTTGAGGTGGAGGGCCCGGCCACGACAGCAGGGGCTGTGGAAGGAGCAGGCTGTACTGCTCCTTTCCCCTTCCCTCTCCCCTTCCCCTTAGCGGAAGGCTGGGGAGCTCCCCCAACGAAGCCACCCTGGACGGGGAGTGGTGTGTCCCCGGGGGTGGACCTCCTCTCGTGGGCCAGCGGAGGCCTCTGGGCCGGCCCTGCGAGCGCCGAATCCAGTTTGGCCTGTAACCTGGCCTCCATCGTGGCCAGCATTTCCGCCGTGGGGCGTTTGCTGGCCTCTGCCTCCAGCTCTTCCAGACGGCGACGAAGGGAGGCGTTTTCGCTTTTCAGCGTTTTTAACGCCTCCTCAAGTTTGGCACACTTGTCCTGCCACTTTTTTGCCTCGCCTTTTGGGCGAGCGCTCGTCTCCGCCACGACAGGTACCTCCTCGGCGGGCACTTTTGGGTTGGCGGAGCGAAGGACCATTCCTTCCCCGTTCTCCGCCCTTCTCGCCCTTTGGCGAGCCTCCCTGCGCAACAGGACATCGCGCACCCTCTCCTTCGACTTCGGTTTGACGAATTCGTCGACCGAAGGTGGGCCTCCCCTGCCGCGCCCAGCAGTCGTCTGCGACTTCGGAGCTGGCTCCTCCGTGTCGCTTCCCAGGGACGACCTGCTGCCCTTGTCTAACTCGGAGCGTTTCCTCCAGAGTCTATGGCTCCGAACGGAGGAAACGCTCCCACTCGACTCCGAGTCTACGCCTGTGGACATCTTGTCCGCGCCGACTCTTCGTCCGCCATCAACGGGCTTTCGCCCAACAATCTCCGCCTCTCCAGCCGAAACTGGAGTAGGCAACCTCGTCAAAGTAATTTTAGGGTTAAGGTTATCCATTATGAATCCCACGAGTATGGGGGAAATAAAGAGTCCACCCAGGCAGTGCCCCCTGTACCTGGGTAAGCCTAGCGTAACCCGCCAAGAGGGTCGGCCGGTACTCTGGCGGGGGTCGCACTAGTGACCGAACTACCCATCGGCCATGCATCCCCTCGCGGTGCGCCGCCGCTTGGGATTCGGGGTAACTTCTTATAGAGGTTTTCTCCCTCGTGGTCCGGGCGATTAAGCCAAGACCCTCGGTCCAGCAGGAGCGCGAGACATATCCACGGACCTCCATACTAGATTACGATCTGCAACGGTGACAGCGGAGAGGAAGGTTCCCCCCCACTGCCTGCTCGGGGCGGTGTTAGCGCACACCGAGCCCGTCGACACCCCCGGATGAACCAGGAGCCGCCCGAATAAACGGGCCCACCATCTAGAAATGCGGCAGCCGCCGCAAATAGCGGCGACGACCGCCAAAACCCCTGTTGTCAGGATATTGGCCGTTGCGCCGATCAACTCGACCGACGCTCCGTTGCCCAGGGTGCACCACGTGGAGGTTTCCTGACTTCGCACCCCATCATTACACCCTGCAGTCAGAAATTTGCGCCCGATAAGGCAAAAGGCTCGGCCTCTATCACATCATGGGATGGAATACACGTGACGAAAATTGGGTGCACTGGTTATTTCTGCCTACCCCTTAATTTTATTATAAATTGATTCTTAGTCTATGACGGTATCCTTCATGTCTATTTCGAATCGTTAACCAAATTCAACAGTTTACCCAGAAAATTAAAATTGAAGTTAAGACTATGATTAATTCAGGAACTGGCATCATTTTGGGAACCTTCTTTTTGCGGGTATGGAGATGCATTCTACTTTCATTTTTACCCGTAGACAGAGAAAGCAATTTTTGCCATATTAAAATGAACGTGCTTCGGTTTAAGCTAGACTTTATGACGTAATGTCTTGATCGTTTCTGCAGTTGACGCGCTGGTTCAACTGTTCATAAATGTACTCTGTTAATCCAAATTTTGCCATCATTTTGAGATTTGAGACTATAATGGAGATAAAAATATATTAGATACCTGTAGACTGCCTCGGTGGCGTAGTTGTATTATGGTACGACTGCAATGCTGAGGTCCCGGGTTCGATCCCCGGGTCGGGCAAAGTGATATTGAGTTTTTCTATTCAGTATCAGCTCGGAGTCTGGAATTTGTGCCCAATATGGCGATAGGCTCGCCCCCTATCATGGGTCGGAATAATGGCGAAAAGTGGGTGCACTAGTTGCGCCTCTGCCTACCCCTTCGGGGATAAAAGGCGTGAGTGTATATGTATATAAGTATGTAGATACCTGTAATAATGTTTTTAAAAATACCATGTAATCATCGCAAAAGGGGCTTGATTACAATAATTGACTTGTCTTGTTTCGAATGTTTTGCACTGGAAAATTTTATAGATGAGTTAAGTCGGGGGAGTAACGTATTCTGAGGGCAGCGGGTGCGTCTAACATACTAATCCATACTAATATTATAAATGCGAAAGTAACTTTCTGCCTAGAACGCTTTTGCATGTAAATAACAAATTTTGTAAAAATTTCGTGCAGAATGAGTTAGGGTTTTGTTTCTCGGAATAGTACCCACTGGAACTGGGACTTTGGGAAACGTGAATAGGACCTAATTTCCCATTACAATTAGACCACCATTTAAATCTAATCTTAACATACTAATACATTAACAAGCTCATTATTGTTACAGTAAAATGAATCACTCATTAGAAAAGTCACCATTACTGGACGCCAGTATCACATCCGAGAAAATGGAAAAATGGGTAGAAGCTCACAGAAGAGGGGAGAAGATTGACATAGACGTGTATGGGAAGCCGTCAGACAAGCAACTGAAAGAGTTGGAACGCGTCAGGAATCTGAGCAAAGAGTTGCAGGAGAATTTACATGTAATATATATTTCTTTTCTCTCACGGTTCTGAGCGCGTTCAAATCTTTTCTTTTAATAAAGCAATTTGATCCAACTCCTGAAAAACTGCTCAGCCTAAGAACAGGTACACCTGTGTGCCTTTTCATATTGATTTGATATATATACATTCTACAACGACCATACTAACATTAGAAATGCAAAAGTAACTCTGTCTGTAGTAAAAGAAATTTTGAAACGAAACTACTTAGTTTCAAGTAATGACCAAATGTTTCGACTAAATTGAATGTGTCAGTTAATTGTTGTTGTTTTTTATACGGACTCAGAAAAGTGGCCTTACTGCACCTGATGGCAAGAGGAGTAGGGTACAGACAGAAAGACAAATAACGAAAGATGATAACAATCCCTCCAAACGACACAAACGACACAATTATACTGACCCCCCTTATTCTCTATGACACGCGTTATTTTCACCGTTCGTAACAAGCGCGTAACGTAACTCGTCGCGTTTATCACTATGGAAATTGGCATACAGAATACCATTTTACGCACATTACACGAAGTGAACGTGACGCGGCCGCGTTACGAGTTAACAATGTCATAGAGAATCATGCCTCTGTTTGAAACCCGATATATACAGGCTGATGCCGGAACGCGACACACGTACGTAGGCTAAGTAATGGTGGGTTTTACATCTTGTGTACGTTAGTCGCTATACAGACGGAGACATCTGTGAATGAACACAAAAAAAAATACAGTTCGCTTTTAATATTGTCTGGTAAAACATCGATGTCTTTTTCTGCTGCCAAGCAGCAGTGTGCATGCACTGTTGTTATTCGGTTTGAAAGACATTGTAGCCAGTGTAACTACTGGACATAACGAGACTTAACATCTTATGTCTCTGGGTGACGAAGTCAGTGGAATGCCACACAGTACTTTGTAACTCAAGGTGCTGGATGGTGTTTCTGCTGTTTGTGGGTGGTCGTATCTCTTACCATCAGTCGAACGGCATGCTCGTCTCGTCATTCAATGCCATAAAAAAAACAAACTAGTATAGATCGGGATAAAAAACCATTTATTAGCTAGATATTTAGAAACATTAGCTAGATTAAATCTATTCAAATCCGGTTATGTTGATGGCATTATTTTAGTTTTACGTGCGTCTGAACACGTGATACGCATCCACTAACTACATGAACTTTACATTTCTTTCCCATTGCAATAACCTATACTCCTGCTCAAATCATACTTTCACAAAGTTTTATTTATTGCTTATAGCTATGCAATTTCTTTTCTTGTTCCCACGTCATAATATCGGCTTATGTATCAAAATATTTCAAATATTGTCGGCATATATTTAAAGAACTTGTTGGCTGGCATGAAAATTATTTACATAAACTTACCGCTCTATTTAAATTAAAATTACCTGTTACAGGAGCTGGAAACTTCAGTCCGCATAGAAGACATGGAGAACAAAGCCATGAACCCCACAGCACCCATACTGGATTTCTCAGAAGACCATGAGTTCGTCTCAGCCAACCAGCTGGATAACTGCTACGGAGAGGAGGACAAAGTGGACGCCAGGGAAGAAGAGAAGAGAAGATTAACTAAGGGTAAAGCGGAAAGAACGGATATCCAGGAGTTTTATAAAGACCAGTGTGTGTTTTTGACTGGTGGTACTGGGTTCCTGGGGAAAGGTGAGTTGCATGGTTTTCTAAGCTTATCGATGTGGGTCGTAGGATGTTCAGAAAAATATATTGGACATTACGACGCTTAACATCCAATGTCTTCAATCATTTAGCGCAATTTAATAATAAGGATTCTCGTTATGCAGGATAATTCAAACGCTATCCTCATTTGTACCGGTTTGGACCATTTGTTTGGACGTAGGTCCAACCTCTGGATACTATATCAAAACATTCAAAGAACCGTCATGATAAAATACTCGATTCTAAGGACAGGTAAAGATGCAACGCACAACTGGTGCACTCTAACATTGTTCGTAACGAAATGCCCACCAAAATTAGTTGGCCGGTCCTTGCCAATTGGCGACGAAATTTTTTTACAAAAAAATGGAGTCCAGGACGGTATGAGATTCCAACTAGCTCATGACTGGTTTGTTTTTTTTTTTTGCATGCTAACTCCAAGCTACAAGTAAACCCAATAAACTGTATTGCATGTGTTTGAGTGTGTTTTGTCGAGTGCCTATACATTAAGGTAAGTTTAATTTTGTTTTGCTATTTTACATGATTTTTGTTCAACGGTCAAGTGCTGCTCAAATATTATAGTTGTGTATAATTCAAATATTATAGTGTTCACTTTCAATATTACTGCTAGTAAAATGATTCAAAAAATATTTCGCTGGTGAACATAATAAGATATTTTTTGCCACTTCGTCTTAGGACGTTTAAAAATACTATTATTAATTGATTACCATAATAGCTTATGTATTAAATTACTA
Organism: Lapara coniferarum; assembly: GCA_949316025.1. Classification (NCBI taxonomy): domain Eukaryota; kingdom Metazoa; phylum Arthropoda; class Insecta; order Lepidoptera; family Sphingidae; genus Lapara; species Lapara coniferarum. The sequence continues at coordinate 23,749,333 of OX438931.1, read as the reverse complement.
TAATCCGTGGATCACTTTAAAGTTACGTTGTTCAGAGTGAATTCTTGGTATTTGGCACCACTTTTAATAATTATATTTTATTGCCAGTTTTTTTTAATGTTGTTTTCGTTTTCCTTTGTTTTTTGTATAAAGCATGGTTTCATAATTTTGTTTTTGCAGCATGTGTTTGAGTTGCATGAGTTTTTTGAGACAGTAAGAAGATAAAAGATAATTCAGTTCTTAGAAAATGTTTAATGCAAAATTTATTTCGGGATTTTATATAAAAAAAGGAATTCCCACTATGTATAAAGGGCGAAATTTACATTTCAAAGGGGGCTACAAATCTAACATAATGCTGAATAGAAAATATTAATTTCTTTCATTATAGTGAAATCTCCTCCTGGATTTCAGGCCTAGGATAAAATTTTTTATTTATTTAAATTAGGTTTACATATTTTTTTGCCAACAGTAGTATGTACTGTACAATAGGGTATTACACCCATTTTTGAAAAGTGTCTTAATTAGACTCTATAGTGTTATTAAACCACTGAAAAAAATATAAAAAAATTTATTCAATCGATAAGTGCCATAAAAATGCATTAAAATTTTACATTTTCAAATTTCGCGCGTAGTTTATCAAAAACGCTGGACGCAGTGGACGCCATATTGCTCTGTGGTAATGACGTCAGTTGGCTTGGTAAACAAAAACAAATTCGCTGATAATTTGACAGTTGACGATTTAGTTTACACAGCCGTGTGACGTAATAACATGGCGGCGACTATTACATGGTGTAAAACTTAGATAATATTATAAACTTCTTGTGTAAAACAGTGTTAAAGAACAGATTAAAAAGACTGAAAACATTGACATTAATTATAAAATATATTTATTCTATTATTTTATGATCTAAATCTAACATTTTCCGACTGCTTTTTGCCTACGGTATCTCAATAATATATTTTTAGATTTTTTGTTATATACAGTAAAATACCCTATTTCTGTATTTAGTAAATCGAGAAACCATACACAAGCATGTGTCAAAATGTATGGAATATATCGGCACGTGCTTCTTTTTCTGAAATGAAATGAAATAAATTTATTCGAACCCATAAAATGTTATACATTATTTAGATTCAGTCAATATTAACTCTACCACCAGTTCGGAAAGCAGTTCTCACTAGAGAAGAACGGGCAAGAAACGCTAGTGTTGCTCTTTTCAAAATCAGTTTCGACGTATGGTATCGTCTAATGCGATAACTAACTCCATACGAATACGATACGATTACTATACGAAACGCGTTAAGTCGTGCTCGGTATACTGTACTTTGTAGTGCAAAGAAGTGGATAGTATTAGCTACTACGAGACCATCGGCACAGATGCCACTGCAGCTCCTGTAAGATCAGCAGCATTATGCATTTTATGACACCGAGCCGTGAAGCTCGGCGAGTCTCAGGAAAACGAATATGTGTTTAACCCACAACTAAATTAATAAAATAGAAAGACAAGGAAGTTGGAAATATTAATTGTTCACTTGTCACCCTATCTGGATGGCGTTGTTGCTAATAAACGGCGGGCGGTTTGTATCCTCTTTTGCCTGTGGGACTGTCAAGTTGACGTATTATTATGGCGCCCTACAATGCCATTGCTACACATGTACAACTAAAAAACACTCTTAGGTCTCAATAAAGGTGAACTCTATATGTAAATAATGTGTATTATTTCAGTATATAAAAGCAGGTTAGGGTCTGGCTTATTGAGTTACAGTACAATACTAATGTATTTTTTTTTCCACTTTTCAGATGGCAGAATAAGTTTGAAGGCCAGCCGCGTGGCAGAAAAAGTTATTCTATAAATGTTCTTATCTATTATTTTGGTGTTTGTATTTTTTTTTAATTAAAATTATTTAATTTCGAACTTCGTTTTATTAATATGTGCTTGGTTCATCAAAGGTTATACACCAACCTAATAAAATGTATTACATGCCTTTAAAAATCCTACTAATATTATAATGGCGAAAGTTTGTAAGAATGTATGGATGTATGGATGTTTGTTCCTCTTTCACGCAAAAACCACAGAACGGATTTCGATGCAATTTGGCACATGGGTAGATCATGTCCTGGATTAACACATAGGCTACTTTTTATCCCGGGAAAATACAAAGCGGGACTTTAATCCCGGAAAAACTTTAATCCCGGAAAAACTTTTTAAAGCGGGCGGAGCCGCGGGGAAAAGCTAGTATGAAATAAGTCCGCCTTGTTTCATCCGTGATCAATTAAAGTTAACGGTCTCATAACTTATTACTCTGATTTCGCTTGCCAGTGTGACAAAAGCCTTAATTTTGCCTGACCACGCATGAATCACTCTGTACTAAGCAATTTGAGTAATGTTCATCTATATCCAAAGCCTGCGCGGTCTATTTATTAGAATTTAAAGGATATTGTGAATCGTAATAAGGTGCTGGCGATAATAATCCGCGCGCTATGAGAATGGAACGATTGGCGATGTAAAATTTTGAATTTGTGTAGCTACTTATGTGACGGACTGTACATGTGCATAAATACACATACATATTTGTATCACGTAATTAAAGTTATATAAAATCCACAAAATCTTTTCATATTGATTTTATATATATCTCGACAATCAGCGCGAGTTTGCCGACGCTACGCAACGGTCTCAGTTCCGAAAGGTCGCATCCATTCTGATCGCGCACAAAATACAGTTTACGTAATATAATAAAGGCGAATATTTTAAATTAAAATGAGACATTATAATTTCATTTCGTATGCACATCTATACTTAATATTATAAAGCTGAAGAGTTTGTTTGTTTGTTTGTTTGAACGCGCTAATCTCAGGAACTACTGGTTCGAATTGAAAAATTATTTTTGTGTTGAATAGACCATTTATCGAGGAAGGCTTTAGGCTATATAACATCACGATGCAACTATTAGGAGCGAAGAAATAATGGAAAATGTGAAAAAACGGGGAAAATTATTCATCCTTGAGGGCTTCCATTGCGTGCGCTGCGAAAACGGTTCAAGATACCAAAAATATATGTATGAAAGAATTATTCCTCTTGAAATGATTTAAAAAAAAATCCGCAACAGTATCTGTCTGTCTTTTAAGATGAACGCACTAGAACCGTTTTTATGGTAATCAAATTTGGTCGAAATTAATGCATTATTTGTTAAGAGTTGTATCAACGTCATAATATTAATCTTTATCCAAATAAATGTGTTGGATAGAGTGATTCAACGGGAAGGTTTTTATGTACTTTTAGCCCGGAAATACTTATTAACGCGGGCGAAGCAGTGGGCAAAAGCTAGTACTAGAATAAATAGGGAAGTGACCTTATAAATGCATGAATGATTTAAGAAACACGAGACTAAATTAAGAAAACTGTATTAAAATGCATTAAGTACCTACTTCATTTTAAAGACTGCCTCGGTGGCGTAGTTGTATTATGGCACGATTGCAATGCTGAGGTCTCGGGTTCGATCCCCGGGTCGGGCAAAGTGATATTGAGTTTTTCTATTCAGTATCAGCATTTGCGCCCGATATGGCGATAGGCTCGCCCCCTATCACATCATGGGACGGAATAATGGCGAAAAGTGGGTGCACTAGTTGCGCCTCTGCCTACCCCTTCGGGGATAACAGGCGTGAGTGTATATGTATGTATGTATGTAGATAGGGCATTATTGTGCTGTCCCAGAGTGACGAATGCAGTGCTTTGTAATTAAAATTGCTGGTGGCAGTTACTACTAAGTAAAAAAATAAGCGTAATACTTGTCGTTAAGCGAAGGACTTGTTCTTGTAAACAAATTTAGGCACAAAAAATAAAAACATTGATACTTATTTTGGTTACAAATATTTATTTATATTATTAAAAAAGTAGAAGTCAGCAAATGAAGTCATCCAATACTGCTTAGTACAAATGAGGGCATTGCACGTAGTCTAGTTTTTTTATTATAATACTAAGTTTTGACTGTGACTCCGCCCGCTTTAAAATATTTTTCCGGGATAAAAGTCCCGCTATATATTATCCTGGGCTAAAAATTAGCCTATGTCTCAATCGAGGAAATGATCTACCCGAGTGCCAAATTTCATCTAAATCCGTTCAGTAGTTTTTGCGTGAAGGAGTAAGAAACATACATCCATACATTCTTACAAACTTTCGCGTTTATTAGTAGAATTAGTGGGATAAAAAAATTGAGGATAACTGTTTTAAAATTCATTTGCAAGATTAGATCCGAACATACATACATACAATATACAATCTATGTAAAAGAACTGTATTAGATAAGTGGTGAGAAATAATAATAATTATTATTATTATTAATCCGAGCATGCATATATACATAAAACACATGGTTTTTCCCGTGCACTGCATTTTTTATAAGGGGCAAATGACCAAATGAGTTAGGCATAATAGTATCCTCATACGATGTGATTTGGTATCATGCGACCAATTCGTCACGCGGTACAGTCTTCACGCCACACGATCGAACCGTACCATGCGACGTCCAGTTGTATCCAACCAAGTTTGATGGACAAGCCATCGAACCAGCCGTACCAACAATAATAATAATAATGTCCATCGAACCGTGCCCCACACGATGCGATATGGTTCGATGGCATACCATTTTAATGGTTCGGCTGTACCAAATCGCATCGTATGTGCCCACTTTAACACGCTCACTTCTCATAATTTGGTTAGTGATATAAGTAGAGCAACAAAATCTCGGAATGAGCAAATGCCTCTGTCTGCATTTGTGAACACTGTCAATTAAGATTATTCAAAACCAAAATAAAATATTCAAATTAAAATCTTGTTTCTATCTTTCAATGAATTTAATAAAGATGGCAGATATTGACGTAGTCGAATTTTTGTTTCTTTTTTTAATATTTTTTTATTTGATGTGTTTGTTACTGTCAAGAGAAGTTTCTTATGAAAGAAAAAATAAGAAAATTGCGCGGAAATTCCGAAAATGTGTATGTCACTGAACTCCTCCTAAACGGCTGGACCAATTTTAATGAAATTTTTTGTGGGTCTTCAGGTGGATTCTAGAATAGTTTAGATTAACAATGGTAACAATAGAACCGCTAGGTAGCGCTGTACTCGGGTTGTAGGATTTTATTTCTTTTATAGGGTAGGACAATTAGGCTACTCAGCCCATAGCTCGGTCGTACCGACGCGGCGACGTATCTGAGGTTACCATTTATAAATTGACGAATACCTATCTAAAGTAAAAAAGTAATTAGTAATTAGTTAAACGCCTAAAATGCTTCCCATGTACTACGTATTATAATCTTTTCTGAATTTTAAATATTAATGAATTTGACATTATCGTATAAATTGATTACCCACCTATTGATATTATATAATATTTGGTAGACGACCACGAAGAAAAGACTCTTCTTCCTCCGTGTAGACGACCCGCCGACCATTTTATTGCGTTTATTAACCCCCGACAAAAAAGAGGGGAGTTATAAGTTTAGGGTGTGTATCTGTGTATCTGTATGTCTGTCTGTGGCATCGTAGCTCTCAAACGAATGGACCGATTTGGACGCGGTTTTTTTTTGTTTGAAAGCTGGTGTGACTGCGATGGTTCTTAGCTATAATTTATGAAGATCTGTTCAGGCGTTTGAGGATTATCAGCTCATTTGCAACTTAAAAAATCCGATTGACTTTAAATTTGGTGTACTGTGACATTCAATATATTTGTAAACATGAGCTGATGCTGCGGCATCAAGTAGTCTGCGGGATACCCAACTCCTTAGCAACTTATAGCAGATATAGTGTGTTTGGGCTCATAAAGATGGGCTCAACGAGTAGGTGATAGATAGTTGATTATCAAGGCCCCATGATGGAGAATAAAGTAATTTAAAAAGTTTGAAATAAAAATTAAATTAAAATTTAAATAACCCCCGACACAAAAAATCTCTAAAAAGTAAAATAATAATAGTGTCTTTGTCGTTTAAGTACCTAGTAATATTTTAACCGAAGCGTCCTCACGTCGGGGGACCGAACTCCGGACCAGGGAGATGAAAATACTTCTTTATTTTTGATTATCGTTTATAGACTGACGTCTCGGTCTCTCGATGAATCACAAACATCAAAATACCGATATAATCCGGTCAATTTAGACCAAAAAATGAGAGTGAAGTTACATAAAGTCCCAACAAGCTGAATTTCAGTGAAATTGTTCAAAATTTAATTATAAACAATTTCTAGAAGTTCCCCATCATTCCCCTGTAAGGAAAAAAAATTATTCAAGGTCGAAGGTAAAAAAAATGAGTTTTTCGCGATTTTCAGCCAAACGGTAAGTTTTATCATAAAAGTACCTCAGACAAAAATTGTAGATCGTAAAATTATCTATAAAAAATGCATCAATACTTTTTTCTTACGAGCCACCGTTTCTGAGATATAACGATTCAAAAAGTTATAAAAGTTATAAAAGTATTTATCGTCATAATATGCATGAGTACGCCACGTATATACATCTAGAGTTGTTATATTTTATATAATATATATATATATATATACTGACGACTCGAAATTATAATATACGACTGCAAAGCTGAGGTCTCGGGTTCGATCCCCGGGTCGGACAAAGTGATATTGAGTTTTTCTATTCAGTATCAGCCCGGAGTCTAGAATTTGTGCCCGATATGGCGATAGGCTCGCCCCCTATCACATCATGGGACGGAATAATGGCGAAAAGTGGGTGCACTAGTTGCGCCTCTGCCTACCCCTTCGGGGATAACAGGCGTGAGTGTGTGTGTGTGTATTATATATTAAATGTTTAAATATTTTTCTATCGGTCATTGTAACTTATACTTACAGTATAAAATATACATAAGTTTTAAATATAAGAATATCAGGTAAAATGAAACCCAGTCCCTTAATCTTTAAGCCAGTGTAACTTCGAGACATCTGTCTCTTGTTCTATTGTGTGCGTGGCTAGGGTCCTATACCTGCTATAATAAATGATATACCGTTAGTCTTGAGCAGGGGGGGTCAAGTTAGTTAGATCTGATGATTGGATCCTGGAGAAATCGAGGGCAACGCTCAAATTTTATAGGCCCACACATCGTTTTTTCGCAAATCTTATGAAGTAATTTATTGTTTAGTGTTTTCACGTAAATAACATCACGCCTTTTATGTTTTCAGGGGTAGGCAGAGGCGTAACACGTCAGCGCGATAGTCATACCGCGTGTGCAATACAACTACACCGTCGAGGCGGTATATTTCTTACTAACACAAAAAAGCAACAAATAAAAACTTTTTAACAAAAAATAGGCACTGACTTCAGAATTGGTTACCAGTATATAAGTAATGCTATCGTATATTTATTCACTATTAAATTATTTTTGGGTTTTTAGATTTTGTAGTCGTTTTTGAAGGCTAGGCGGTTGACTTACTTGTATTACTCACTGCTCGAACGCCAACTGAAAAAACTATTTTTTTCTTAAAACCAGCAAAAGCTCAGCATCAATCAGATATATTTTCATCACAAAGTTTATATACTTTTGTAAAGTGTCAAGATCATGTACTATTTTAACACGCAATAACTGGCTGTGATACGACATCTGCATTTTACAGGAGGGGTAAAACAGCAGTTTTCAAAATGTTTGAAAAACAAGATTTAATTCAATGTGCTGAAGTTTTTAAAAAGAGTAATTCAACTGAACAAGAAGTTATTACCAACGGCATCCGCTTTCTTCTTTCTATGTACGGAGCTCCTAAAAAAACTACCTGTTTAGATAAGCATCGATGTGCATGTTTCGTTAAAAATACTAAAAATAAAAAACAAGTTCAATTAGCTTGTCTTCCTCCAACCTCAGTTGCTGCTCACCAACATCTTTTTCGAGTATATTACCAAATTCAAGTGTGGCTTGGTTATCCAGCAGCTAGACCCTACAGACTGGGGTTGGAAGTTGGTCAACAATATATTAGAGGCTACTGGGGAAACCACGTTAAAAAAACGCGCTAAGGTTACTACCTCATAGGTGGCGTGGAAACGTGTGCATATTATGACGATAACAACTTTTATAACTTTTTGAATCGTTATATCTCAGAAACGGTGGCTCGTAAGAAAAAAGTATTGGCACATTTTTTATAGATAATTTTATGATCTACAATTTTTGTCTGAGGTACTTTTATGATAAAACTTACCGTTTTGCTGAAAATCGCGAAAAACTCATTTTTTTTACCTTTGACCTTGAATAATTTTTTTTCCTTACAGGGTAATGATGGGGAACTTCTAGACATTGTTTATAATTATGTTTTGAACAATTTCACAGAAATTCAGCTTGTTGGGACTTTATGTAACTTCGAATGTCTAAATTGACCGGACTAATACGTTAGCCACTCAATCAATCCCAATAAAACGAAGCGGAGACGCATCGTGTTTTTTTATTCACATCCTAGCCCCACAGATCTTCATAAATTATAGCTAAGAACCATCTCGATCCCATCAGCTTTCAAACAAAAAACCCGCGTCAAAATCGGTCCATTCGTTTTTGTGCTACGATACCACAGACATACAGGTATATACTCAGGTTACTCAGATACACAGATACACACCCTAAACTTGTAACACCCCTCTTTTTCTGTCGGGGGTTAAAAGTAATGAACAGTGAATAATTTTTCACCAAACGCCGATGCGACGGTAAACTGCCAACCCACATATTTTGACTAAAGTGTACCTAGAGTTAAAAAAGTAAAAAAGTAAAGAGTAAAAAAGTGGACGATAGCCTTGTTGGGTATGGAACGGTCTGCCGAGACAATGTCCGGAGGTTCGAAACCCAAGGCGGCACAGCTCTTGACTTTTCGAAGTTATGTGTGTATTGTTTATCAATTATCGTTCGCTTTAACGGTGAAGGAAAACATCGTGAGGAAACAAGTCTGCCAATCCGCATTAGGCCAGCGTGGTAGACTAAGGCCTAAAACCCTCTCAGTAGCAGAGGAGGCCCGTGCTCAGCAGTGGGCAGTATATAATACAGGGCTGCCATTTTTTTTTTATACCTAGAGTTTGTGGGACGTCCACCTACAAGCTTAGACTAACACATCTACAAGGTGGATAGAAGACCTTGTAAAATTTGGTGGGTGGTCGGGAAATCTTTTGGGAAAGGCAAGCCAGCCAAGCCAGCAGTGAAATTCTAAAGTCTGTAGAAGAAGTAGAGTTTGTAAAGTCAGGGCTTGTAGAGTTAGAAGCTTGGCTCTACATAACTTTTCGAGAGGGCGAACCATAATAATTATGATCTCGTCTTTTACATAAAAATGTTTTTGGTGGGATTTCACTTTTTGTATGTTGGGTTTTTTTTATTTATTCTTTTAAAACCTGAAGTACGATTTTTTTTTGTAATAAGGAGTATGTTCTAGTTGTACACTTTTCAGATATCTAGCATAAAATTAAGTTTGTATGGGAAAACCCCATACAAACTTTTAGCCTTTAATTTAAAGAGGGGGACATGTAAAACAAAATAGAATATGTATAAAAAAAAATAAAAAAATCAAAAAGAGTGATTCCGCCCAGGATCGAACTGGCGGCCTTCTGCGTGTAAAGCAGATGTGATAACCACTACACCACGGAACCAATGAACTTATTAGCAAACTTATTAATTAAATTTGAATAATTCTTTATTATAAAATACTAGCCAAATAACTCTATTCAACTTATGTTTTGTTATGATGCTATTTTTATATTATCTTTATCTTTATAATATATATAAATTACGTGTCACGTTGTTTTCCGCGATGGACTCCTAAACTACTTTGCTGATTTTAATCAAATTTGTACACCTTGTGCAGTTTGATCCAACTTAAAAGATATATCCTATCTTTATTTATAGTCGCAATATTATTTTATTGCAAGTAGTAAATGAAATACTGTGAAATTCAATTATTTTTATTTTTTTTTGACAGCTGATTCAGTTGCGTAGTCCCTGTGGCGATCGCAGAGATATATTATAATTTCATGTTACCTCCTTCATTGGGCGGTATTAATAATTCAATCTCAAGTTTGAGTTACATCTCAAGTAGACATATTGTATGAATAGTTCAATACATTATGTCCACTTGAGATGTAACTCAAACTTGAGATTGTTTTATTAATACCGCCCATAGCATACCGTTGCGCGAGTTAGCATCTTTTTATGGTTTTCACTAAGCTTTTCACCAATTTTCTTTGAGTATAGCAATGCAATTTTTATTCAGTTTTCGACAGTGTTTGTATTTGAATTCGTTTTAATGAATTCTCTTCATACGATTGTTTTGGAAATTCGTCAGTGAAAAGCTTTGAGTATTGATTTGCTAGACACTCAAAGGTGAAAAGTGATTTTAAAGAGTTGAGTTCCAACAGTCTTTTCCATAAGGTACATGGCGGAGGAACATTTGGCCAAATCAAAACAGTCTTTTGTACATACATACATATATATGTACTATGTATGTCTTTTGTGGCTTCGCAAATTTGGAGAAGTGTTATGATCAACGTTGTCATTAACGTATGGGACTGAGGGCCGCCTGGTAAGGGCATTGAAGTCTGTGTAATGAGAACTCCAAAGCCTGTATCAGGGTAAGGGGAACAAGAATAGCGATTCGCAATACTGTGCTGTTGGCGACGAAGTGATTGCCGGATTAGCAGAAGAAGCACGAAAGTCGAGTGAATGGGGTGGAAGTGCACTACTTACACAGTATGTAGAGTCACTTTTTCTTACCCATTGGTATAGTATGATAAGAGAACGTTATAAATTAAAAGATGATGTGATTAAAATTAAAAAAAGTATGATGATATAACTTGGGCACGTGGAGAGGATGGTTGAAAGAAGAGTCACGAAAAGTATTTGCGGAGCAAATGTGAATGGTACGGATTGACGGTATGCTCATAATCGGCGAAAATCCTATCCTACTAATATTATAAAGGCGAAAGTCTGTAAGAATGTATGGATGTTTGGATGTATGGATGTTTGTTCCTCTTTCACACAAAACTACTGAACGGATTTCGATGAAATTTGGCATACGGATAGATCATGTCCTGGATTAACACATAGGCTACTTTTTATCCCGGGAAAATATAAAGCGGGACTTTTATCCCGGAAAAACTTTTTAAAGCGGGCGGAGCCGCGGGCAAAAGCTAGTATATTATAATGAGAACTATGAATGTGGAAGAGGTGAGAGTTATTGTCGTGGCATGTCGGGCTCAATGGTCTGCTTCTCTCTGTCTGTGTATGTATTACATTTAATCTTAATAAAATACGAAAAAGTTAACATAAAATTCATTGATTCTGAAGCGGTACGAAGTTCGCCGGGCCAGCTAGTTATATTATATTATACACTTGGCTTTATGAGTAATGTTGCCACTGTCGAGTCTTATTGCGCTTTAATGTTACGTAATGGATGAATACACTTTTCTCCAACTGTCGCAATACTTAAAACGAAAGTTATTAAGGTTTGAAATTTGGTGGAATGGGTAATTGTCAAATAACAGTAATATGAGACTGTGACGTTACCGAGTGCCCCCGGCCATAACACAACGTGCGTGCGAAAGAAAAACGCGATAACCCCGCCACGTCCCCACTTTTGCTAAGGACAATATTTCAAACATGATTTACATGAATAACAGCTTAATTCTTTAAGTATTTTTTTTTTGATGATATCCCAGAAGAATTTCTTTTTTGTATTATTTTCTGTTACATATAACATAATGTACAAAATAGAACATAGGAAACTATCCTATTTTTCGTAATTGTACGTATGACCGATTGCATAATGGATCTTACCTATAGGCTATTACTAATTTAGCTGTCCTAGCAAGACAAAAGCCTGCACCGACTTTCATTCTCAAAGTAAGTCCAATATAATGACCACCATGGAGAACCACCGGGTTCCTAGACTGTGGTTGAATTACGCATTACTAGAAGTACAAGCCGCTGGCCATGCCGCTGGCAACCAATGACTGGCTGTAGGCTGTCCATTAGTTATTGTGTATTGTGGTCGCTACTCATTGGGGTAAAAGATTATCGGATACCATTACTACATTAAATATGTTTTTTATAATTTTTTAAACTACCTGCTTGACGGACGAAAAAATAAGCATTTCCATGGTACCAAATAACCGAAATCCTTAGAGACAAAGATTTTATGCTTCTTAGTTATTATCACCAACTTGAAGGCATTGTTTGTAGTATTTTATATATGTTTTCAAATAATATAATTGATTTTAGTAATATTTTTTTAATGCAATTTACTTGTTGTAAGTTTTAGTGCCATCTATTATAATTTTTTTAAATTATTTCAGTGTTGATTGAAAAGTTACTGCGGTCTTGTGGGAATGTTGACACAATATACGTATTGGTACGAGACAAGAAAGGAAAAGACCCAAGGGCCCGTCTTCATAATATGCTCGATGAATTTGTAAGTTATAACATAAAATGATTTAAAACCGGTACTAATAGCACCACTAGATGGCGTTGTATCATGAAATCGTACGAGTTCAAGAACCATCTGGTGGCACAATCTGACTCCTTTTTAATACAGTCACCAGCGTACGTAGCTGAACAAAGTCAAATTTTCGAATTGCTTACATACTTTTGTCTTCTTACTAATCTTTTTATTCTCTTCACAAAAATAAAATAAATGAGATTTGATTTACTTCATACGAAGATTTTTTTTTCTCCTAATTTTGCTGAAATAACTAGCTCCAATGTAAAAAATATAAACATTTTCTGAACACGCTGGTTATCAATAATCGGCCGGAACACATTTATTTTATAATTTTTGTCACATTAAAAGAATATAAAAAATAAATTATTGTTCTCAAAAGTTTGTTTTTTTATCCACATGTGGCTCTTGTGGCGATTTTGTGCTGCCCCCTATAGTTCGTGCACGCTCCCTTTAATGGTTTGCGGGTTCTGTCCTGTGGTTCTAAGGTCTAGCTCTATAAATTGTTCAGCATAAAACGCACCTACTAACGTTTTGTTATGTAATCTTATATTATGATTTTTATACATTGTTAAGGGCCATAATATGTAGTGACTGGACAATGATTTTATTTTTAATAGAAACATTTAAAAAGAAACAGTCGAAAGCAGGATTTGAACCCGCGAACTTGAACAATATGAAATTGAACAGTCGAAGGTAAAGTTGAGATAGTAGTTTGCAGAGCACCGGCACGGTACGCTAGAGGTCGCGGGTTCAATTCGACTGTTTCTTTTTTAATGTTTCTATTAAAAATAAAATCGTTTTGTTATATATTTTTAGCTGTTTCACAAAGCACACGAAGAAAATCCAAAAGGAATTCACAAAGTAGTCCCTATTTGTGGCGACATGGTCCTACCCGGGCTGGGAATAAGCGATGAAGATAGAAAAACCCTTACTAGCAAAGTAAGTGTATTGTCAAAGCTTTGAATTAATAGATGGCGTTGCACAAACATAATTTCTAATTTGATCGAGTTCAAATACGCACTGCATTTTACGTATCATTGAATTAAATTATCATTTTACTGTGCCAGGATAAAAAATATTAAAGAACTTTATTTAGAGTCGATACTGTACTTTATACGGAAAATCTGTTATCTATTCTGCGCGGATAGAGCCACAATTGGTAGTAATTTTCTTTCCATAGGTGACCATTATTATAAATGCCGCTGCTACGGTAAAGTTTGATGAGAAGTTGGCGATATCGACGGCTATCAACGTCAAGGGAACCAAGGAGGTGCTCAAACTGGCGAAGGAGTGTCGCAACTTGAAGGCTATCACGCACGTATCTACCGCCTTCTCCAATACGCACGTCAAACGCATTGAGGAGAAGTAAGTATGCAGATTGTGTTACTTATTAATCTAATGACAACGAATTTTGGTCAGCCGTGAGGTACTGGATTTCATATCCAGATCTCAACACTATGTTTTCAAAAAAGATACATCAAATATGATGGATAACCCAAATCGATAAATATTTCGACTATCTGCGTTCTGAAGTCGGTCGGTATAGTATTACGTAGTAAAAGTGTTACATAATATAAGCAGCTTAAAGGTGACGACTTCCATTAGTGGCCTTATATTTTGAATACTCTGTGCTTCCCATCAGACAAAATAAAATATATTTTGTTTAATTCCAGGTTCTACGAACCCCCCATGTCAGTGGAGGCACTGGAGGCAGTTTCAGAGCTGGATGAGAATATTATAGAGACCATCTTGCCCACGTATGTTGATAGATTTTATTATAATCTTCCGTAGCTGAAGGCAAGGCTCAAATCTATTCGATTAAAACTTATAAGGGGATACCTAGCTATTTCATGCTGGCCTAATGAGGGTTGGTACTTGATGGAAAAAACCTTCGATATTCTCATAGAGTATTATAAGGTATACAATATTTTTACGATGTAAAAACATAGTAAAAATCGTCACTCATACTGGCTGGCTTTGGTTGATTTTTTTCAAGTTCTTCCAAAGGGTAGTTTGGCTCAACGACCAGCACGTGTTGTATTGGCAATACTATCAAATGAGACTACCCATAAATTAGACTTTAAATTTTCACTGTTAACACTTATTGTCTTTTGACCATACTCTTTTGTTACAGATTGTTAGGAAAACGTCCCAACACCTACTGCTTTACGAAGGCCGTGGCTGAAGAAGCTGTTAGGAAGCACGGAGAAGGAATGCCAATATGCATAGTACGGCCTTCAATTGGTATGTATATTTTGAACATTTTTTTTTTTTTAGGAGCTCGACATAGTAACTGCACTGCGCCTGATGGTAAGCACAGTGCAGTCCAAATAGAGAATCAAATGGCATTGGACGATTATCCCATGCCATCATGAACATAATTATTAATTACTAGATTATGACCAAGGCTCCGCCCGCGTTAATATAAATCCGGTATAAAAGTCCCGCTTGATATTTTCCCTGGATAAAGGGTAAAACTTTTACAAACTATAAATGTCATATTTATTTATATCAAATCAACAGCCTAAAAACTAAGTTTCAAGCTTCTAGCACTAAATATGACGACACTTCCATACAACTTTTCATACCCACCCCCTATCAACCATTTTTCGCATTAAAAAGTAGCCTATGTCCTTTCTCAGGCTCTAGACTATCCGTATATCTCATTTCATTTAAATCGGATAAGAGGGGCTACTGCGAAAAACGAAATCCGTAGTTTCGGGTGACGGATCGCACATTTTCTTACTACGAAGTGTTACGGATCCTTCTTTATTAAGAGTTGTTGCGTGAAGAAAGTGTTGAGCGAAGTCGGAAGCGTCGCAAACTGCGTGAAACCTTCGTTCAACGGTGACGGATCCGAAGTAATTTGGTAGTAAGGTTAAATCTGAAGTTCGTCGTTTCTTCGTTTCGGACCGACGTTTCGGATTTCGTTTTTCGCAGTAGCCCCTCAGTAGTTTTGGCGTGAAAGCGCGACAGACAGACAGAGTTACTTTCGCATTTATAATATAATACTAGTAAGGACTAAGGATTAGTCTTTACAAATATTTATAAGTACGTAATATAGGCTCCGGGTGGTAGATGGCCTTTGTTTTTATCCGATTGTTGGAGGAGGATAATGTATTCTTTGTGCATCTTGTAAGCGGGAGCCTCTTCAAACCGTGAGACTTTGGACGTTGCCCCGTTCGCTTCACCCTAAGACCACTGGATTTGCTAATACTCGCCACGCTTGGCTCGCTGAATGGCGGTTCCCGAGTCGGTCTGGAAATGCTTGAGGGTGGCATGGGCTTAGCAGTGTTCTGCCTGTAGCTGATGATGATAGTGCTGCATTCTACTAAAAAATGTAAATGAATGTTATATTTATATTCATTTTCAGTAATATCCACATATGAAGAGCCAGTCCGCGGTTGGACGGACAGCGTGTACGGGCCTACAGGACTCGTCATCGGCATTGGAACAGGGGTATGTTCTAGAAATATTATTTTCTGCATAGACCGGCTCGACCATGACGACACATAGAAAACTGGTGTGAAATGATTAGCTTTCCTATATATATTAGTAATTTCAAATTCCGCATTCTTTAAAATCAGATATATTTTATATTAAATAGTACGTAACATTGAAATAATAATACAAGCAATAAGTGTCGTCGCATTACTGTGCACAAGTCTGAATCTCCCTTGACTCGTTTATAACCTGTTTACAATGTAGGTGTGATGATTATATGACAATTATGTTGTTTCAGGCTCTCAGGACAATGTACATGGACCTAGACAAGGTAGCAGATATGGTACCCGTAGACATGACAGTGAACGCCATACTTGCCTCCGCTTGGCAAACTGCGAAGAACTTCAAAGAGAAGTAAGTAGTGTTATTCAAAATAAAATGGATGATAGTTTGAACGGATACGAATAATCGATGTGTATTGAAGCCGGTTTATGACCTAGGTATAAACCTTTAGGCTATTACCCTTGTTTACATAAATATTATTTTACATCAAAAGTTTCCATTGCCTAATTTGAATAATATACGAATTTTGTATTTCAAAGTCTCTAGACCAAATATTCACAGCGGTGCACCTTTATCTCTTTCTTTAGGTATGTATGTACATACGCATATTAATAAAAATATATTTTCAGCCAAACTTCTCATATTCCTATCTACAACTATGTTTCCGGTGCCCAGAACCCAGTAAAGTGGGGCACATTCATAGAAATGAACAGAAAGAATGGTATTGATAAACCAACTACCAAAGCTGTGTGGTAAGATTTATTATTATTTTAGTATTTTTAAGTTTTTTTTATTAATCTATCCTACTAATATTATAAAGGCGAAAGTTTGTAAGAATGTATAGATGTATGGATGTCTGGATGTATGGATGTTTGTTACTCTTTCACGCAAAAACTACTGAACGGATTTCGATGAAATTTAGCACACGGGTAGATCATGTCCTGGATTAACACATAAGCTACTTTTTGTCCCGGGGAAATATAAACCGGAACTTTTATCCCGGAAAATCTTTTTAATGCGGAGCCGCAGGCAAAAGCTAGTAATAAATATTCTAATATTATAAAGATTGTGTTTGTTTGTTTGTTCGATTGAACGCGCTTATCTTAAGAACTACTTAACTGATTTTAAAAATTCTTCCAATAATAGGAACCTACATTACAAACAAACAAACTCTTTAGCTTTATAATATTAGTATAGATATATTCTTATTGCAGGTACTACGGCTTGAATCCTACGAACAATTACTATTTATTCTTGTTCTTCAACTTCTTCTTACATTATCTGCCTGCGTTATTTATTGATTGCTACTGCGCCCTCACCGGAAAGCGAAGAGCGTAAGTACACAAATTAATCTACACTTATATTTATTTAGAATAAGATATTGTGAAAAAATCTCAAGTTCATAATGTCCAAGATATCTTCTATCTACAATATGTAATAATTATTGTTAACCGATACATATATTTTGTATATTGCATTATGTTTTTAGTATGCTGGCTATATACGGCAAGATAATGAAGCTAGCGAATATCCTCTTCTATTTCTCTATGCAAGATTGGCAGTTTGTTGACACCGGTGTCAGAGACATGTGGGACTCGTTGTCGAATCAGGACAAGGTCATCTTTCCGTTTAGTATGTCCGAAATGTCTTGGGATTACATGTGCGAGACCTTCTTAATAGGTGAGTAAAAAATAAACACAGCAGAGAAGTAAGTAGTTGTTGGGAACGCAATGGCCTTAACTGTATAGGGGTATAAGAGAGCCATGTCTAAGGTCAGGCCATGTAAGGCCATGTCTGTCAGAACGAAAATAAAAAAGACCTGACAATATTGTAGATATACAATTATGGCTCTTTATATCTGGTCTATAAAAGATAATTTATAGACAGATATATCGATTACACCCGGCCGCGATTTAATTGTATAGTTACACTTACATTATTTTTCAGGACTTCGGGTGTATCTTCTTAAGGACGAGCTCTCTACGTTGCCCGAAGCCAGGAAAAAATGGAACAGGTAAAAATTAATGTCCGTTTTAAATTACTTTTTATTTATATATTTATTACTTCTCGTGTTACTTCTATTAAATCCATTTATTTATCACGATATAGATTTACTTTATTGTAGTGTATTGTTGCAGTACTTTACTTTTATAACACAATCTAGGATTTTTTTTATTAATTAGCCTAAAGGTTGTGTTTCTAAATTGACAAATATTTGATTAAGATCACCTACTAATTTATGCGAACCTCTCCCTCGTCAAAGTTGCTTGACTTTGTTGTTGAAAAAGTTGAAAACGGTTAACTTGATTAGTAGGTGCTTGTGCTCCGCTTTGTGATGATACTTATGCCATAAAATATGAAATGTATGAAACATGATAGCGTTAATAATACACTTAACTCTTTGTTTCAGGCTGTTCCTGATGCATCAAGTATTAAAATTAGTCACCTTTAGTTTTGTTTTATACATACTTTATTTAATATGCCGGTCGATTTTATCAGTTTTATTTTATTAAAATTACGTATTTATTATTATTTTTAGATATTTAATAGTTACAATAGAATTCGGATGTAACGACTTCGCTTATGACGATTAACAGCTTTTATCGACGACGATATAAACTTAAGTTTGGTTCTATATTCAGGTATTAGAAATACATATCCGTTTAATACGAATCCGGTTTATGTGACCAACTGCTTATAGCGACCTATTTTTATTGATAGTTCGTCCGGTTAGAACGACTTGCAGTGTTTTGTTTACAACCGACGCACCAATACCTTGGCGCCCTACGCTCCGGCTTCTCTCCGCTCGTAATACTCCTTATTAGCGCGCATAAATTACAGTTAGCTGTGACCAAACTCACGCAAGGGATCATTTTCGTTTTTCGGAAGCAATATCGTCGAATTTTCTCAAAACTAAGATGATTTTGACTAAGAAGACTACGTACGGCTGAGCATTTGGACAAAGGCTCTGGGGGTTTAGACAAAATCCCTTTTCTGTTAGCGGTATCTCATACATAATATTCTACAAGTCATATGACTTGTCTGGAGCATATGCCATTTCCATGCATTTTGACCTTTCCATAACCGTAAACGCTAACAGAAAAGGGATTTTGTCTAGACCCCCTGAACGCTGCGGAAACGCTCAGTAACTACATATTTTCGTGAATAATCTGTGGGTCCATACATTGTATATCTTTGTATTTATATTACAGTATATTATGTATGATGTAATGTTAAATGTTTTATGTACCATTAAAGTTATAGCATGTAATTCATATTAAATGTTTTATGAACATACCTACCTAAATAGAAAATTATTTTACTATAATATTACACGTGTAGTATATAAAAAATAAGCATTCGGCCGGTTAGTGCGTCAAAGTGTCGCCAGCCCCTTGAGGGTCGTTATATCTGGATTCTACTGTATATGTACAAAATTAAAATTAAACATTCCAAATGAGATATTTATAGTTGAGATTAATTTGTTATTATCTACAAGAGGAAATAATTTAATGACATCTAGTGTATAATAATGAAAACTGTTTCCCTGAAATATAGATAAATATTAATTTAACGAGATTTGTTTTAGTGGTGAAGACAATATTTTAAGACAGTTTTTTATAAGTGGATTTTGTCATCAAATGATTGGGATTTTGTGGTATATTAATTAATAAGTAAAGGCTCTAAGGGTTTTTATAGGCCAATTATTGTATACAAAGAACATCAAATACGTCCTGACTTCTAACAATGTTGTATAGGTAACGTGCATGTTGTAAGCTTTGACATCTGATGGCGCAATCTAAATCTTTTAGCCCATCATCTTGATAGATACTCAAAGCCTATCATTGACGTAAAATATTCATATTAAAAGGATAAAAAATAACATTTAATTTGTTAATATTGTTTATTAGTATTGCTGTGTATTTGGATGCTTCAAAACATAAAAATTAAACAAATCAAATGATGTGGAATTCTATTATGTTTCCTAGAATAGTAGGTACCTAAGTACTTACATTCCATGGTTATGTGTAATTCGCCAAAAATAATACTTAAAAGTTATGTAAAACATCATGAGTTCCAAAAGCATTTAGAAATGCCTCATAGTGTAATTTATAAAAATAAAGAAGTTTTGAAGATAACATTCAATACAAAGAAATCTGTGATAGAGGGTACATAACCTAATTTTGCTTCAATAAGATCAAAATAACTAGCTCCCATCTAAAAAAAGCATATTCTGGCCACGCTGGGCATTAATAACTATCGGCTGGAACCCAAATATTATATTTTTTGCCATATAAAAAGAATATGTAAATAAATTTTAGATGAGAAAAGGTTTTTTTTATCCACATAATTATGGCTCTTGCCTCTTGTGTCGATTTTGTGCCGCCACCACTATTCGTGCACGTTCCCTTGCAAGTAGCATTTTTTGGTCATATTATGTAGATAGAATATCTAAAATTAATTTATATTATGAATCATGTCGATTTACTTCATCGATGTTATACCGATGGTCATAAAATCATAATTATTTTTATCAAATATTTAATAAAAACGCAGTTTATATTTAGCGACATCTTTTAACGAGTAATGAAACTGATATTACGTGAGATTTTTCTTCATTGTGATACATTTAAAAGTAAACTATTATTGTAAAACATTTTATATTAAAGTGACATAAATAGACTGTTAATAAAATTTTCATTTATTACCCAACACTTGTAGCCATATTATAGCTCATTGACCACACAATGTATTACCGTCATTACCGTCCAATGACGTAAAAGGAGTTCGGGAACAATTTTCTTTTCGGATGATTTACGTGTGTTATATTATATATTACCACAGCTTAATTTCTGGCTACTATAATTCTAAAAAAATATTTGAAATTGCGTTATTTTTTACCTATAACTAAAAGTCAAAGCGTAAAGCGGGGTATTATGACATTTCCTTTCACAAAACGACACATTAATTTTTTTCCAAACGTCAATAAAACATAATTATACCTTATCTATTTCTTGGAGTTATTACTATCTACCGCCAAGCACCTGTGTGCGTACACTGCTGTTTCGGTTTGAAGGACATTGTAGCCAGTGTAACTACTGGACATAATGACACTTACCATTTTATGTTTCAGGATGACGAGCGCAGTGGAATACCACACAGTACCTACTTTGTAACTCAAGGTGCTGGATTGTGTTGCTACTGGTTTTAGAAGGCATTGACATAGAAATGTCATTTAACCCCTGGAATGCCGGGCTCAGTTTGCGTAAAAAACGCTTGCGTGCCGCCCATACATTTGAAAAAATCGGATTTTAGGTGTAAAGGGTGTTCCAATTTATACACCATAAAATTCTTTTAGTACGAATTTTGAAATTATTTATTTACTTATTTATTATGGATCAATGGTCACTAAAATATTCAGAAACATTATGAGATTTGGCATAGACGGCCGCCATTTTGAATTTCTTTGTTTTAAGGACAATCGACCTCAAAATCGATATCTGGGCAAGCCTTTAGGTACAGAAGACGGGTCCAATGTTAGAATTGAAAAAAGTGGCCACCATTTTGAATTTTTTTGTTTTAAGGCCAATCGACCTCAAAATCGATATCTGGGCAAGCTTTTAGGTACAGAAGACGGATCCAATGTAAGAATTGAAAAAAGTGGCTGCCATTTTGAATTTCTTTGTTTTAAGGCCAATCGACCTCAAAATCGATATCTGGGCAAGCCTGTATGTACAAAAGACGAATCCAATGTTGGAATAAAAAAAGTGGCCGCCATTTTGAATTTTTTTGTTTTAAGCCCAATCGACCTCAAAATCGATATCTGGGCAAGCCTTTAGGTACAGAAGACGGATCCAATGTAAGAATTGAAAAAAGTGGCCGCCATTTTGAATTTCTTTGTTTTAAGGCCAATCGACCTCAAAATCGATATCTGAGCAAGCCTTTAGGTACAGAAGACGGATCCAATGTTAGAATTGAAAAAAGTGGCCGCCATTTTGAATTTTTTTGTTTTAAGGCCAATCGACCTCCAAATCGATATCTGGGCAAGCCTTTAGGTACAGAAGACGGATCCAATGTAAGAATTGAAAAAAGTGGCCGCCATTTTGAATTTCTTTGTTTTAAGGCCAATCGACCTCAAAATCGATATCTGGGCAGGCCTTTAGGTACAAAAGACGGATCCAATGTAAGAATTGAAAAAAGTGGCCGCCATTTTGAATTTCTTTGTTTTAAGGCCAATCGACCTCCAAATCGAAATCTGGGCAAGCCTTTAGGTACAGAAGACGGATCCAATGTAAGAATTGAAAAAAGTGGCCGCCATTTTGAATTTCTTTGTTTTAAGGCCAATCGACCTCAAAATCGATATCTGGGCAGGCCTTTAGGTACAAAAGACGGATCCAATGTAAGAATTGAAAAAAGTGGCCGCCATTTTGAATTTATTTGTTTTAAGGCCAATCAACCTCAAAATCGATATCTGGGCAACCCTTTAGGTACAGAAGACGGATCCAATGTTAGAATTGAAAACAGTGGCCGCCATTTTGAATTTCTTTGTTTTAAGGCCAATCGACCTCAAAATCGATATCTGGGCAGGCCTTTAGGTACAGAAGACGTATCCAATGTTAGAATTGAAAAAGTGGCCGCCATTTTGAATTTCTTTGTTTTAAGACCAATCGACCTCAAAATCGATACTTGGGCATGCCATCGTTTTGTTTTAACTCTAATGGGATTTAAGATAGAT
The DNA here is from genome assembly GCA_949316025.1 of Lapara coniferarum. Lineage (NCBI taxonomy): Eukaryota > Metazoa > Arthropoda > Insecta > Lepidoptera > Sphingidae > Lapara > Lapara coniferarum. The sequence continues at coordinate 23,726,659 of OX438931.1, read as the reverse complement.
ATTTGGGCTTGTCTTTAGCCAAACAGAATAAATCGAAGTTGTAATTTTACTAATTTAACAATTTAAATACGCAATCACATCAAAATTAGATACTTTTAAAAATGAGTAAGGTAATCAACCTGAGTAGCCTTTTAAGTCTGGTGATGGGGGGTAAATAAATAAAAAGATACAGTTATTTAATGGCCACCCAACAGGGCATAACGATGTGGGGGAAGAAAAATATAATAAGATAATTTCTACTACGCGGCTAATTATTCTTATAGCAATCGTTGAATTGTTAACGACTCCCTGAATTTTAACCGATTTTGATGCTTTCACAGAAGAATTTACTTTATTTGCTGTTTGCTGCCGCGGGACACTTCTTTCTTCTTCAATTCTTTATTTTGCGACATAACAAAGCTGGTGGCCATAATATTTAAAAAATCTATAATTAAAACCTACTATAGTTTGTGGCCATGTCCAGCGGATTTGATTTTAAAACCAATAGCCCTTAAAACAAGAACATTTAACATGGAATGCAGTTCTTAAAATTCCAACCTCGAGTTATCCTATTTGGCTAAAGACAAGCCCAAATATCTATCTTTCCTCTCGCGGAAGGAGAGTGCCGAGAGGGATCGCCAGCGCAGTGGTGATCCCTCCCGCCGCCAGACGAGAGGTAGGAGGCGTCGGGTGGACGACTGACCGACGTCTCCCGCCCTGTGGATTGGGGGCGTTGGAGAATTCCACCACGGTATCCCCTGCCTGTCGTAAAAGGCGACTAATAGGGGCCTCCGGGGGTCACGGGTGGGCGGGAGGGGCCGTCCACCTATTAGTCTAGCCAACCTCTGTGACCCCCATGATGGACGGCAGCGTGCCTCACGCTGCCTCGGACGCCAAGGGCGTCCTTCGGTGTACGGGGGCTTCTGAGCCCCCGCAACAACAGGAGACGGACCGCAACAGCGGTACGCGCAGGGGCGGTTGCGGACGACAACTTAGACGTGAGTCGGAGGAAGCCCGCAGCCGTCCCTAATGCGCCGAAGATGGCGACCGCGGAAAAAAAAAATATCTATCTTAAATACAATCAGTCTTAAAACAAAGAAGTTCAAAATGGCGACCACTTTTCTTAAGTCTAACATTAAATAATTATGACTTTTACTATCAATGCCATGCCCAGTATCGATTTTGAGGTCAATTGGCCTTAACACAAAGAAATTCAAAATGGCGGCCACTTTTTCAATTCTAACATTGGATCTGCCCTTTGTACCTAAAGTCATGCCCAGATATCGATTTTGAGGTCGATTGGCCTTAAAACAAATACATTCAAAATGGCGGCCATTTTTTCAATTCTAACATTGGATCCGTCTTTTGTACCTAAAGGCCTGCCCAGATATCGATTTTGAGGTCCATTGGCCTTAAAACAAAGAAATTCAAAAGGCGGCCATTTTTTTCAATTCTTACATTGGATCCGTCTTTTGTACCTAAAGGCCTGCCCAGATATCGATTTTGAGGTCGATTGACCTTAAAACAAAGAAATTCAAAATGGCGGCCACTTTTTTCCATTCTAACATTGGATCTGTCTTCTGTACCTAAAGGCTTGCCCAGATATCGATTTTGAGGTCGATTGACCTTAAAACAAAGAAATTCAAAATGGCGGCCATTTTTTTCAATTCTTACATTGGATCCGTCTTTTGTACCTAAAGGCCTGCCCAGATATCGATTTTGAGGTCGATTGACCTTAAAACAAAGAAATTCAAAATGGCGGCCACTTTTTTCCATTCTAACATTGGATCTGTCTTCTGTACCTAAAGGCTTGCCCAGATATGGATTTTGAGGTCGATTGGCCTTAAAACAAAGAAATTCAAAATGGCGGCCACTTTTTTCAATTTTAACATTGGATCCGTCTTCTGTACCTAAAGGCTTGCCCAGATATCGATTTTGAGGTCGATTGGCCTTAAAACAAAGAAATTCAAAATGGCGGCCACTTTTTTCCATTCTAACATTGGATCTGTCTTCTGTACCTAAAGGCTTGCCCAGATATCGATTTGGAGGTCGATTGGCCTTAAAACAAAGAAATTCAAAATGGCGGCCACTTTTTTCAATTCTAACATTGGATCCGTCTTCTGTACCTAAAGGCTTGCCCAGATATCGATTTGGAGGTCGATTGGCCTTAAAACAAAGAAATTCAAAATGGCGGCCACTTTTTCAATTCTAACATTGGAACCATCTTCTGTACCTAAAGGCTTGCCCAGATATCGATTTTGAGGTCGATCGGCCTTAAAACAAAGAAATTCAAAATGGCGGCCACTTTTTTCAATTTTAACATTGGATCCGTCTTCTGTACCTAAAGGCTTGCCCAGATATCGATTTTGAGGTCGATTGGCCTTAAAACAAAGAAATTCAAAATGGCGGCCACTTTTTTCAATTCTAACATTGGAGCCGTCTTTTGTACTTAAGCCATGTCCAGGTATCGATTTTGAGGTCAATCGGCCGCAAAACAAAGAAGTTCATAATGGCGGCCACTTTTCTCAATTCTCATATATGATTAAAATTTGCATCCAATGGAAACAAAAAATAAGCTAAAAAGAAACCACCTGTAGATGTTCAGTTTTCATACATTTTGCAGAAATCGGCCCGAGCGTGGATCCACGCTCCCGGCAGAGTTTGAACACTTTTTTTGAGCGTGGATCCACGCTCCCGGCACGCGAGGGCTTAAAAACTGACTCACAACGGGATTCCTAAATCCGTGCGAATAATAGTCATAACAAATAAAGTTTTGAAACATGGGTAGGTAACCTTATGCATGTACCTGATGCTACCATTACCGTTGCGAGGGCATTACGTATTTATTTATCATTAGTCTATATGAAAATAATAGCGAGTACTTTGGAATTTCAAAGAGGGCTAGGTGTTAAAAAACAGCATACTCAATATATTAAGTTTATTTACAATAAACCACTGATATACAGAACAACTATATACAAACATTGTTGTACAACACACAAAAGTGATCATTCTAGCTTTTGGACACATTTATGTATAAAATCAATACATTACAATCTCACACACTCGACTTTTTGTCGATCGACAGTTTTATACAATAAAAACCAAACATATCAACAATATTAAGTCAAATCATTCCATTCCAAATTAAATCAACTTTACAATTCATTTGATCACCAGCTGAATTCATTAATACATCAAATAACGGAATTTAATATTATTAACAAAACTAGATATTTTAAAAAGTCGTTATTGTGCGTTAATAAAAGCACAATAGGGTAGTTAAATACTTTTTTTAAATACAATAATGAAAAATGTATGCTATCCAAAATCTTATGGAAAAAAAATTGAAATTTGATGGAAGGGGTAGCTTTCAAATACTAGGCTGTGACGTCATCAAACGGCGTCAGCCATAACACTACGTGCGTACGTAAGAGATAGCGCGATATCCCCGCCACGTCCCCACTTTTGCTCACAAGAATATTTCAAAATTGAATAACTGCTTTATTTTTCAATCGTTTTGATGCTGAGAGGCTACTGCGAAAAACGAAATCCGAAACGTTGGTCCGAAACGAAGAAACGACGAACTTCGAATTTAACCTTACTACCAAATTACTTCGGATCCGTCACCGTTGAACGAAGGTTTCACGCAGTTTGCGACGCTTCCGACTTCGCTCAACACTTTCGTCACGCAACAACTCTTCATAAAGAAGGATCCGTAACACTTCGTAGTAAGAAAACGTGCGATCCGTCACCCGAAACTACGGATTTCGTTTTTCGCAGTAGCCCCTCTGATTTCACAGAAGAATTTCTTTATCGTATTATTTTAAATTACATCTAAAATAATGTACAAAATAGGCAATCCTCAATTGAAGTTTCAAAAACTAATAATTTTACACTGTACCATGTCTGAAACATGTTATAACACGCATATAGTGGCGTTAAATCTAATTTTGACATAAACTTGACTCGCGTTTACGTCCAAATAAACAGAAAAACCATGTTGGCAATACAATTTACCAGTTAAAAAGGGAAGATTTATTTTCATCACAATTCATACAATGACATCATACGTAGGAACAATAATGATTAATACATTTTATTGCATGTTTTATATGCAAAATAATAGTACAGTTAGCAGCATAAGTAACTGAACAAAATCAAAAATTTTGTAACTTTTTTTCTTTGTTTGAAATAAATCTTTTATTTTATTTTTGTCAAGAGAAAAAAAGATTAGTAAGAGCACAAAAGTATGTAGGCAATTTGAAATTTTGTTTTTGTTCAGCTACTTATGGCGCTGACTGTACATACTAAATATTTAAGGCCGGACCGTATTATGTACGCGATATTCGACGATTGCATAAAAAGGCCTAGGTTTTATCATCATTTAATATTTCCGCACAATTTCGCTACTGACCTTACAACGTCATCAATAAAAATGATACAATTTTCTTCCATATTAGTGAAATATAAGATTGTATTGTAATTATTAGGCCGCAGTCATTTATAATATTTTTAGAGATGTTTACCATAATTTCATGTTCGTTGGATGAAGTTAGCAATATACGGAACATATTCACAGAATCGCACGTCTTGAATTTACCGCAGGACCGGATTTTTCCGGTTTGGCCGGCAGTAAATTTAAGAACTTAACCATAATAGGCATATATATAATTACATTTGTAATGAACAAGCGAATTGATTTAATAACAACTACCATTAAAACTTATAGTATTCTAATTGTATAAAAATGTTTGTCCGTCTTTTCGTTAATACAACACAAAGCGCTAAATTCATATAAATTACGTCATAAGAGCAAGTATAGTAATATTGAGTGTAATAAATAGGCCTATTATTATCTTTGCTTTAAGTCACTTGCTATAAAAAAATCCTGTCAAATAAAAAGAAAAAAAAATCTAAAGGTAAAATAAACACATTTATTAGTTATATAAGACATCATACTATTATATGCCCGAAAGGCTTGAAGTCAAACTGCCAGTAGTGAAAATTAAATCAAATAATTTTTACAACATTCATGAAAAGTTTGCTGTGCGGTGTCCCGTCTCCACATTGCATAAGAGCAAGACTTGCAGGCACATATGAGGCTGAAATTCATAATGCCGTGCAATTTTATATCTTGACTTGGGCCTTTTTGACCCTTAAGAAATGGGAAAAAAACGACCCGGTCCAAAATTTTCCCCACAAATGTTTGATTGTCGTCAACTCTTGAATTTTCAATCTATATTCAATTTCAATAGTGGGATGACGATCTGCGAAAGACTACAGGCAGATGCTGGATGCGGCAAGCTGAACACAGGGCGCTATGGCGCTCATTAGGGGAGGCCTATGTCCAGCAGTGGACTGATAAAGGCTGATGATGATAATGATGATTCAATTTCATAAAATATTACTATATTTGCCTTTGTGACGTCATATCACAATATTATGCCTCCTAAGACGTCATTAAACCTGTAATTGCCATGTTTAAATACTATCAATGAGTATTAAAAAAATCGCCGAACATATTTTTTTACCACACATTGAGTAACTTTTGGGAGTCGGTTAAAATTGTCTCAATGCAATTGGACGAAGCGAAAATTTCACAATTCGCATGTTTCTAAGTGAGGGAGGGGGGGACTTAATCACAACCTCACCCTAAATTCAATTCTGTTTTATTTAAATCCTGCTTGATGATCAACTGTGTGGCATTTGAAGGATTAATGACGCTATTTACCTTACAACTATTGCATTTAGATTATCAGGGCCGGATTGGGCTGTTTTTATTTAGGTCTCATTTTATTTTCCGAAGCGTGTGCTAACTAAAATACAAGTCATAATTAAATTTAAAACAAAACAATTGTGGCGTGATTTTAAAACCTTAGTCACTATCACACTTTGTATCAAAAGCATTATATATCCTGTTAGACCCATAAATAAACTTCTATAAAACGTGAGTCGTGACCCTGCGGATATTTCCCAAATCCGGCCCTGTTGATGAACTAATGTTTATGTCCCATAGTAAGTAATACGGGTAGAAGAGCCCCGACAGACAGTATGATCATTTCGAAAAACTGCAGTCCGCCGAAGCCGCGTTTCGGGACCACACCCTCCTGCATGGGCAGTAGCGTGTGTGTGTGCGAGTGGGAATGCGTCAACTCCGGCAGCACATGCACGGTCGCGACGTACAAGAACGTACCTGCCGAAAACAGCATGGCTATACCTGTAAAAAAAAACATTTAAATTTACTGGTGGTGAGCCTCTCATATGTGAGAGTCCGTCTTGGTGGGTACCACCGCAATGTCTATTTCTACCGCTTAGCTGCAGTGTGCATGCACTGTTGTGTTTCAGTTTGAAGGGCATTGTAGCCAGTGTAACTACAGGACATGAGACTTAACATCTTATGTCTGAGGATGACGAGCGCAGTGGAATGCCACACAGTACTTTGTAACTCAAAGTGCTGGATGGTGTTTCTACTGTTAATGGGTGGTAGTATCACTTACCATCAGGCGAACGGCATGCTCGTATCGTCATTCGATGCAATAAAAAAATAAAAAAACCTTCAGTTACTTTTTGCGCTATAATTATTGTCTGCAGTCAATCAGCGTGCAAGTACTTTTTTTCGGTTTGGGCATCGCAGCCCGTTATAACTCTTTACACCTAATATCTCAACATGACTAGTGCAATTCAATACCATGTTGGGACCTTGTAATTATTCTAAGTTTTGAGTACCACTGTTTACATTCATTTTGTGATTGACACTTTAGTGTTCCCTTACCTGTTGCGTTAAAATCACTCAATGTCTGTTTGCTTTCGTTGCCAATGCCGAAATATGTTAACAAAGCGAGCAACGGCGCCGAACACGAGAATATCAACAGGTGCTTCCGTATCCGGTTTCTGGAATAAATAAAATAACATACTATTTATGCCTCTAGTTGTACCCCAAAGAGTTGCAACTAGTCGTGGGTACCTATTGGTTGCATAAAGTAGCTATATTTAAAGACAATTTAATTAAAGATATTTTCAAATTACTAGGGTATCTCGAATGCTAGACTTCGCTTTAATACGTAACATTAGTTTGTTCTATTGTGACAAGCAATATTAAGCAACCGCTGTTGAATACCATTTCAAGGTTCTTGTACCTAGTGTAATTATTGGGCATTACAAAATGTATCGTTTAATGTCTCAATACAAAATATGCAATTTAGCGCCATGTAGAATTTCATTACGGTTCTCGGTAGTATAACTACTGCTTATCATAAGCGAATTAAATGTATCTTCATACCATTTTATAATAAAATATATTACCTCTCAAGTCCTGCGTGCATTAGGAATGTGACGAGGCCAAAAGCAGCGGGCGCCTTGTGCAACATTATAGCTAGGAACACTATGAACTCCACGTCTGTGTGGGAGGTGGTAGCAGCAGCGCCTAACGCCACGCCATCAGCTGCGGATAAAACAATATTAATTCTGTAACTACCTGGGGGTCACGGGTCCCCACTATTTATAACTCCTTTCGTCCATGTACGAAATTAAGTAGGAGACTGCATTTTTCACAAATAATACTAGACAATACTGTGAATATAAAGCTAGAATTTGTTGCAAAATCTCGATGTGTGAATCAGGCATTAACTTGGATTCTTGTAATAATGAAAATCTAATTGAATGTAACATGTTACCCTTTGATAACAGATTGTTATCAGTCACGGTTTACATGCCACACTAATTGATTTCGTCACTTGATAACGTAATATAAAACAAAACACGTTTTTTTACTATCGTTTACTAACCAATGTAGGATAAAGTGGATAAGTTTGATGCAACTTTTACATTGAAATAGAACTACATAATTATATCACGATTTTGTTTCATTTTTATTATCAAAGTTTTGAATTTATTTTGAAACTCTGGGGTTTGAAAATTAAGGAAATCGCGATAAAATCTGCAGAATTATTTTTAATTCAAGTGTTAATATTCACTTAAACTTTTTTTAATGATAGGAGGAACTGACTTAGTATAAATGATTGAATCGGGCCAACATACTTGCTCAGCTAGTTATTCGACATTATTTCTGAAAACTAAATTAAATTTGATATCAGCTGCAAATTGCAATGTAATGACTCGTCAAATAATAAAAAATCCAATATGTATATGGTTAGCTAAAGAAGAAACAGATGTCTTACCAGCAGCATGCACAACCAGTCCAACAGTAGCAGTGACGTTCTTCTCAACTGGATTTGAGGCGTCATTGTATCTTGAAGACATCTGGTCAACAAGCAACATGAAGACAAAACCTGGATACAAAAATTATATACAGATTTCCATTGCCGTAAAAAACAATGGAAAAATCATTTATTGCATTATGTGATGTCAGACAATTGCAAACATTAGTCTACTATACCACACAGCTTCATTTGGCACATCTAGTGAGGTGCCCTATGGAGTCAAACCATCCTCATCCTACATAAAGTGACACGCCGCATAGTATCCCAGCCCCAATACACCACATAGAATCACAACCCCATACCAGTATGTTCTGTTCCATGTATCAACCGGCAAGCTTATTCCTAATTACTGACACTGAGTTTAGAAATCTAATATCAATATGCCTAATCCCGTGATCGAACCTGAGACCTCAGCGTGGTGATTATACCGCACACATAATACAACTACACCACAGAGAGAGTATGAAAAAACAGATGGTATATCAAGTGACTATTAATTTCCTAAGGAGTAATACTTACTTTTTTGGTTTCGTGGAGAAAGTGAGTTACTACTACCGCCCAGTCCTGGTGGGGGGCGACTGAGCGGTCATGTTGGGTTCACCGTGACTTACGACCCGGCGCTGAGCCGCCCGCAGAGATTGAAAACGTCAGGCGACTGCCGAACGAGTTCCTAACACTATATACATGAATGGCATACCAACTAAAACTTCGCGGTGGTCATCTGCTGCACATTAGGGACAACTATGGGCTTCCTTGGATGAAAAGTGTCTAAGTTGTCATCCGCAACTGCCCCTGAATAAAGACTTACCTAGAACTAGAGATATTCCGATAACAGAATGGAGATCATCATTGTCTGGTGGCTCTGCTGTGTAATCTTTAGTGACGACTGTAGGATGGGTCCTCTCGCTGAACAAGGACCGCACTCCCTCAGGAATGATCACTGCAAGTGCTGTGCCGACAAGCAGACCAGCACCAAAGACTGTCACCTTTTTCAATTTGTCCTAAAAATAATAATTAGTTAAAAGATGCCAATGTTCTATATACTAATCCTACTATTTACCAATATTATAAAAGTAACATTGGGCATAGAATGATCTAATAATTCTTTTTTTTTAATCCTACTCTATTTATCACATATAATAAGATACATTTTAGCCTGGATAGTTTTGGGACTATTATTCTGCAAATGATATTTTATGTGCTTGATTTAAACATAATATATAAAAGATTTTAAGAATTGTAGCAAGAGATTTTTTGTTTTCTTCTGGTCTAAAGGACATTTTATTGAGTGATTTGACTGGATGTTCTAAAAATTTCTATCTCTCAGGAGGATGAGTGCAGCATGTAGTAGTCATAATACCAATTAGTACTCCTGTTGCTAGTTTTTAATTAGTGATTTAATCCAGCAAGTAGCATGTTCATCTCACCATTCATATAAAATTAATTATTGGTATCATCATTAGGCTAGTTTATAATAAAGAAAATTAAAGTAAGATAAGACTCCCTTCCACCTTCACCATATCAGGAAATGATATTGACATTTTGAGATTCATAAACATGATAATGTTTTGTATGGAGCTAAACATATGTTTATCATGAACAGCATCAATAGTTTGGTGTCTCTACTCTCTCCATAGTACCAATGGAAATAGTTACTGGCTAAAATGTCTTTCAAACAAAAACTACTGTCCTTACTCACTACTTGGCAGCATACATAGACTAAGCAGTCACTCGATGGATATACTTTTGCACATAATTAATCCATTTTACAATGTCTTAATCTTGATAACTGTAATATGAAAGCATACAATGTAGTCACACTGTAAACTTTACCATGTACAAAAAATATATACAACATTCACATTCAATATTATCTTTATTGTTGCCTTTGGTATAGTATTCGACAGTGCATTACACAGCAAACAGTTTCTAGTTGTGCAATAAAAAAGATTTTACGACTTGAACTACATATGGTTATAATCGAAATAAAGTTCTCCGGAATACAGCGATTTCACATTAAAATTAACTTATAACGTACCTCAGACATAGACACATTTAACGGTATGCTCCCAGCCACATATGACCCCACTAACATCACCAAAGCCAGCAAAATCAGCACCCAAGTTCCATCCATTTCTGAATAAGGTTTTAAGGACCGATTTATGAAAAAGTTTTGATGAAGCAAGCGACTTCACTGCGCTGCAGCCCGAATTACACTGTTATTTCACGATTACAATGCACATTATGTTCGATTTATAAGTATTTACAGACAATTTTCTATCTTTTGATTTTAAAAATTTTATACATTCAGTAAATTTGACAACACGACACTGTTTTTTTTTATTTGTTCCTCTTAGAACCGTCTAAGGTCATAGACCATACTGCCAAGCAGTGTTGCCAGATGTTCGAGGGTTGAAGTCGCCGAAAATTCATTGTGAAGTAGCCTAAAGTCGCCTCATCGTATATGGAGAGGTGAAGGAGCAAAAAAAAACCTCCCTAATCTTCCCTAGTAACCTAAAGTCGCGTACTTGTGTAGTGACGCGGAGGGCTAAAAAAAAAAGGTCCCCAGCTTTCAATTATTGTGTGTAAGGGCACCTGAGTGCATGTTTTTAACCCTCAAAGCTATAAATATCCTCAAATTCGACAAAAATAAGGTATAAAACACGAACTTTCCGAGGTAGCCTAAATTGGCGACTAATCACCATTTGCGTAGCCTAAACGGCGATCGGTCGCCATTCGCAATTTTTGGTCGCCCCGGCACTCTTCAAGATAGTCGGTACTCTGTAGTAGTGATGTAACGAATGTCCAATTGCCAATATTCTCGAATGCGAATTCTATTTTTCGCTATTTATGATTACGGAAAAAGTGCACCTACGGTGATCTAATACATCTTCGTCTGGATGTGGACAATTACCGAGACGAGATGGCTATCGGGATGCCCTAGGATGGAAATTTGGGCCACGCGGCTGGCCATTTGGGCTTGGAGGTTCATTAACTCCGGCGAGTTCAGAAGGAACTTGACTTTTGCGCCATGCGCAAACGATGCAGGGGGCGATGCCGCCGCCACCTGTGATGAGGTTTTCGGCTTGGGTGCCTTGCAAGAGGGAGCCTTCGTCATCGGGTTCCGATGCCGAGGCTCCCGCCTGCGAATCGTCGGAAAAATAAGGAACAAGACGCTTTAGAGACCCCGTGTTGGTAGCCTCCATTTCGACTTCGGACTCGCCGGAGTCACTCGAAGTCTCTGTTGCTTTGGAGGCAGCCGTGGCGCCGGACGACTCCGAGAGGTCCGACGTCTTCAATAGTTCCTGGAGTAGGATTTAAAGGTGATTTAATGCAGAGCGCAAATAACAAGACCGAGTCTGCGACACAACTGACGTTTATTTATCTACCCGCTATACACTAATATTAATAACCACGTTCCATATCTCACATCTCCCCTCTTAAACTAAACTAATCTTTTACAAAAATTGTTATAAAGTCTGTTTTATCAGACGAAAAATAACAAGTACAAAAGTTACAAAATAAATGAAACATAACTAGGACATGGTAGAAAAACCTATAACATCATTTTCCCCTTTTTGAAATTAAATAAATATATTTTTAAACCATACAATATGTACATTTAAGCACTCTCATTACTATGTAGGCATACAGAAACTAGTATCTTATTATCGAGACCATCTGCGTATTACTTGCTGTATTTTCCTTCGAATCTGCAAGCACGCTTTGGTCTCGGTTTTATTGGAGACGTGGTGTTATTGTTTGCCGGACTCGAGCACAAGGCTGGATTTGATGCATCATTGTGGACATTACCTGACGATTCTACAATTTCATTTGGAAGCTGACTTGGCGGGATATTAGTTTCGTCATTAGAAGGCTCACTGCCAATTAACGAATTTCGCAAGCTACCCCTATTAGGCGTTTTATTAATAGGCAGTATTTGATCAATATGGCGTTTCCAAACTTCACCATCTGATAAGCGCACTTTGTACGTAAGCGGTGCTTCCCGTTCCGTTATACACCCTGTAGCCCATTTATCCTGATGCGGCCTGTAATTTCGAGCGAGAACGCTATCTCCCACCGAAACATGCCTCTCTGCGCCAGATCTATACTTGCTAGCCCTCTCCGCATTTGTTTCGACGGCTTTAGAAGTTATCGCGCTCGGGAGTAAAACGTCTAATCGGCTACGAAGGTGTCTCCCTAACATGGCAACTGCTGGCGCTACTCCAGTCGTTGCGTGTTCGCAGTTACGATATTGGAACAAAAACCTCGTAAGTGCAGTATCAATATCCATTTTTTCATAAAATGCCTTTTTCATGGCACGTTTTACAGACTTTACGGCGTTTTCAGCGGCTCCATTTCCGGCGGGCCTATAAGGACTAGTAATCGTGTGAACTATAAGATTTTTGCGCATGAATTCTGAAAAATCTGATGATCCAAACGGTGGACCCCCATCGCTAACTAATTGAGATGGCAATCCGAAACGCGCGAAAAGTTCTCGCAATTTTAAGATGGTCGCATTGGCATTAGTACCCTCCATCTTCTGTACCTCGATCCACTTACTATGTGCATCGACGGTCACTAAATAATGCTTATTATTTAACTGCGCAAAATCAACGTGAACCCTCTGCCAGGGTCGCGATGGGTACACCCATGGATGCAACAGTGATCTAGCTGGGGCGTCACGCTGTTGAACACAAGCGTTACATTCCCGAGCTATTTTCTCAATCTCAGTATCAATTTGAGGCCAATATACAAAATTCCTAGCTATATTTTTCATTTTCACTACCCCTAAATGGCCAACATGAAGCTCATTTAGTATTTGTTTTCTTAACGGTTGTGGGATCACTACGCGAGAATTATATAATATACAATCTCTTTCTATGGTAAGATTATCTTTACGATGGAAATATGGTTTTAACTCATCCGATTCTATTTTAGAAGGCCATTCATTTAAAATGTACTTAAAAACAGTTCTTAACACGTTATCTTTACGCGTTTCTGTGGCTACCTCCCTGGCACTAATTGGAAAGGTCTCTTCGACATAATTTAAAAATGATACCGAATCCAGCCCTGTTTCGTTATCACATAAATGCGCGCGCGGCAGCGGCAATGGCAACCGAGACATCGCATCGGCGATACTATTATCTTTTGACTTCACGAATTCAATTTTAAAATCATAAGCAGCTAGTTTTGTCGCGTATCTTTGTAACCGGCTGGCGGCCATCTGAGGCAGGCCAAACTTTGGCCCAAATATAAATGTTAATGGTTTGTGATCCGTTTTTATTATGAACTGGCGGCCGTACAAATATTGATGATGTTTAACAACACCGCAAATAATCGCTAACGCTTCCTTATCAAGCTGACTGTATGACCGTTCGGCCGCATTTAAAGTACGCGATGCAAAGCAAATAGGTCGTTCACTACCATCGGGATACCGATGCGATAGGACGCTGCCGATGCCGCACGAGCTACTGTCCACTGCCAATACCAAAGGGAGCTTGTGATCATAATGTACAAGAACATTATTACTTAAAATAGCACTTTTAACATTCTTAAAGGCTTGATCGCATTCAGTTGTCCAGTTCCATACAGAATTTTTACGTAATAATTTGTGAAGCGCATACAAAATTGAACTTAAATTACAAATAAACTTAGAATAATAGTTAACAAACCCTAAAAATGACCGTAATTGCGTGACATCCGTAGGTGCGGGTGCATCTACGATGGCTTTGATTTTGTTTGGATCTGGATGCAAGCCATTTTTATCAATAATAAATCCAACATAATTAATACTGTCTTGCATAAATGAGCATTTTTCTAACTTAATTCTTAAACCGACCTCACGTAGTCTTGCAAATAATGCACGTAAGTTAGATATGTGTTCCGCGGTATTTTTACCCGTGATTGCTATATCATCCATGAACACCGCAACTCCCTTTAAACCATTTAACGTTTCTTCCATAAATTTTTGAAATTTTTCTGGAATACAAGTCAGTCCAAAAGGTGTACGCGCATAAACAAACGTCCCGACATGAGTACTAATTGCGGTACACGCCTGGGAAGCCTCGTCCAAAAACAATTGTTGGTAAGCATTCGTGAGATCAACTTTAGAATATTTCTCGCCACCACTTAGAGCGGCAAACAGTTCTTCAATTCGAGGCAGCGGGTACGGTTCGCGGATTAATAACGGGTTGACGGTCACTTTATAGTCGCCACAAATGCGAATACCCCCAGATTTCTTAATGACCGGTACGATCGGTGTTCCATAATCGGAATATTCCACCTTTCGTATGGTACCCTCTGCCTCCAATCGCTGCAGCTCAAGTTCGACCGGCTCACGCAAAGCCAGAGGCAACGGTCGCGCTTTAATAAAAATTGGTGTGCTCTCACGTAACTTGAGTGATATTTTCTTAGTGCAAGTACCAAGACCGCGAGCAAACACTGTTGGAAATTCACGTTGCAATTCCTCTACTAAGTTAGACTCATTAATTTTGAACAAAAATTCGTTAATTTGCACGTTATTTATATCTAATTTTCTTAACCATGTCCTTCCCAAAAGAGGAGGTCCACCATTTTTAATAACGAATAACTTAAGATTATGCGCGGAGTGTTTGCCCACAACCACGTCTACCAGTATATATCCAATCGGTTCAATTATTGTTCCAGTATACGAACGTAAGCAAATATTATTTGACAAAATAGGCAATCGGGAAAAATTATTTCGATAATCCGACAAGTTAATAGTGGATAACTTACTTCCCGTATCCAATTCGAAAATAATTTTGCAACCGTTAACCTGTGCCGACACTTGAAACGGTCGATCATTGCTACCGCAAACATTAAGATTATAAAAATTGTACTCCGATTCATCATCACTATCAATATAATTATGCCCACTACGGGTGTTCTTACGCCACTTTCGCCCTTCACGGTTTTCCTGCTCAGAACCCCGTTTGCACATCATTTTAATGTGGCCCTTTTGGCCGCACGCATCACATGAATAGTTTCTAAAACGACACACATCTGGACGATGAGCACGCCCGCAACGCCAACATAGCTTCGCGGCGGTGATGGGCTGAGCGGCCGATACTCGGTGCACGGGCTCGGCGCGCGCGCCGCTGTCCGCCGGCGCCGCCTCCGCCCCCGCTGCGTTACCCCACGCGTAGCCCGAACCGCTCGCCTGTGCATGCCGATCCGCTGCCTCCAACGCCAATGCCAATTCAATCGCTTTCTTATAGGTCAATTTCGGCTCAGCAAAGAGTCGAGACCCCATTTCCTCGCTTGCTAATCCAGATACAAATTGATCCCTTAAATTCTCCTCCAGAGAAGTTTTAAATTCACATGTACTCGCCAAGTGCTTCAACGCTTGTAAATATTCGGAGAGATTTTCGCCAATATTCTGACGCCTCTGACGAAATACATGTCGTTCGGCAATTTCCGAACGCTTTGGCTCGAGATGGTCGCCGACTATGTCCACCAAATCCTTGAACGTTTTATCTTCGGGGTGATCCGGTGCACATAAATCGCACATCAAGTCATACGTGGCTTCACCAACTAACACCACTAGCGTAGCAACTTTCTGTTCACTATTGATTTGATTTATCGCCATATACTGTTCAACACGTCTCACGTACGCCGACCACTTTTTGCTATTGAGATCGAATTGTTCGATTTTTCCGATAGGCATTTTGTTTTCAAATCACTTGATACTACGTAACAATTAAACTTATTTATTAGTTGGTTTCCTCGTCGCCAGTAGGATTTAAAGGTGATTTAATGCAGAGCGCAAATAACAAGACCGAGTCTGCGACACAACTGACGTTTATTTATCTACCCGCTATACACTAATATTAATAACCACGTTCCATATCTCACACAAGGAGATTATCACCTTCCGGAATTCTTGGTCCGATCGGATCATATCCTTAATCATGGTCAACATCTTTGGCTGCGAGATGTTGACCACACTGTTGTCGAGGTCAGCCATGTCGGCGGCTGACGCCAATCCTATCGTCTTCCTTTTTTGGGGGGCCGCGTGTGTGTTCACTACCCGACCGGGTGCATTCCACATGGAAAAGAATACATAAGAAACCAGGCGGCCTTCGCACTAACGTTCGATTGCGGATCGCGGTACGCGGTAAAAAATTAAAGCGACTGAGTTTCCGGGTGGGTGTGCCCGGGGGTGAGTTGTAGTAGTAGTTGAAGGTGGCCCTCCTCGTTGGGAATAGGCGTGGGGGGTTGTACTTAAAAATAGGTGTGCCCTAAGCCGGTATACCCTTTGCCAATCGGTATTGGTCAGGGGACCGCACGCTCAACTGATACACAGGATGGATTTAAGGGGTAAGTTAGGTTATAGGCGATATGCGGCGGAAACCGTGGTGTATCTCCACAGCTTCCTAATACGCACCCGTCCGGCTTTGCTTTAGCTCTACTTGGCCGCGTCACCGCTAGCTCGGCTTGTTTGCACCGGCAGTTAGGTAACAACCGACCTAGCCTTGAAGAGGCAAAATAAAAACTTTTAAGGATGGTTTTGGCGAAACCTTGTCCTAGAAAAGACACGGTTAAGCCCGATAAGCTTCCAGGTAACAACAGGACAATAGCCCTATTGTTCCCTGTATGTGAGGTGTGTAACCTTAGTGTGAGGTCGCTGCGAACCGTCCGAGCAGTTACTCGGAGGCAACAATGTGTGTCGAAGCGTGCGTTACAACAACAATAGGTCCGAGACGACTGCTCAGAGTGGGGTTGTGCGAAGCGCGGCCTTCGACGCGCTATTTATGGGCACGCACGGCCGGCCCCCCGGCCGGTATCGCCGCAACCGCTGTGTAACTGCATTTTAAATCTGTAATATCTTCGAAAATATTTATCTAATATGTTTGTTATTGTATTATATATTGCCCACTGCTGAGCATGGGCCTCCTCTACTACTGAGAGGGTTCAGGCCTTAGTCCACTACGCTGGCTTAATGGGGGTTGGCAGACTTCACATACCCTCGAAATTCTTATAGAGAATTCTCAGGTATGTAGGTTTCCTCACGATGTTTTTCTTCACCGTAAAAGCGGACGATAATTGACAAACAATAGGTACATACGTAACTTCGAAACTGCGTGTCCATGTTCTCCTAATGACTGCAACTACGATCATACTGCGCATCACATACTTTGGGAGTGTAGTCGTTGGCAAAATGAGGGTAACATTATGTTAAATAGTATGCAAATAATATACTACATGGACCTTGTGGAGACTAGGCATAATTTCCGTGCTTTCCGGCGTTTTTGCCGTACCTACTAATGGAATCAAGTTTAACAGCTCAAATAGGACCCCTTTCATTTTATCCGTGGTAGGTAGGTACTTTACATCTGGCATTTCCAGTTGTGAACGTCTAAATAATTAAGGTTAAAATACCTTTTTTTACGCCCGAATACTCAAACGCTACTCAACCAACCAAGTTATCTGAAGCCTACTTAATTTTAGCAGGCTTCTTATTTTAAATGGCATTCTCAAACGCACTTTAAAAGATTTGATGGAAAACTCAGCTGAAGAGCAGTTATTTTGCTACAGACTATAAAAAGTTTGTTTTCGATTACAATTTTAATAAATTTGATATTTATGTGTCGTTTCACGCAGTATAATTTTTAAAATGTTCAATATAAATAAATCGAATAACACAATGCGCAGTTTAAAAATGATTTACAATGTTTATAATATGTCTATTATATTTAATTTTCGTGTGTATTTTATATTCTATGTGCAGATGCTACAAAGTAAAAATGGTAAGTACGTTTAAAAACCATCCTAGGTTTTTAATATGTAGGAATGGCATATTCATTATTGGAAATAATTTATTAAGAATTATATTCTTAACACTGATGTGATGAGCTTATATTGGCATTATATTGCCGCTTGGCAGTATGTCAGGGTTGACATTAGCCACTTTGAAAAAAAAAAAACAATTCAACAACAATAATATTCATAATTCTTATTTCAGTTTTATCATCAGAAGTAGGCATATTTACATAAATTTACAAATGCTAACTCAACTGCCATACTACGCACAATACGATGTACTACCGTTGGTTGTTTCCCGTGAAAAATAACCCCGATGACCTTGGGCTATCGGTTGGATTGTTTGGTTTCTTTTTGTGTTCGGTTGGATATAATCCCGATTTTAAAGAACATAAATGAAGAACTGTTTCCTTGCTGACTCGGAATCTTCTTTTAGGATAAGTTAAGATAAGATAAGATATGATATATATATTTGTCAAACATTAACATTAAATTATCATTATTGTATTCTTCGAAAACGTTTAATTTCTCTCGATTTCTTCCTTTGACACCATACTCCTCTTCAGACAATGATGATAATAAAGAAAATAACGATTTATGAAATCCAAAGTGAATATAATAAGTAGTTATTACGCAATAAAATTATTAAAGATTTCAACGTAAATATTTGAGACTAGTCTGAAGCACTCTCAAATTGATCTCGATTAACAGCCATATGAGGAGGCCTTCCATAGCTGTCAAACTTTAAGCAGTGTTTGTGAATACCGTTTGACTCAATAAGTGGACCTCAAACTGAGTCGCCTTAAATTTAAGGTTAGGAGATAAGTGACGTTTCAGTATACCAATTTCAACAATATCGAATGCTTAAAACCGTAAGGCCATCCCAAATATTTAAGTAGCGTTTCAGTATTCTGGCGTTAGTGGATTATTTTGTCTCCCGCTTTGCTATGGAGGGAAGTGGAAAATATATTTCTAGCTCCTCCCTATTCTTCTGTTTGATTAACTTCGTTGCGGGTTAAGACTAATTAGTGTTCCCTGAGACTCGCCGAGCTTCACCGCTCGGTGTCATAAAATGCGTGCCACTGTCGATCCTGGCTTACAGGAGTTGCAGTGGTGGGAGTGAGGGCGGGATAGTCTCGTTTTCGGCTATCGTCGCTTACAACCATTAAGTATTTGTCGTAAAAAGTAAAGGATAAAAAAATTATTATTGTGGGTTATCCCTAAGAGATGGACATAATATACCATCGTGAACTTTTTTATAGACCTTTTTAAGGTGTACCTACAGTACTGTAGTACATTATTTTGAACTATCTCGTAGGGTTTAGCCAGCGTTTTCAATGTAAGCGCAAAAATATGTAGTTATTTACGATATCACATTAGCGCCCGAATACTCAAACGCTACTCAACCAACCAAGTTATCTGAGGCCTACTTAATTTTAGCCGGCTTCTTATTTTAAATGGCATTCTCAAACGCACTTTAAAAGATTTGATGGAAAACTCAGCCGAGGAACAGTCATTTTGCTACAGATTATAAAAAGTTTGTTTTCGATTACAATTTTAATAAAGTTGATATTTATGTGTCGTTTCACGCAGTATAATTTTTAACATGTTAAATATAAATAAATCGAATAACACAATGCGCAGTTTGAAAATGATTTACAATGTTATAATATGTCTATTATATTTAATTTTCGTGTGTATTTTATGTACTATGTGCAGATGCTACATAGTAAAAATGGTAAGTACGTTTAAAAACCATCCTAGGTTTTTAATATGTAGGAATGGCATATTCATTATTAGAAATAGTTTATTAATTATTATATTCTTAACATTGATGTGATGAGCTTATATTGGCATTATATTGCCACTTGGCAGTATGTCAGGGTTGACATTAGCCGCTTTAGAAAATAAATAAACAAGTCAACAACAATAATATTTACAATTCTTATTTCAGTTTTATCATCAGAAGTAGGCATATTTACAAACATTTACAAAATATGCCAACTCAACTGCCATCCTACGCACAATACGATGTACTTCCGTTGGTTGTTTCCCGTGAAAAATAACCCCGATGACCTTGGCCTATCGGTTGGATTGTTTGGTTTCTTTTTGTGTTCGGCTGGATATAATCCCGATTCCGAGAACATAAATGAAGAAGTTTCCTTGCTGAGTCGGAATCTTCTTTTACGATAAGATAAGATATGATATATTTGTCGGGACAGGAAGGAAGTATAAAAAGGAATTGTCATTTTTATTAATCTCATTGAGGGTGTCTGAATATATTACGTCGGGTAAGACTAAATAAAAATCGTGTTGAATTCTCGGAGCGACAGTTGGGTGCATAAAAGGGGTGCACAATCATTTGAAGGAACAGTCTTAGTCTGTCGTCATTAAGTTCGGTTGTGTTGCAAGTAGTTCGGTGCAGTCCAATACTATGTGGTAACTATGGTGGTGTTCATATCGGTCAGTGCTTAGTAAAGCGGTTACTATGTTATTTCGAGTTGTTACTAGGTGAGTTGATTATAATCACTTAACCAAACGGTTAAGTAATTGCCTCAATATGCAATGTGTTATAATAACCAAAGTTAATAATGAATCCTGACGTGGTATTGTACTCTGTGAACAGTTTATTACGCAATAATTGACCAACGAACAATAAATAGCGAGTTAAAGAGAATTCATTTGTGACTTTTATTGTGTGAACCTACGTGTATCGATATCGGCCGCCATTCTGTCTCCGACATCAGAAGTGGGATGAGCCTATTCCCGCAGATATGTGAAATGCAATTAATGGTACTATGGAGAAGCTATTTAAGTACCCGCAATTTACATGAAGAAAAAAAAATTGCATTGAGTAATGTCGGAATAAGAACAAGACTACAACGTGAATAAAAGTGACAACGTGTGAAATATAACTATCGCATGGTCATTTGTGATTTTATGTGCATACGACTTCGAATGAAAGAGAATCCCGTGTGTACCGCGATTGAACTGTTGGTGTTCAAACGTTCCTGTTGGTGCTCAAGCGTTCCGGTAGATGTGCTGCCGTATGGTGCGTCGTAGTTGGTGTCCCAGACATAACTGCACGGTTGTCTAGTACCGGTTGATGCTAACTATTGCATCGCGTATCATGTGTGGCTATATGTGAAGACAGATATGCTTACTGCAGCACTACAGGAAGTTTGGTATCGTATGACCCATAATCCTTATTTGAAGGTTATGGTTTCCTTTATTATTATTTTTTTGGTTATCTCTAAAAACATTGGAATTTCGTTTAGTAGTCATGTACCTAGTTCTTGGACGTAACAATCTATTTGTGGATGTAAGTCAAGTACCGTATAGTGTAAAAAGAAAAGTATAGCCATTTTCTTGTGTAATTCGCATAGTGGATGTGTTTTGTGTCAATAAGATTGCTGTTCAGATATAATGTTAGTGATATTTGACTTGTTGAGTACTTATGAAGGTTCAAATATTTTCCGTTAAATGACAGTTTTAAGTACAAAATATCGCTCATGGCTTCAATTGGTAAAACTTTTAATTTCTACTACTAACTACTTAGCATAAAAAGATTCCTTAAAGGGAAGTCCTACCGTAATTCAACTTATGTGATTTCTTTTATTTCTTGGTAACCTTTACAAATGTTGAGATCTTGTTTAATAGGGCATGTGCAGCCATGGATTAACGAGCTATTCGTGGTTTATGTCAGTACAGAACCGTCCTTAAACTTAAGGACAAGTAGGTACCTGTTGTTGGAAAACTATGACTGTGCATAGCATTGGTTTACAAAAGTGATCTAGGTGTATAGTGTTGGGTCTGAAGGATTGCTAGCCTTCCATGGTCAATGTTTCCCATTGTTTAAAATTTTTGAATTAAGACCGAGACGTGCGATAATTTTGTGATTGTCCTCATATTAAGATAACTACTGAATTCCCGCTCAAAGATTGATGCGTGACTTGATTTAAGTTCAGGATAGGGTGAACGGTTTGATGCTGTTGCGATATTTTTGATTGCAGGAACTGGAGATCCTTGCAGGGAGTACTTAAAGTATTCAGCGTTAGAAGACGCCGTAAGCTGTGACTACAGAAGAGCCTCTGCGGGATCCTTTGGTGGATCTGACATTAACTGCGGTGATAGAGGATTTGGACATCAGGAGTTTGAAGATTCTTGCACTTTGGTGAGAAGTTTTCATTTTGTTGTGTTGAGTTTTTTTTTATTTGTCCCTGCGATTGATTGTGGAAAAGCCTGAAAGTGAAGTAGTGATTGAAACGTTCAACGCTAGAACAAAGTAGATGAGCCTGCTCTCGCAATAAATCTGTGTGGTGAATGTTCCAGTAAAATATCTCGAAAAGGATCTTTGTGGTTAAAATCTTGTACAAGATCTATGTGGTTAAGGACGGCTGTGTGATCAAGTCCATGTGGTTAAGGACGGCTGTGTGATCAAGTCCATGTGGTTAAGGACGGCTGTGTGATCAAGTCCATGTGGTTAAGGACGGCTGTGTGATCAAGTCCATGTGGTTAAGGACGGCTGTGTGATCAAGTCCATGTGGTTAAGGACGGCTGTGTGATCAAGTCCATGTGGTTAAGGACTGCTGTGTGATCAAGTTCATGTGGTAAAGGATGGCTGTGTGATCAAGTCCATGTGATAAATGATGGCTGTGTGATCAAATCCATGTGGTAAAGGATGGCTGTGTGATCAAGTCCATGTGGTTAAGAATGGCTGTGTGATCAAGTCCATGTGGTTAAGAATGGCTGTGTGATCAAGTCCATGTGGTTAAGAATGGCTGTGTGATCAAGTCCATGTGGTTAAGAATGGCTGTGTGATCAAGTCCATGTGGTTAAGAATGGCTGTGTGATCAAGTCCATGTGGTTAAGAATGGCTGTGTGATCAAGTCCATGTGGTTAAGAATGGCTGTGTGATCAAGTCCATGTGGTTAAGAATGGCTGTGTGATCAAATCGATGACGTGACTTCGACCAGTCTTATATTGTGAAAATAGTAAATTAATTACAATCTGCTCACTATATGTGTCTTGTGTATTGTGTTGTAACTATAGCGTGATCATCCTCCACTGGGTCTGAATTATTGTAGCAAATTTGGTCCTGATGGTAAACAAGCATAACTGAAATAGTGATTGTAGTAGTTAGGAAGAGTCTTAATGTAAGGTCAGAATAGGCCGAGCGATGTGATGCTGCTGCGTATATTTTCTGTTTGCAGGCATTGGAAATTACTGCTGGTGGTGCCGCGTGTGACGTGTCTACTCCGGTTCGAAGACAGTGTGCAGTGCAGTGCAGCTACTGAGCCGCTTCCGAGGGAAGATTGCTGCTGATCGTCAGTTGCACTGATCTCCGTTTAGATAAGAATTGTTTGCATTGTATACAGTTCTAATAACTATTGGACAGCTGTATCCTTGAGAGTTTGTTACCGTCACTACTTCTCTCTTGTTAGGAGGTACTAGGAAGTGATGGCGGAAGGTCGATTTGGGGGTGCTGTCTATTTTGTAAAACATACGTAAGAGAACGATCACATGTCAGGAGTATCATGTCACTATACGTGATTTAACTGAATTTTAAAATTAGATTTGTTTCTTAAATCCCTTGCACTTAGGGAGACACATTGCGAGCTTTTCCTTAACGTTTGAACAATGGAAGCAACTGACTACAGTAACTTGTGTAAATGGTTACAGCGATAACTTTCTTTGCCTATCGATTATGGTCACTGGTATGACTGCAGAAATAATTCTAAATTCATGACGGCATTCATTCCTAAGTTTTAAAATTTTGGTTGGGTTCTTACACTTTAATTGGAATTTTAAATTGTCATTTAATTATTCGGTGTTAAATTTTCATGAAGCGTGCGTTAGCGAAAAATGCTTGAAGGTTAAGTTTTGAGATAATCAATGAAATTGTAGCAGAGACAAGTGGAAATGACAGTAATTAAGTTTGCATGATGATCTGGAGTGGACTTTAGTAGTCCGTTGGGAGTCGGTATTTACTGTGTAAGCAATCCGTGGTTGTGCGTTGCGCGGGTGGTTCTGGCGGTGGTTTGGTTTCAAAGGAAGCCATAGAGTGCGGAAGAGATGAGAGTAACTAGAGGTTACTGGCAGAGGTCACATG
Source organism: Lapara coniferarum (assembly GCA_949316025.1). Taxonomy (NCBI): domain Eukaryota; kingdom Metazoa; phylum Arthropoda; class Insecta; order Lepidoptera; family Sphingidae; genus Lapara; species Lapara coniferarum. Next base: position 23,702,560 of record OX438931.1, on the reverse strand, counting down.
CAGGGCTTAATTGGTTAGATTATGTGGTTTGCATTTGGCAATCGAGACGGACCTTCATCCATTTTTGGTACTATGTTGTTTTGAAGAGTGTTGTTAAGTTTACGTGATGATCGTACTTTGTGTCATTCAGAGTAACACACGAGGACGTGTGTCTTGCCAGAATGGCCGTGTCGGGACAGACCTTCATCCATTTTTTGGTACTATGTTGTTTTGAAGAGTGTTGTTAAGTTTACGTGATGATCGTACTTTGTGTCATTCAGAGTAACACACGAGGACGTGTGTCTTGCCAGAATGGCCGTGTCGGGACAGGAAGGAAGTATAAAAAGGAATTGTCATTTTTATTAATCTCATTGAGGGTGTCTGAATATATTACGTCGGGTAAGACTAAATAAAAATCGTGTTGAATTCTCGGAGCGACAGTTGGGTGCATAAAAGGGGTGCACAATCATTTGAAGGAACAGTCTTACGCCCGAATACTCAAACGCTACTCAACCAACCAAGTTATCTGAGACCTACTTAATTTTAGCCGGCTTCTTATTTTAAATGGCATTCTCAAACGCACTTTAAAAGATTTGATGGAAAACTCAGCCGAGGAGCAGTCATTTTGCTACAGATTATAAAAAGTTTGTTTTCGATTACAATTTTAATAAATTTGATATTTATGTGTCGTTTCACGCAGTATAATTTTTAAGATGTTAAATATAAATAAATCGAATAACACAATGCGCAGTTTGAAAATGATTTACAATGTTATAATATGTCTATTATATTTAATTTTCGTGTGTATTTTATGTACTATGTGCAAATGCTACATAGTAAAAATGGTAAGTACGTTTAAAAACCATCCTAGGTTTTTAATATGTAGGAATGGCATATTCATTATTAGAAATAGTTTATTAATTATTATATTCTTAACATTGATGTGATGAGCTTATATTGGCATTATATTGCCACTTGGCAGTATGTCAGGGTTGACATTAGCCGCTTTAGAAAAAAAATAAACAAGTCAACAACAATAATATTTATAATTCTTATTTCAGTTTTATCATCAGAAGTAGGCATATTTACAAACATTTACAAAATATGCTAACTCAACTGCCATACTACGCACAATACGATGTACTACCGTTGGTTGTTTCCCGTGAAAAATATCCCCGATGACCTTGGGCTATCGGTTGGATTGTTTGGTTTCTTTTTGTGTTCGGCTGGATATAATCCCGATTTTAAAGAACATAAATGAAGAACTGTTTCCTTGCTGAGTTGGAATCTTCTTTTACGATAAGTTAAGATAAGATATGATATATTTATTTGTCAAACATTAACATTAAATTATCATTATTGTATTCTTCGAAAGCGTTTAATTTCTCTCGATTTCTTCCTTTAACACCACACTCCTCTTCAGACAATGATGATAATGAAGAAAAAAACGATTTATTAAATCCAAAGAGAATATAATAAGTAGTTATTACGCAATAAAATTATTAAAGATTTGAACGTAAATATTTGAGACTAGTCTCAAGCACTCTCAAATTGATCTCGATTAACAGCCATATTTGGACGCCTTACATAGCTGTCAAACTTTAAGTAGTGTTTGTGAATACCGTTTGAATCAATAAGCGGACTTAAAACTGAGTCGCCTTAAATTTAAGGTTAAGAGATAAGTGATGTTTCAGTATACCAATTTCACCAATAACGAATGCTTAAATCCGTAAGGCCATCTCAATTATTTAAGTAGCGTTTGAGTATTCGGGCGTTAGTCTGTCGTCATTAAGTTCGGTTGTGTTGCAAGTAGTTCGGTGCAGTCCAATACTATGTGGTAACTATGGTGGTGTTCATATCGGTCAGTGCTTAGTAAAGCGGTTACTATGTTATTTCGAGTTGTTACTAGGTGAGTTGATTATAATCACTTAACCAAACGGTTAAGTAATTGCCTCAATATGCAATGTGTTATAATAACCAAAGTTAATAATGAATCCTGACGTGGTATTGTACTCTGTGAACAGTTTATTACGCAATAATTGACCAACGAACAATAAATAGCGAGTTAAAGAGAATTCATTTGTGACTTTTATTGTGTGAACCTACGTGTATCGATATCGGCCGCCATTCTGTCTCCGACATATTTATTTGTCAAACATTAACATTAAATTATCATTATTGTATTGACTGCCTCGGTGGCGTGGTTGTATTACAGTACGACTGCAATGCTGAGGTCTCGGGTTCGATCCCCGGGTCGGGCAAAGTGATATTGAGTTTTAATATTCAGTATCAGTCCGGAGTCTGGAATTTGTGCCCGATATGGCGATAGGCTCGCCCCCTATCACATCATGGGACGGAATAACGGCGAAAAGTGGGTGCACTAGTTGCGCCTCTGCCTACCCCTTCGGGGATAACAGGCGTGAGAGTGTGTGTGTGTGTGTGTATCATTATTGTATTCTTCGAAAGCGTTTAATTTCTCTCGATTTCTTCCTTTGACACCATACTCCTCTTCAGACAATGATGATAATGTAGAAAAATAAAACGATTTATTAAATCCAAAGAGAATATAATAAGTAGTTATTACGCAATAAAATTATTAAAGATTTGAACGTAAATATTTGAGACTAGTCTGAAGCACTCTCAAATTGATCTCGATTAACAGCCATATTTGGAGGCCTTACATAGCTGTCAAACTTTAAGCAGTGTTTGTAAATACCGTTTGAATCAAATAGAATATAATCACTACGTTAAGTTTGAATCAATAAGCGGACCTTAAACTGAGTCGCCTTAAATTTAAGGTTAGGAGATAAGTGACGTTTCAGTATACCAATTTCACCAGTAACTAATGCTTAAATCCGTAAGGCCATCTCAAATATTTAAGCAGCGTTTGAGTATTCGGGCGTAGAACCCTCTAAAATTATCAGTGTTCCTCTACTATATTGTGCATGTATTATACACTAGCTTTTGCCCGCGGCTCCGCCCGCGTGAATGTGTTTTCCCTGGATAAAAGTCCCGATTCATGTTTTCCCGGGATAAAAAGTGGCCTATGTGTTAATCCAGAACATGATCTACCCGTGTGCCAAATTTCATCGAAATCCGGTCAGTAGTTTTTGCGTGAAATAGTAACAAACATCCATACATCCAAACATCCATACATCCACACATCCATACATTCTTACAAACTTTCGCCTTACTACGCCTGTTGTGTAGTTATAGAGATCTAAGTAGGTAGGTATACATAGGGACAGACAGACGGGAAGACTTTGTTTTACACTTGTAGTGATGATGACTAATAACTTCGTCACACAATACATCCTGTTAAGGAAAATAAATCAAAATTATTTGACTAATAATATGCCTAAATCACGCGCTGCAAAGCAACTAAATCAAACGGGCCGACTCGATAATGCTAGTGTGCGTGACAGCTGAGTGAGTCATACGCATTACGCTATCGCTGCGTCCTTCTGCATATACTTGAGTGCGCGCATAAAGATACCAGTTATTGCTACGTTCGTATTAAAACGGATAGAAAATTATATCCATGAAATCCAAATACATAATAGTTCACTCAAAACAAAACAATGATTTCTTTGATTATAATTTTGAAATTGCTCTAATAATAACAACAAGGATTTTATTAAATTAACATGAAATCCTCTTAGCCAGTTTCGGCTACGGCGGCCAATCTCAACGGAGATCAGCCAGGTACGCAGGAGATATTATAGTGCACAATGCACATGAAATCGATTATAGTGTCTCTAAGATGTCCCGTGCCATTGCTAGGTGCTAATGTACAGGGGTTATTAGGGTCTTTTTGTATCCATTCTATGTTACTACAATTAAAATCTCCAACAATATTCGTATAGCTGTTGTAATTAGAGTCCATTACAGAAAAACAGTTTTCTAAGATATACTCCAGTGAGGGCTGCCATCATCTAAATTGCCGACGCCGGATAAACACGGCAAAAATCCCGGACATTTGGGCGAAATATGGGTATTTCCCCGGACACCTCTGAAAAAATATTTTGCCGTTCCTTCTTGAATGCGGGTAAATGCATGAAGTTTTAACTAAGATTTATTTCAATTTGTCGCTCATCTATAAAAAATGGATTTCCCCTGACAAAAAAAGTGTCCGGGTTTTGCCCGGACAATTTTTAAAACCCCGGCCGGACGGCCCCCGGACGCCCTTCAAACTAGGACAAATCCGGGGAAATCCGGACGGATGGCAGCCCTAACTCCAGTGTATCCCTATGTAACGGTGGAGGTAAGTATACCGCACATAGTTTTAAAAGTTTATAAGTATTATTACTCTGTAAATTAATCGTAATCCATAAATCTTCGTAATTAGTTTCCCATTCGTAAACGCGTCTTGAGTGCAGTTTTTTTGAAACAGCGACCAATACCCCCCACCCACCTTTTTATGATTGTTTAAAGAAGACGAGTCCCGATCCCTTCTGTACAATGAAAATTTATCATCAAACAGTTCGGCGTCATGGACACTACTAGTAAGCCAGGTTTCGGTTAAAATATAAACATCGTAGTCACAGTTGTGTAAATGTTGCCGTACTTCAACTAAGTTACAGTTTAATCCTCTAGTATTTTGGTAGTAAAATTTAAGGTTATCGAATTTACATTTTTTTTTACAAATCTATCATGTTCAAAAGTTAAAACAATGTGTTAAGATTATACTAAGGTCCTTAATTTTTCTAAATTATTTATCAATATGGTTTCCGACGATTCTTCTTTTTTCATAAAAATTTTGCCGTTACCTACCCACAGGAATTTGTACCCTAGTTCTCTGGAACGGAGGCGTGCTGCTGCTTGAATTGCTTTATTCTCCGGTGACAGATGCTCAACAACATATATTGGGGTAGGATTATCTGCAGCAATACCCAAGTGTGCTGTACTAAGTCTGTCTTTTTTGTTCGTCTTGTTGTAAGTTTGGCAGCAGCAAGGAAATGAACACATACATTTCTATGCGCAATATAGGCGCATAGAAATGTGTTCATTTACGACATCACATTAGAAACCTCTAAAATTAACAGTGTTCCTGTACTATATTATGCATGTATTATACACAAAAACCTTCCTGTTGAATCACTCTATCTAATAAAAAAAAACCCCATCAAAATCCATTACGTACTTTTAAAGATCTAAGCATACATAGGGACATAGGGACAGACAGCGGGAAGCGACTTTGTTTTATACTATGTTTATTTATTACGTAAGCGGTAAGCTGCCTTTTTTATATAACAACTTTCATTCATTTTCATCCCTGACTTAATTATTATTATCCTCAAAGAATTGAAAACCTATCAACCCTTAAAATATTATTGTTTTTAGCCAAAATAACCAAATCACAAGCTCAAATGTGTTTGGCAGTCAAGCTAGTTCCAGGCGAATCACTGTGCGGCTATAAGCCCTATCATACCATAGGACGGCACACATGGCGAAAAGTGGGTGTCCTACTTGCATCAGCGGCAATTGAAACTCGAAAAACACACCACTTCTCATAAGTAAATTGTACTTTTATATGGAAATTAAATACGAAACAAACAAACTTTTCGCCTAATGGTAACCACGATTGCCCATTAATTATATAATCGAGTGTACATTTTCGCTTGACGGCAGAAACATATATTAGACATTTGGGTGGGAACTACCCAGCCATGTTCTATCAAATGAAATACCTTTACCTAAAACTGTCATAGATTTCACTGGACTCACCACCAGGTAAAATGTAACAATGACGTGGTCGCATATACGCAAATTCCTATTATTAAAATAATAAAGCCATATTTGTACGGTTGAATCAAATCATTTCAGGATAAATTGGACTAATAAACACATCAGAAAGAGACAAATGACCAGGATTGCAAGCTCTTTTTTCCTTACATAACATTTTTAATAGGTAATGAGCAATCAACAGTGTGAATATAAACTGACTAGCACCGAGCCACAGGCTTTTATTCTCTCACAATCCTAATGTAATCAAGTGTTTATAGGAATTAGTTAATTTAAAATTAAGTGCGTCATTTAAAATGTGTATCAAATGTTTCATTTTCGTGTATATGTGTTGCTGTGCAGCTGCGGGAAGCGCTGGTATGTTATAAAATACTATTCTTCAGTTAGTAGTCCCATAGTAAGTATACCTTATAAAAAGTACATTAAATATTTGGGCTAAAGGCGACTCACATTCATTGTGGGTCGAAAAGACCTGGATAAAAGTTTGTAGTGTAGGAAAAATAAACTCCATTGAACAACAGTAATATGTCACTATTTTATTATTGGCAATATATTCTACGTGTGTATTGTTTATCAATTATATATCGGGAGCTTTAACGGTGAAGGATAACATCGTGAGTAAACCTACATACCTGACAATTCTTTATAAGAATTTCGAGGGTATGTGAAGCCTAACCCGTCTCATTAGTAGCGGAGGCTCGTCCTCAACAGTGGGAAGTATATACTACAAGGCTGATTGCATTGCAAAATATTCATGATCAAGCCGTGCCACCTTTTTTTTACGCGGAGAAAGTGAATTGTTACTACCGCCCAGTGTTCAAGGGGAACGACTGAGTGGTTACGTTGGGTTCACCTTGCCTTACGACCCGATGTTGAGCCGCCCGGAGAGATGAAAAACGTCGGGCGACCGCCGGGCCGAGTCCCTAACCTATGTACTAAACTCGGCGGTGGCCATCTTCGGCGCATTAGGGACGGCTGCGGGCTTCCTCCGACTCACGTCTAAGTTGTCGTCCGCAACCGCCCCTGCGCATACCGATATTGCGGTCCGTCTCCTGTTGTTGGGGGGGCTCAGAAGCCCCCGCACACCGAAGGACGCCCTCGGCGTCAACGGCAGCGTGAGGCCTAACCGCGACGCTGTAGAATGGAGGTTTATATGGTCATGGTGTCATAGGGCGGCGAGAACCAAAGCTATGTCACTGACATTTTGGTATCCCACGTCCCCTCTATATGAAAGCTATAGTTACGCCCGTGCCTGGTGTAATTACGCCGGTGTACAGTCAGCCACATAAATAGCTGAAACCCCCCCCCCCCCCCCAAACAACAACAGGAGAAGGTCCGCAATAGCGGTACGCGCAGGGGCGGCTGCGGACGATAACTTAGACACTCTTAGTTCGGGAAAACCCGCAGCCGTCCCTAATGCGCTGAAGAAGGCCACCGCGGAGTTTTAGTTGGTATGCCGTGCGGTGTACATAGGTTAGGGACTCGGCCCAGCGCGGGACGCCCGACGTTTTCCATCTCTCCGGGCGGCTGAACACTGGGTCGTAAGGCACGGTGAACCCAACATAACCGCTCAGTCGCCCTTGAAGGCTGGGCGGTAGAAATAAGTCACTTTTTGCGCGAAAAAAAAAACCGATGACAATGAGTACTTGCATTACCGAGAAATGGCTTAACCTTCAACTTATTCCATGGAAATTTGAATGATCTTTGTGCGGGGCTCGGACTGGGCCAACACCCCGCAATGTGTTGTGTGTGTGCTGGATTGCGTGAGTGGGAATATGGCGATACCAGTGACAAAGTAACAAAGGCGAAAAATCGGGAAATAGCGTTTATTTCACACACTGAATCGAAAGTTACAAAGTTCAGCCACAACGGTAGCCAAATTCTCCCGGCGTTAATATTCGGCGCGTAGTCTCTCGTTGCTACGCCGTAGCTATGCGACGTAGCTGGAAGTCGTCCTTGTAGCACCGTGCCACCGCTGATGAGGAAGGATGGTCCACTCTGCATAAGCGCCTGTTTCCTCTTCAAACTTGCAGACTTCTTCTTTCTTGCCGACTACTTGCTGTTTTCTTGATGTCCCGAACTATTTCTATTAAACAAAAAACTCCTAACACGTTTTAACTCAAAAATACAAAAGAACAAATTAGCTTAAGTACTCCGCGGCTATACCGTACGGAGCACTAAGAGGGCCTTCCCTCTTTCTAGGACCTCTTTTTCACTTTCAAGATTACACTTATTTTCAATTCGCGCCTAAGTTAAATCTATATGCCTAAACTATAAGTGTCTTGGTACATAGACACTAAGTGGCTCTATATACTAAACATCATAAAACAACCTTATGTGCATTACAAAGAAAGTTATCGTGATTTACTTACTCTAAGTTTAGCACAAACGATGCACACAAGCAACATTTCTAAAAATAACTATTTAAACTTTATACATACGTTCATCCCGCTACCGCAGCGGGGTAGGCAAAGTTCTAACCTACACTATGACACCGAATGAAACACTACACAGTTCATACCGGGTGAGTTATAAGCGTTCAATGACCCTAACGATAACACGATTTTTTCACTAAGATCACTGACTAAAGTCTATGACGTCACTAAGAGGTCCGAGTTCTATTACGAAATCGCGCATGCGCGGTATGCACTTCACGTTGTTCTCTCTTCGAGAATATGCGTCCTGCACATTCTCCCGCCGTGCATCACCCAGCGTCCAGGGGGTGATGCAGTCACGCTGTCGGGCAGGATGCATCCGCCGCTGGCTGCGGCGCGGCGCTCTCGGTCCTTGTGTCGTCAGCTTGGTGTATGACGACGATCCTCTTCACGGGTCGTCGCAGGACACCTCCGCGGGTGGTGATGTCCACTGTGCGCACCACTCCATCTGGGCCGGGATACATGGCGCAAATGCGCCCCCGCGGCCATGTGTTGCGCGGGAGCGTGCCGTCTATGATGCGGACGACATCACCTATTTGCAGTTCGGGGCCCCGGCTGTGGGCCTCCCGCCGGTTTCTTAGCTCGGGGAGGTACTCCCGGAGCCAACGCGTCCAGAATGCGTCGGCGAGCTGCTGTGTGGCTTTGAGGTCGGCGTGCGCGCCGAAGTCGTGGTCGGCCGGGAAGTTCGGCACCGACCACGGGCCCCGACCGCCCAACAAAAAGTGGTTAGGCGTCAGGGCTTCCGGATCCTCAGGGTTCACCGACACGTGGGTCAATGGTCGGCTATTGACTGTTAGTTCGACCTCGGCGAGTAACGTTGCCAACGTCTCTTCTCGAGGGCTCCTCTCGTGGAGCACCGTTTTTAGTGCGGTTTTCACAGTCCGCACCAGTCTCTCCCAGGCGCCGCCCATGAATGGCGCGCCCGGGGGAATGAAGCGCCATCGGATCGACCTCCGCGACGCCTCTTCTTCGGCGCCCGCGAGGAGGGTGTTGCGCAGCTCTCGTTCCGCGCCGTGGAAGTTGGTCGCATTGTCGGACCACAGCTCGACGGGGCTCCCACGACGCGCTGTCATGCGCCTGAGTGCCATGATTGCACCCTGCGCACTTAATGAGTGCACCACCTCTAGATGCACCGCTCGAACTGTCAAACATGTAAAGAGAGCTACATAGCGCTTTTGATTGCTGCGGCCCACGGTTACGGTGAGCGGACCGAAGTAATCAAGACCGGTATAGGTAAATGGTCTGTGATGATGAGCCAGCCGACAGGCAGGTAAGTCGCCCGTCACCGGCTGCGGCGGGGTCGCCGCCCTCTGGCGGCACTTCAAGCAGCTCCTCAGTGTAGTCTTGACCGTCGGGCGTAGTCTCAGGATCCATTTCTGTTGGCGGCAGCAGTTGACCACGCTCTCGACGCTGGCGTGATGCAGCTCTGCGTGGACGTGCTCGATCCACAGCCGTGTTGCCCGATGCTCGCCGTCGACGACCGGAGGGTGCTTCATTTTTTCTGTGATTCCCGTGGTAGCTGAAATCCGACTATTTAAACATATCAAATTATTAATTAGTACAATACTCAAAGGATACAGGCGGCTATCCCGTGATACGGGTTTTCCTTGTGCGAGTGCACGTATTTCTTCGGCAAACACTTTTTCTTGACTCATTTTTATAATGAGGTATTCCGCCCGTTCTAACAGCTCAGCTGGGAGGGTCATGAATGTTATGTCCTCCGATTTTCGCGCGCTCCTCTTCAACGGTTTTTTCGACGTTTGAGCGCGTTTCCAATCCGGGTCCTTTTGCGAAGCGGCCTTTGTTCGCTTGTGATTAACGTAATCACACCGTCGCCGGAACATGCGCACTGCCTGCAGAGTGCGAGCTGTAGCTCTCAAGTATCGGGTCCAACTCGAGAACCGATTCACGTCGGGTAGGGCCTCTGAGAGCTGTGGCTCTCGATGTCCTGAGGTGACGGCGCCTACTCTTTCTTCACCGGTCGTGGTGATGATGCCCCTTTCTTCCGTGGGCCATAAGTCGGGTGGATTTCGGAGAAATTCCGGCCCATTGAACCATCGATGTCGCTCATCGAAGTTGTCCGGCACGTCGCGTGTGGCATCGTCAGCGGCATTGTGGCGCGTCGGCACCCATCTCCATTCGCTCGTTTGTGAATGTTCCTCTATTGCCGCGACGCGATGAGCGACGTATGGTTTGTATGATCTGGATCCTGTTCTGATCCAGCTCAGCGTTGTCCGACTGTCTGTCCAGTAGGTCGTTGACTCGGGTTGTCTTCCGTGTTCGCGCTTCACCGCGGCTGCCATCCGTGTACCGAGTACTGCTGCCTGTAATTCTAGACGGGGAATGGACGTTAGTTTCAGCGGCGCAACTTTCGCTTTCGCTGTTATAAGCGAAACCGTGACCCGTCCGTCTTCATCTTCGGCTCGCCAGTATAGTGCGGTCGCGTAGGCGGACTCGCTGGCATCGGTGAACACGTGCAGCTGCAATCTTCTAGCTCGAGTATAGCCTAGGTAGCAGCGTGGCACGGACACGTGACCCAATCTTCTCAGCTGTGTGACCCAATCCGCCCATCCGGCGGATATGTCGCCGTCAAGCGGATCGTCCCATGCAGTGCCGCGTCTCCAGACCTCCTGCAACAGCTGCTTGGCCCTTACCGTCACTGGGGATGCAAGACCTAGAGGATCAAACAGGGACATTACTATTTTAAGCGCTTCTCGTTTCGTGGGCGCTTCTCTGATTAACAAGTTTGGCGGTATGCGCGCCAAATCCAAATTGAAGGCGAGTCTGTCTTCCGTTGGTCTCCAAATGAGGCCCAAGACTCTCTCCGCCTTTTCTAAGTCCACCTCTTCGCGGTGGGGACTTGCCGATTCGCCGAGTGCTTCAAGTACCTCAGGCGAATTACTCGTCCATTTTTTCAATATAAAATGCGCCTCACCGTGAATGTCGCGCACTTGCCGCGCAATCGTTGTCGCGCTTTCTATGTCCGGATAGCTGTCAAGGTAATCGTCCATATAATGTTTTCTCCTTATCGCGTCGACAGCTTCCGGATGCGTCGATCGAAATCTGTCCGCGTTGCGATTCATGACATAAATCGCCGTCGCGGGAGAGCTAGATGCACCGAAAATGAGTACCTTCATCCTGTATATTTCCGGCGGTTCGTTATCTCGGCGATCCGCTCGCCAGAGATATCTGAGGGCGTCGCGATCTTCCTCGCGCAATCTCACCTGCATAAACATCTCCGTGATATCCGCGGTGACTGCAATGGGATGTTCCCGAAATCGCATCAGGACGGCGGGAAGAGGCTGCAACAAGTCTGGACCTGTTAATAAGTTATCATTCAAAGTGGTACCCTTTGTCTTGGCCGCCGCGTCGTGCACAACTCGCAGCTTGTCCGGTTTCAAAGCATTAAAAACTGCGAAGTGCGGCAAATACCATGTCCTTGTTGCATGGGAGGTCGCGGGGGCTGGCTCGGCGTAATCCTTCTCGATCAGCGCCTCCATCTGTTGGTTATATCTGACCTTGAGTTCGGGGTTCCTATCCAGCTTGTTTTCTATGTTGTGCAGCCTTTTCAAAGTGTTCTCGTAATTGTTCGGGAGCTCGACATTTTCTTTTTTCCACAGGAGAGACGTGGTATATCTTCCGCAGGGTTCTCTCGTGGTGTTGTCCTCCAGGATTCTCAGCGCCTTTTCTCCGGGGTCGCTCTTCGGCCTGCGGGGATCTACAAACAGATTATCAAGCAAAATAAATTCTTTTACGAGCTCCTCAGTTAGGTCGTCGGTTGCTGTCTGGCCGACGAAATTCACCCTGTGTCCTAGGGCTCTGGTCCGGCTCCCGTGTACCACCCATCCTAGTGGTGTGAGCGAGGCGACCGGTTGGTTCCTCCTCCCGGACCGTGTCTTGCTAGATATAAGCAAATGCCAATTATCCTGGCCTATAAGAAGTCGGGGTTTCGCTTCTTGCGTTTGTGATGCAGGCAGGAGGCCCTTCAAATGGGTACAGTCTCGCAGCGCCTCTTCAGGAATACGCTGCGCCGCCAATCTCAAGTTGTCGACGGTGCGGGCTTCTATCTGCTGCCGTCCCCGACTTCCCCTTATCTGAAACTTAACACGACATGAATTATTCCGTGTAGTTTTCTCTCCATCGTACGTGATTATGTGGAGCGGTTCATCCGGTCCCTCCGCGCCGATGTCCTTGGCCAGCTGATGGTCGATCAAACTGACCGTCGACCCGTCATCAAGTAGCGCGAAAGTGTGAGCCTCTCCCGCCGGTCCTGAAATGCATACCGGAGCTATTTTCAAAAATGACATTTGCGACGTCCATGCCGAATTTACCACCTCTTCATTTGTGGCCTCGTCGGTACTCTTACTCCTCCGGTCCGAGTGCAGCATCCTATGGTGATGTCGTTCACACCCGTCCGTGTCGCATTTTCGAGGCTTGCATGTGTGTTGCTTCGATCGAAATTTCAGGCACCTGAAACATAGCCTATGTTTTTTTGCTAAGTCCCACCGCGCGTCAACCGCGGCATCCCGAAATCGTGCACATTCGCCCATCGAATGTACCTCCTGGTTGCATACACAGCATGCGGGCTTCTGTTTGTCGGCGACGGTATGTATTCGTTGCCGGCGTGGTTGTTCGCCGCCGCTAGCCTTCACCGGGGCCTTGTCCGCGATGATCTCTGGCACGGCGAACGGACTGCATATCTCCGCTTCCCTGGCAATGAATCGGCTAAATTTTAATAAGTCGGGCTCACCTCTATGTTGTGCGGCGGCGAACTCATACCATTGCCTTCTCAGCGTCGGAGTCAATTTTTCCATCACCGCCTTCGTAACCTCCGGATTATACAGGTAGAAGGCACAATCGAGCGCTTGCAGGGTTCCCACGACATTTTCTATTTTCGTACTGAAAGTGCAAATATCTCGCGGCGAATCAGTGAGGCGGGGTAGCGCCCGGAGTCGCTCGATCTCGGCCAATGCGATCGAGTCCGGACGCCCAAACCGCGTCTCGAGAGTCCTCAGCACAGCGTTCGGTTCGGCGTTGGTGATGAGCAGCCCTTGTACTGCTTCCTTTGCTGTGCCCCGTAAGCTGCGGCGCAATCGGGACATATTCTCCAACGCTGTAAAATAACTTGCGGATTCATTATAAGCGGCTCTATAAGTTAGCCAATCTTGATGCGCACCGTTGAAAATGGGCAACTCCGTATACTTCAACGGCTGTCTATGTTGTGCAGCTTGCACAGCTTGCGTTATGGCACACGCAAGTTCACTATAATCGGAGTTCGGTCGCGCTGCGACCAATTCCCCGCCCCGCACTTGACGCGGGGTAGGCGGGGGCTGCGGCGGCGGCGGCTGTTGCGAAGCTTCATTTTCTCTTAACCAGGCTGCTACTACAGGCGGCGGTTGCTTCGCAGGCAGCGGCTGCACATTCGGGTTCGATGCCGCAGGGTTACCTGAAAATGTTATGAAATCGAGCGGATTATTTGATGCATCATTTGCCACTGGGTGACACGTTGGCGGGGGCACGGCATTGGCTCCCGCCGGTGCAGACGCCGGGATGTCCCAGGATGCGGCGGTGATCACTGGGTCTATGGGTTCGGGTGGCGGCTGCACACGGGATTGCGCATCTTGCACTTCGTGAGGTCGGTTATCAATCGCGAGCAGCTGACTGGTATGTAACCAGCTGTGAACGCGTTGATCCTGCTCGACCTCGGTGATGACGGAGTTAAGGTCATCCTCGCTATCTTCCGCTTCGATTTCTGCTAGCTTTGCGGTCGCTAGCTCTATCTTGAGTTTTGTGAGTTCGGCCCTGGCCTGTGCCAGGCGACGTGCTTTCGTTGAACGCCTTGAAGAAGTGGCTGGTCGACTTCGGGGCCGCTGTGGCTTCCTCTCTTCCGGTGCGGCGGCTTGAAGCTCCTCCGCAGCGGTGCCGGCAGCGGTATCCCTATCGGTGGTGAAACACGTTTGAACGGTGTCGGCGATGGTGGTCTCGGTGGCCTCAGTCGCAGACGTTGCTGTAGCAGACGTCGCGGTCGCGGACGTCCCCGTTGCGGACGTCGCGGTACATGACGTGACCGTCGTTGACGCTTCCGTGGCCGACGCCGTTCGTTTCCCGACTGACCTTGTCACTGGCATTTTCCACACTCACGTAGATCCGGCTCGCGAAGGACCAGAAAATGTGCGGGGCTCGGACTGGGCCAACACCCCGCAATGTGTTGTGTGTGTGCTGGATTGCGTGAGTGGGAATATGGCGATACCAGTGACAAAGTAACAAAGGCGAAAAATCGGGAAATAGCGTTTATTTCACACACTGAATCGAAAGTTACAAAGTTCAGCCACAACGGTAGCCAAATTCTCCCGGCGTTAATATTCGGCGCGTAGTCTCTCGTTGCTACGCCGTAGCTATGCGACGTAGCTGGAAGTCGTCCTTGTAGCACCGTGCCACCGCTGATGAGGAAGGATGGTCCACTCTGCATAAGCGCCTGTTTCCTCTTCAAACTTGCAGACTTCTTCTTTCTTGCCGACTACTTGCTGTTTTCTTGATGTCCCGAACTATTTCTATTAAACAAAAAACTCCTAACACGTTTTAACTCAAAAATACAAAAGAACAAATTAGCTTAAGTACTCCGCGGCTATACCGTACGGAGCACTAAGAGGGCCTTCCCTCTTTCTAGGACCTCTTTTTCACTTTCAAGATTACACTTATTTTCAATTCGCGCCTAAGTTAAATCTATATGCCTAAACTATAAGTGTCTTGGTACATAGACACTAAGTGGCTCTATATACTAAACATCATAAAACAACCTTATGTGCATTACAAAGAAAGTTATCGTGATTTACTTACTCTAAGTTTAGCACAAACGATGCACACAAGCAACATTTCTAAAAATAACTATTTAAACTTTATACATACGTTCATCCCGCTACCGCAGCGGGGTAGGCAAAGTTCTAACCTACACTATGACACCGAATGAAACACTACACAGTTCATACCGGGTGAGTTATAAGCGTTCAATGACCCTAACGATAACACGATTTTTTCACTAAGATCACTGACTAAAGTCTATGACGTCACTAAGAGGTCCGAGTTCTATTACGAAATCGCGCATGCGCGGTATGCACTTCACGTTGTTCTCTCTTCGAGAATATGCGTCCTGCACAATCTTGATGCATAGTTATTTTTATTTACAGGAAAACCTAGTGTACATCTCATAGTGCTGGTGAATGGCAAAGCCATTAGGGATGAAGGTAAGGTGTTTTAAATGGCAGTGTAACCTGTCTATTGCATTAATGCGGCGTATTACGTATACTCAAATCTGTTACCCATTGTCCTAGGTGAACGACAAACGCGGCAATGCGACGTGACGCGAAAATATCAAATAATCGCTGTATGTACAGTAAGCACCATAAGTAACTGTACAAAATCAAAATTTCAAATCGCCTATATACGCGCGTATGAAGTAAAGCAAATCTCTTTTATTTTATTTTTGTGAAGAGAAAAAAAGATTAGTAATAACACAAAAGTATATAGGCAATTTGAAATTTTGAATTTGTTCAGCTACTTATGCTGGTGACTGTACTTGTGGCCTACGTTGTCGCCTTAATCAGTGTCAAGTGAAGTATCGATCGCATTACGTCGCGTCGCTACGTGTCCGTCCCATCGCTCACCTAAGACAAAGGGTTACCTCCCTGTGGAAACGGTCTCATAAATTCTCATAAAAAAATTGGTTATGAGAAAGCGATCTGCATTTGTCCATGAAAAACCTCGAAAATTCTTATACAATTATTTTCTCATAGCAATAGAGGGTTTAACATTTTTTTAGGCAAAACTCTGATAAGTTTAATTAGAATTTATGAGAGTTGAGTGATAAAATTGTTTAGCTATGAGTATTTATAAGTTCGGGAAATTGAATTATTTTAGGATTATAATAATTACGAGAACAAATGAGATTTAAGGAGAACTTTGTCGGAATGGTGGTATGAGATTGTATACTGATATAAAACATTCAAGATTAATAATTAAATGCGAACCTAACCGAACTTTTATAAGATTTAATCAGTAAATTCATGTTATATTTCCATTATTTTAATGAGATTAATGCTTAGAAGTATTTTTTGAGAAACTTCAGAGAACTTGAATGCTATAATGGCAAATAATTTTATAAGATTTTATGAGATTTATTTCTATGAGTAGTTTTTAAGGAATTTCGAATAAATGGAATATTCTTCTGGCAAATAATTTTATGAGATTTAATGAGTTTATTCACATAACATTTGTATTAGTTTTAATAAGATTAATTTCTATGAATAGCTTTGGAAGAATTTCAAACAATATTGTGGAAAATATCTGATATATTCTTATAAAAATATAAGCTATCAGAAAATGTTCTGCATTCGTCCACTAAAAATCTCATAACAACTTTCAAGATCATTTTCTTATATGAAGAGTGTGTCAAAGAAATGCTGTTTCTAAAATTCTCATAAAAGTTATCAGAATTTTAAGAGGTTGATGATTAGATTCGGAAATTTATAAGCATTTGTAAGAAATAAAAATATGACAGTTCTTTCAGAAATTGAGATTCGATGAGAAATTTCTAGAAAGCATTTCATTCGTTTTTAGATATAAATTGAGTAAAAATATGAAATTTAAACGTAATTAGGACGATAATTATTGAGTAAATTTATGTATTTGAGTCATCAAATTTTAAAAGGAAATATTTTTTATTTTTTCATACCATGATTAGAACATCATGCCTATAATGTACGAATTTGAAAATTTTTGGTGATTGATTCTGCATTAACAAAATTTGCATATTTGTATGAGTATGCACTGCGAAAGCACTCCATACATTTATAACAAAGTCTCAAAAAATTTATAAGAACTAATAAGTAATTTCAATAAGTATTGCCACCAGTTATTGTAAGGAAATTATTTTTTCGATTTTATCTATGGAATCTAGAGAGTAATTGAGAAACGATTTTTATAATAACATTCTTTTCATGAGATTTAAATTAAATTTTTCATCAGAATTTTCATTTTTTTTATCAGTATGTATACGGAAAATTCTGATAATAATGATGTAGCCTAAAGAAAACTTTCACGAGAGTTAGTGAATGAATTCATTCAGTACAGTTACCAATTTTTATAAGGATTTTTTTTTTCTTAAAATACAGAATCTCGAGAGAGATTCAGTGACGATTTCGAAATTTACATCAATATTCAAAAATTATTCAAGTAATCAATGTAAAAGATCAAACTGATCATATTCAGGTTAATTATATTTATTATGTTTCAATTTTGATGACTCGCTTTCGATCATTCCTAAATTATTTATGCTGAATCTATAGACATTTATCCATAACATAAACTAAAAGAAAACATTCATAATTTGATCAATTAAGTATTTAATCATGATTATCATATTTTTTATTTTTTCAATGAAACATATCAAAATATCAAATTTATAACATTTGTAAGCCTTAGAAGTAGAAATGCGTTTAAAATAGTAGTAAACCAATAAATTTAATATTAAAAATATTAGAATAGGTTTATAATTAGTTAATTTAACTTATAACTATAGTAATGATTAATGAAAAATAATGTTGGTTTATATATTTAAAATTTGCAGATATTTGAGTATAAATGAATATATCCGTCACTTTATATTTTTTTCAATCTTAATCAGTTACTTTTTCCTCATTATTATTAGGGTTGGAACTGTTGTTGGGTTCACTCTCTTCTTTTCTCTCTTCAATCGATTTTTCCTCAATTGTATTTACAATTGCGACTGTAGGCTCAGCTTCATGATCAACATCAGCTTTTTCAACTTCTTCCTCTCTTTCTTGAATCATGGCATTATCGGACTCTTGATCAGACACTTCATCGGTAGACTCTCCACTATCTTCCTCTCCATTTGAGGCTATGGTATCTTCCTCAATGTCTGAAATATCTTCAGTGTCACTGCTTTCCACCGGCTTTACCTAAAAAAATTATAATTTATACAACACTCATACTATTGTTCTTATGCTGAAGAATAAACAAATTACCAATTAAAATTTACTTCAAAATAGGTTGAACTTTTTTTGAGTTTAAATATTTAAATTTTTATTTTTGATCACGCTTTTAAATTTGAATTACCTTTGGTAGTTTCTATTCGTTTGGACGTTTCTTTTCGGCTCGGGTATCAGTTATTTTACTCGATACATAGTTATAAAACTGTTTCATCTATGCATCGTGTTTATCTTTATCAAACTGGGCTGATTCTTTCAGATAGTATGAAAAAATATCTGCAATTGAAATGTTTAAGATAATAAATTCCAATTAGATGAAAAAGTTAAAACAACTTCTGTGAAGAATATATATATATATATATAATGATCCTTTTACGGTAAATGTTGCTCCAGTGAGAAGTTAGAACAATTGTTGATCCACCTATTTCACGTGTTTGCTCAGCTCCGCGTCTCGCAAACTGATATACTTTGATCCGTGTTTGATGCGCGTGTGACGTCGGTGGATCTGCACTCACAGGTTTTCAACATACTCGTCGACGTTTTGACCAACATTTGTGGATCCATTAACGGTCAAAAAAATGATACTGAATGTGATTACTTTGATCCAGAATATATTGACTTATATGCTACATTTACTGCGACTAAGTTGATCCGGAGCCAAAATTGACGAATAGGTGCTGAAACACAAAGCGGCAAAATCTGTTTTACTGTTTTCTCCTGTTTTTGAAGTCATACTTCTTTAAGCGCGTTATGAAAAATTTATGGGAGTGAAGTTTTACGATGCGCGCGCATGTGTGACACAAAATTTTCTCACGGGAGAATTATCATAAAGGGCAGATTTAATGTTAGATTTCAAAAAAATGACCACCATTGTGAATTTCTTTGTTTTAAGGCCAACCGACCTCAAAATCGATATCTGGGCATGGCTTTAGGTACAAAGGGCAGATTTAATGTGAAATTTAAAAAAATTCGCCACCACTTTGAATTTCTTATTTTTAAGGACAATCAACTTCAAAATCGATATCTGAGCATGGCCTTAGGTGCAAAGGGCAGATCCAATGTTATAATTGAAAAAAGTGGCCGCCATTTTGAATTTTTTTGTTTTAAGGACAATTGACGTCAAAATCGATACTTGGGCATGCCATTGATAGTAAAAGACAGATCTAATAATAGACTTAAGAAAAGAGGTCGCTATTTTGAACTTCTTAACATTGAGATTTCAGTCTCTTATAAGGTAAAGTTTAGTATAATACTAGGTAACACATTTATAATTAAGCGTTTTCTGTTTTGCAAAAATGTTTTATGAGCATTTAACACATTTTCAAGTCTAAAGCGGATGGGTCCGCCCTGTGGATTGGGGGCGTTTGGAGAATTCCACCACGGTATCCCCTGCCTGTCGTAAAAGGCGACTAATAGGGGCCTCCGGGGGTCACGGGTGGGCGGGAGGTGCCGCCCACCTATTAGTCTAGCCAACTTCTGTGACCCCCGTGATGGACGGCAGCGTGTCTCACGCTGCCTCGGACACCAAGGGCGTCCTTCGGTGTACGGGGGCTTCTGAGCCCCCGCAACAACAGGAGAAGAACCGCAACAGCGGTACGCGCAGGGGCGGTAAGTTCACAGGGATGAAAATGTAGCCTTCCATCAAAGAAGAAAGCAGCAAATAAGTTCATATCAGCGATTTTATTGTTTTAAATGTTAGTTACGTTTGCTGAGGATGTATCTAATTAAAATGATTAAATTTTCTATAAGGTATAATACTTTGTAGTAAAGCAAGAATAAAAAAGAAAAAAATTAAACAAGAATATAATTATAATAACTGCCCCTGTGGCGTAGTTGTATTACAGTACGATTGCAAAGCTGAGGTCTCAGTTTCGATCCCCGGGTCGGGCAAAGTGATATTGAGTTTTTCTATTCAGTATCAGCCCGGAGTCTGGAATTTGTGCCCGATATGGCGATAGGCTCGCCCCCTATCACGTCATGGGACGGAATAACGGCGAAAAGTGGGTGCACTAGTTGCGCCTCTGCCTACCCCTTCGGGGATAACAGGCGTGAGTGTATATGTATATGTATAATTATAATAAATAATAATAATAACAACAATTTTATTTGGCACAAACAATTTTGACAAAGAAGTAGGAACATCAGTAATTAAGTACATAGAATTCTAAGAATTATGTTAGTACTTACAGCTAGTTTAAAATTAAACACTACATTTGGCAGGGGGCCCCAAACTAGGCAGTGCCTGTATCTTGGGGACCATAATATGAGTCTACACATTTATATATAATACACTCCTTAACTGTCTGTGCCTGCGGCGGCGTCGTGTGCCGGGTCGGTCACTTCCCTGCAACATGGTTGAGGAGGCCGATGGCTGGCACATGCGTCATACTCGTGAACGGGTGCTGCTTGTGTGGACTGGTCTGCCCTTTTCGCTTACTACATCTAAGTATTACGGATAAACTTAGGGATTAGGGATAAACTTAGATTAATAACGACATCTTGAAGAATTTCAGACCAAATTATTACATGATTCCTGAGAGGGTATAGGATTTTAAAATTTATCACCTTTTTTGAGAGTATATAAATGAACTGTTCTAAACAAAAATAACAAATAGATTTATATCATGTTATTTTTTTTTTTATTATGAATTGTATTTTTTACCTTGAACTGATTTTGAAAAGAGCAACACTAGAGTTTCTTGCCCGTTCTTCCCTAGTGAGAACTGCTTTCCGAACTGGTGGTAGAGTTAATATTGACTGAATCTAAATAATGTATAACATTTTATGGGTTCGAATAAATTTATTTCATTTCATTTCATTTCAATATGTATTTCATTTTTGTTTTATATTTCCACAAAACTCTTATATTATATAACTAAATATTTGTTGTAAGTTCTGACTTTAATACTAATTTATTTATATATATATATATTAAATGTTAAACAATAACAAAACTAGGCATATGGCAAGAATAAAAGGAAGATAAAATAACATAAATTTTATTCAACCATAATTCATGTGAAGTAACATGTATCAGTCTTGTTTGAGATCATTACCTATAGGTGAGTTTATTCAGCTTAAAATATTTTCTGTTTCTAAATTGCTCAGAGATAGAAGCCACTTTGTCATCTCATCACATCATTTGCTTCATGTAATGAAAGGCTTTTTAAGTTGCAGTGTCTTAGCACTGAGTCATAAGTGTGAGCTCTAACGAACTCCCCAAATCTACGTCCAAAAGAAGCTTTAATTTTCGGTAAGGGTAATCGAAAGATTCTTTTTTTAATCAATACGGGTAAACTTTCTAGTTTTAAAAGACATCTGTTATTTTAATTAACTGTTTATATTGTTTGTATTATTAGCTAAATAAGTAAAAATAAAAGTTTACTAAGGTAACATTTATTGTTCCCTGTAAAGGATTAAAAAAGCCGTACTAGATTTATTACAATTCACTTATTGTTTTAGGACAACCAGTAATTAAAACTTATCTATCTACATTATGGTAAAAAACTTACAATAGTATGTTAAATGCTTTACCTAGAAATGCCTAGTATGCATTGAAATGTAGAAAAAATATATCAGAATATTGACAATTTTAAAGTATTATAAAAAAATTATATAAATTAAGAACACAAGTACTAATATACATAATTAGAAATTTAACAGACCCAAACCAAGTTTTATTAATTTAGTATTATAGATTTCCAGATTCTCATTAATATCACATAATTCTATGCAAATTGTTTATTTCACTTTACACGTGGAACAATTGTTTTTGGACAGTGCTTCTTTGAACTTGAGTTGGCCGCAGTCCCATTAAGCACCGGGTAGGACCTCAACAAAATAATTCAGTATTGTAATTAAAATATGTATATATGAGAGACAATATAATATGTAAAATTATCTTAAATTTATTATAATAAACTCTCATGTGTTTCATTGTTGTAACGCCAGGCCAGACATCTTTAAGGGTTTAGAATATTCAGTTGTCCTCTATGTGATTCAAACCACCATTATATTCTATATGGTCTCTGCGGACAGCTAATTATATTGCAAGATATTTCTTGTCAGTCTACATTCGAATGTAATTTATCATAAATTTGCACAACATGGAAATAAAAGTAATGTATCAATAAAACATTGATTACCTTTAGCCTCAACTTTATTCTACCATCCCAACGGTTCAAAAGCTAACCAACTTCCTCCCACAACCACTGTGCTTGAGCATTCCCATCAATTATCCAAAGTATACTTTTTGCTATGTCTTTATGCTCGTGAAGGAAATTGAATGAGACATATAATTGGTTGGTACTGATGATGATTGAGACACATACTAAAAACATAAAATATGTATGAGAAAAAAATCACATCATGCTATGATAAATTGTAGGAAACTTTGCAATTTCCTAATGTTAAATATATGAAACGTACCGTAACTGTTCTTCTTCTTTTTTGGTTACTGGCGACATGCATGATTATGAAGCTATTCCGCCAATATCACGTTGTTGTTGTTGTTGTTGCAGATTGCAAAGTTTGTTGAATGTTTTTACATTGGAGACTTTGGTTGGTGGGAGAAGACAAACGAAGGCTTGATTGACTCTTGTTGTATGAGATGTTATATTGATTTACTAATCCTTTTTTTTCAACTGGCGTAATGACTTGATGTTTTAACGATGTTAGTAGTCTACAAAAACACAAGAATAATTATTTTTACATGTATATGATAGTCACATAAAACAACACAATCAAACAAATTGATACTTACGATACAGTAAATTGTTGTATTTCGATTTTTGAATAAGGATATTGTTTACAAGTTTGATTATTTGATATTTATTAACTCTTGTCAACTTCACAGCGTATTTGACAGTGACTCCATAAAGGATAATTTTTATTTTTGTAAGTTTTGCACAATATCATTCACTCCGATTAACGAAATAAAAGACATAAACTTAGTCTATAGTTACGATAAACGATAAAGTATCCGTACATTTGTTAGAGTAGGCTGTTTGCGATACTTTCGGAGCAGTGTCGTATCGTTATAGACACACATAACTATATATTACAGTGTTGCCAGATGTTTGACGGTTGAAGTCGCCGAAAATTCATTGTGAAGTAGCCCAAAAGTCGCCTCTTTGTATATGGAGAGGTGAAGGAGCAAAAAAAAACCTCCCCAATTTCTAATTCCTACTGGTCCATCGTGGCGAAAATTCGAAGTAGCCGTAGTCGCCCACTTGTGTGGGGACGCGGAGAGCAAAAAAAAAATAAGGTCCCCAGTTTTCAATGATTGTGTGTAAGGGGGTACCCTCAAAGCTATATAAATATCCTCAAATTCGACAAAAACAATGCATAAAACACAAACTTTCCGAAGTAGCCTAAATTGGCGACTAATCACGATTCGCGTAGCCTAAACGGCGACCAGTCGCCATTCGCAATTTTTGGTCACCCCAACACTCTTCAAGATAGCCTAAATGGCGAAAAGTCGCCGAATCTGGCAGCACTGGACTGACTATAACAAGTTTGTCTTTTTTTTATTTATTTGAATATTACAGCTCTGGATACTAGTCCATTGAGCCCGTCTTTCATAAATTTTTATCGTTAGTCCTAACTCTTAAGTCCTAACTACTATGTCGAAGTAAAGCAGTGGCTACCTTACCAAGACATTATCGAAGAGTTTTAGAAGCAACAAAAATAAATACTTGATTATCACAGATATTTCAATTCACTTCATTTGAGCCCTTTAATAGAACTATATTGGATAATATACCACCATAATTATGCAATATAACACTAAGTATTACCAAAATAATGAATTAAAACAAGAGCACCTCATGACACTTTCGAAGTTCCCGCCAAAACTCCCAAGTTTGTCATAACTGAATATTAGTTAGAGACAGATAGGACACTAGGGTTGGGCAAAAAGTTTGGCACTATCTCCGTACGGCGCTAGTGTTGCAGATGTAAGGATAGGTAGGTAGGCACCTATAGGTGTTTGTACCAACTACTATTATTTTTGTTAATTCTTATTTAGGGAGTTTGGTCCAAAATGAAATAAAGATTAATAATTATTTATTTGTATTCCTCAGCTTATGTGATTTACATTTATTATATGCCATTATTGGAGGACCGCTCATTTTTAATACATACTTTTCTTCAATATCCCCCCTTAATATTTTGTTAATTATTTTACACCAATTGTATATGTGTAATCTTAGAATTAGTTTAAAAAAAAATCACAGACATTTGTCTTATGTATTGCGCAACCCAGCCAGTCCAAATTAAATGTTAATATTTCTTTATTTAATTGTTTTTTTTTAATATTTTTAACTTTGATAGCACAAAACATGTACTCAGATCACCTTACACACGATACATGTAAAATTGGGGAGCTTTTTAATAGCTCTTCGCATCCCCACGCAATTGGACGACTTTAGGCTACTGCCAATTTTTGGTGAGTTGGGCCAGCATTCATCTGGAATTAAAGACTTTTTTTTGCTTCTTTGCCTCTCCATATGCAATGCGGCGACTTTAGGCTACTTCACGATGAAGTTTTTGCGACTTCAACCATCATATATCTGGCGGCACTGGAGTTATGACAAACTTGGGAGTTTTGGCGGGAACTTGGAAGTGTCATGAGGCGCTCTTGTTTTAATTCATTATTTTGGTAATACTTACTGTTACATTGCGTAACTAGCTTTTGCCCGCGGCTCCGCCCGCATTAAAAAGATTTTCCGGGATTAAAGTCCCGGTTTATATTTTCCCGGGGTAAAAAGTAGCCTATGTGTTAATCCAGGACATGATCTACCCGTGTCCCAAATTTCATCGAAATCCGTTCAGTAGTTTTTGCGTGAAAGAGTAACAAACATCCATACATCCATACATCCATACATCCATACATCCATACATCCAGACATCCATACATCCATACATACTTACAAACTTTCGCCTTTATAATATTAGTAAGATTATGGTGTTATATTATCCAATATAGTTCTATTAAAGGGCTCAAATGAAGTGAATTGAAATAACTGTGACAATCAAGTATTTATTTTTGTCGCTTCCAAAACTCTTCAATAATGTCTTGGTAAAGTAGCCACTGCTTTACTTCGAAATAGTAGTTAGGACTAAGGATAACAATTTATGAAAGACGGGCTCAATGGACTAGTATCTAGAGCCGTAATATTTAAATAAATAATAAAAAAAGACAAACTTGTTATAGTCACAGATAGGCGGAGTTTTGGCGGGAACGTGGAAGTTTCATGAGGTGCTCTTGTTTTAATTCATTATTTTGGTGATATTTGGTGTTATATTGCATAATTATGGTGGTATATCATCCAATATAGTTCTATGAAAGTGCTCAAATGAAGTGAATTGAAACAACTGTGCCAATCAAGTGCTTTCTCGTTGCCGACAAAACTTCATGATAAAGTCTTGGTTAGTCACTGCTTAACTACGACATAGTACGTAGGTAAAAAAACCCAACGAAAAATATCACTTAAGACGAGGCTGTATGGGTGTGAACCTTTTGCCTTCCCTACAAAGGAAAATTATTAAAAAAAAACACACACACAGATAGGCATACCGCATACTCATAGTTGGGTAGGACACGACACAAAAAAAGAGTTTGTAAGACTAGCCTCTTTTTCTAAGCCAGTACAATGTCCCACTTCAAATGAGGCGAGGCCTCAGAGTAAGTATATACCTATAGAGGGCTAATATCGCATCGTGCGCCCACTACCCAGCGTAGGCAGGTGAACTACAGCTACTTATATAGAAATGTTGGCGACTGCTAGGGATGGGCACGCGAGCAGCACCAACGCAACAGTTATCGATAAGTACAGGTCCGGCGGCGCAGTACATATTGTTGTTAAAAAATTGTGGTTCTACAAAATATGGCCTTGTGAGTAATTTTAAGCGTATTGCCTTAATATAGATAAAAGCTGTGCTGCGAATTGGTGTAGTGCCATGTGGAATGATTTATAAACACGTACCTCAAGAGCAGTTTTTACAAGCATTAGGAACCAATAATATTAATGGATATCCATTATAATTGAACCAATGGATATAAACCGAGCATCGCACCATGGATTTCTTAGCTAGTCTCCCCAAGCCTAAAATAGTCACGTCTAGTTTTTGAAATACCTATTTATTACCAATGTTAAAAAAATGACAAAGAAATATATCTTAATGATTGCCAACTTATACTGTCAAGACCCGCGATAGAAGCTATGCAATAGCTTAAAAATATTACCGTAATCAGTCAATTTTTAGGAACAGTAATTATTTCTTTCATTTCATAAACAAAAACGCAATTATTAATTGGCTTAAAAATCACACACAGACAAAAACAGTTACCTAAGCTACATTATATTAAGCATCGCCTTCGATAGTAATAAATACGTATGCTATAATATGAAAATATTACATCGATTCTGGTATCGACGCATAACATCACTATCGAAAAAGCGGGATGCGGGGCAGTGCGGGGGGTACAAGCGTTCGCCTCCCGTGCGTCTTTCATACCGCGACGCGTGATTTCAATTTTACCTAAAAATATATTGAAATATGGCTTGCCTGTGAAACGTGATATTAGAATTCTGTTTAGTGTGTTTCCGAGTGTCGTTTTTGCAACATTCCACATACCATTTAACCATTTTGCAGTATTAATAATCAAACATTCGCATAGATCTCACTCGCGTGTGCTCACGCCGTTCCTACTCGAGTGACTACAAGCGCTTGCGGCCGGCGCAGGACGATGTTCCCACCCGTGCCTATTGTTCCCACTTGCATACGCGCTCTCTATAGGTATATACTTACTCTGAGGGCGAGGCGTAATGAAGCTCGGTGATACATTTGAAGTAACGAGTACAAATATGACATACTAGCTTTTGCTCGCGGCTCCGCCCGCTTTATAAAGTTTTTCCGGGATAAAAATCCCGCTTTATATTTTCCCGGGATAAAAAGTATTCTATGTGTTAATCCAGAACATGATCTACCCGTGTGCCAAATTGCATCGAAATCCGTTCAGTAGTTTTTGCGTGAAAGAGGAACAAACATCCAGACATCCAAACATCTAAACATCCATACATCCATACATTCTTACAAACTTTCGCCTTTATAATATTAGTAGGATTTTCATTGAAAAATAACGTACTATTGTAGTTTGTAGCATGCCTTTCGCTCCCTCTCTGACCCCGTCTTATAGTTTTTCTGAGATAGATAGTGCGTACGACGAATTCGCGACTACCGCGACATGAAATATGAAGTAGTACAATAAAAAATGTTGAGCCGCTCTTACATTTTATTTTCTTCATGTACGGGACAAATGTACCGCCTCTTGTGTGTCCTACCCAACACTAAATTAGTTGGCAGACAGCGCCAAGGAGAATATAAACACTACGTTAGAGACAGCGCGTTAATTTAAAAGTTTCT
Source organism: Lapara coniferarum (assembly GCA_949316025.1). Lineage (NCBI taxonomy): Eukaryota > Metazoa > Arthropoda > Insecta > Lepidoptera > Sphingidae > Lapara > Lapara coniferarum. The sequence continues at coordinate 23,674,968 of OX438931.1, read as the reverse complement.
TGAAATAATATATTTAAACGACGGTATAATATATTTAAATATATTTATTTAGTAAGTATTTTTGAGTCGATGTCAAAATCAAATGTTCGTCACTGACAGTTGCCATTTAGAGTAGGTTTACAGACGACATTGGCAAATATGTTTCGTTCGTTCGTTGATCGTTTAGATAGTAAAAACGATGTAACTGAGAGTAGGCTTCGACACGACAAATGTCGCGATATATCGAATATCGCTTTTGGGAGTCGACACCCTAGTCTCGATCGAATCTAAGGCTTTCTCATAGTCCATGAACGCTAAGCAAAGTAGCAAGTTATACTCCCCAGTTTTTTGTATAACTTGCCGCAGCGTATGGATGTGGTCTATTGTACTATAATCATTCATCCTTTGAATTTCAAATAGTAATTTTTTTCAAAATCTCATCCTTTATCAAAACAAGTCAACATGCTTTTATTCTGTCAGAGCATTGATAAGAATGAATAGTGGTTTTTTAATAACCATTTAAAAAAAAAATCGAAAAATTACAGACCAAAAAAGTTTCTTCAGGTGGTTATTATTGAATTCTTATAAGATCTGATATATTCTTGTGTTCCAAAATATTTTTATAATGCTTATAAAAACTTAATACTTAATCCAATTGAAAACTTTCGTATTTATATTTACTTTTATATATACGAGCATCATTATAAAGTAAATTTTTATATTATTTAATTATCGTTGTATTGGTAAATCATATTTAAAAAGTAACCATATTTGCACTATTTAATTTTCAACATCGATATAGAAAAAAATAATTGATACAAAAAGATACTGTTATAAATACAAAAAAAAAAAGAATTTGCGATTGCATTTGATAATAAAAATGTGTAATTTTTTCGGGTTGAAAAGAAAAATACTAAGAATTGCAAAAAAAGATTTAGTTAAAATTAAATTTTAATTAACAAATTGATTTACAATAGGTTAGATAATTATATTTTAAACTCTGTTTTTAAAAACAATAAAATTCATAACCGTTTTTCCACATATTTTTTTTTTATGACAATGGTTGTTGTTCAAAAAACAACTTTAAATTTATAAATAATGAAACAAATATGAATCTAAATTCTGTTTTTAGTAGGGAAATAATTACTTTAAGTTTTCTTTGAATTATCAAAAATATTAGATAAAATTTGAAAAATCTCATAAAAGCTATGGTGGTTATTTGAAGCAAATAATACATGCTTCGAGTTTTCACAAGTTTATTCGAACAATAACTTGCTAATCAAATCTGATAATTTTTTTTACCAGAAAATGGTCTGCCTTTGTCCTCTGAATTCCTTGTTTGATCTTATAGAGTTTGAAAATAAGAATGTTCAGAAATTTCTAATAAAAAATGATGACTGATCTTCGATACTTTATCAGATACTTCAGCAAGTGAAAATTCTTATATAAACTTATAATTTTTTCTTATTTGAGTAAAAAAATCGTATCTCTAAGATTCTACAAGTATTATCCTATGTGAATCTACTTTGTATATCTCATTAAAAATATCCTAGAATAAACTTACACAAACTTATGAAACCAGATATTCTTATAGAATCTTTTATTTGTTTCCGCGGTATTACCCGATTAAATCTCATGACTTATTCAGTCTTAATCATTCTTATAAAAAAATAAGCAGTAATTCCTGATACAAACTGGTCTCAATTTTAACTGATAGATTCTTATAGAAATCTGTATCAGAAAATTTTTTCAATCTTATAAATATTTTTTTAACTGATAAATTCTGATACCCAGTTAGCTGTTTTGTATCAGAATTTATAAGACTTTTTCCACAGGGCTGCTGCTCGTGTCTCCGCCCACCTCAATATGGGCTTACCTAGGGGACGAGACAGTACAGCTTTAAGGGAGTAGATACTTTTTTTTTCTTTTATATTTTTTCCCTTTTTTATTATTATTGAATTTATTGGGACTAGAACTAAGTATATGAAATTTCTACTTTGACCCACCGCTAGATCCAAATTTTAGATTTGTCTAAAACTCTACTAGCTTCCTGCTTCTATTAATGAAAGAACTTTCGAATCTGATGAATTCCAGAGATTAACGCGTTCTAAATGACAAAAGCTTCAACTATTCAATAATACTTAAAAAGTAATAAGTAGGTACTTAGTTTATTATTAAACTTGCCTACTATCAATTTGAAAACAAATGTTTTACTTATTTTCAGGGAAAAATTCAATTGCTACAGTGAACTATGCCTTAAACGAACGTCTATCATTTTCCTGTGATTATCAAGATGTAAAGAAAAGTGATGGGTTTGGTGAACAAATAGTCCATCAGTGGAGTAAGTCCCTAATAACATATTATCGACTATATTACAATACACTAGGTTTCGTCGGTGTTTATAGGATAAAAAGTATTGAAATTAAACTACTACACGGGGCGGACCACAGTCACAGTCCGCCCCGTAACCACGAAGTGCTGCAAAGCCTTTGAAACGTCGGGAGATGAGGAAAACTTGAGAGGTGTCTAGGGACACCCGGATGGAACGAAGTTCTTTTCGATTAATTAGTGAAGATATTGTAATACAATTTTATTTCTTTTAAGTTATAATAATAATTGTATATTTAATTAAAACGTTACCACATCAATGAAAGCATTTACTTCTACCTACACAATAGATATGTCATCGAATCACGATCATCACCTAAGCAAGCATTGACATTAAAATTAACATACAACCAAGAATTTTATACCCATATGGATTTTTCATTCCGTTTAACAAACTGAAGAATAAAATGTGACGTCACAGCTATCTGCTGTCTCTCTCTTTAGAGTGACAAAGGTTTATTTTCAAAACCAGGACGTAACATAATTAACTGTCCATAATAATATGATATGATATAATATGGCTGCCTCGGTGGCGTAGTTGTATTATGGTACGACTGCAATGCTGAGATCTCGGGTTCGATCCCCGGGATGGTCGGGTCGGGCAAAGTGATTATTTTCCATTCAGTATCAGCTCGGAGTCTGGAATTTGTACACGATAAGGCGATAGGCTCGCCCCCTATCACAGCATGGAACGGAATAACGGCAAAAAGTGGGTGCACTAATTGCGCCTCTGTCTACCCGGGGGATGAGAGGCGTGAGTGTGTGAGTGTGTAATAATATGATATCGCACCATAATATTTATTTTTATCTCTATAAAGTAATGCGGTTTAAATTAATTATGAAAACCAACTACAGCGGCTAGTAATAGTTGATATTTAAAAAATATAATTTGAGTTAGAAAGTTTATTCCAAACAAAATTGGCATATTTACATACTTTTTTGGTATGTGTAGTTCGGAACTACTAGTTCCACTTACATAAAAAAAATACCTCACCACGCGGTGGTGAATTCAGTGGCGGCCTTGGAGGAGGGGGGCGAACCAGGCAACCGCCTGGGGCCTCGCAGTTACAGGGGCATCTTGCAGCTCCTTGGGGGCCCGTTTTTTGGCACCTTACTTACAAAGCTGTTAAAAAAAATATTTGCTTCGCACGGGGCCCCGCGTGCTTTTTTTTTTGCTCGGCACACAGCCTCACATTGTATATGTTTTACTTTCCCCCGCGACTGGATATGTTCACGTTGTTTGCCGGCCTTTATAACCAAATATGGAGGCTGTAAGGTTAGACAGAAAAACATTGGGATATTTAAAAATGAAAACTACAGTTATTGTTAAATTTAAATATAATAAAAAAAAATAAAAAACATACTCATAAAAGTAAACAATCATACATGAAAAAATAATACACATTTAGGAAGTTAATAACCTAATTTTCAGTAAGTAATTTTGAAATATTACGAATATCTATTTTGTGTGATTTTACAATTTTTGCGAGTATTCTGCGAACTTTTTTTCTGTAATTATCCATAAGAATACATATTGTGTTTTAGAGATATTCTACTATGAGTTGTGTAATTCATGGTTGCAGAATTATTTGCAATCCAACATCTAGTGTGAAATTCCATAGGTAAGTTGATTGTAAACAAAGTTGTGTAGATATTTATAGCAAAAGTAATAAACACGTGGATGTTTTACAAATTACAATACTAAATAAATTCTTGTTTGAGAGCCATGGAATCAAAAATTAACGCTACATTCTGCGGGTGAGGTTTCGTCCTTAAATTTATTTTTAATATTCTAAAACTTCTGTGAAGAAGCCAACAAAACAATTAAAGTTTGCTAAAGATCACCATAATGTGCTCTCTTTCGGCAAATATATCTTTGAATTTATAAAACAAAAATGTTTTCGGCGACTAAAAGTGTAATGTTAAAGCAAAAGTCTTTATGTTATCACTATATGTAATTTTTCTTTGCTTGCTACTTGGAATATACTTTTTAAAAAAATCTCAAATATTAGCAAAATTTCACTGCAAAATATTTTCAATTTCAGACTGTATAATCATGAACAACTTTAATAAGAAATAACTTGTAATTAATTTTCTTCTTTTATCTCTTCATCTTCTGCTGCAATACTTTCTTTTATTTCTTTAAACTTATTTCACTGGATGTCTTCACATTAACTGATATATTGAAATCTTTCAAGTCTTGACGTTTCAATGGTGGTTCATATTCATTTCGCTAACATGTAACGTAAAAAGTAAATATCAATCAATAATAATATATTTAAGTACCTATACATTTTAGACAGAGGCAGAGGTGCCATTTAGTACACTCAGATATCACCCAATGTACCACCGTTATAAAATTTGGTGGGTCGCAAGCTTAATGCCCTATCCTACTAATCTTATTATATTATAAAGGCGAAAGTTTGTAAGAATGTCTGGATGTATGGATGTTTCTTTCATGCAAAAACTACTGAACGGATTTCGATGAAATATGGCACACGGGTAGATCATGTCCTGGATTAGCACATAGGCTACTTTTCATCCCAGTAAAATATAAACAGTGACTTTTATCCCGGAAAAACACATTCACGCGGGCGGAGCCGCGGGCAAAAGCTAGTAAATAATAAAGTCTAAGTGGATCATAATTATACCAGTGAAATGATAAAAATTATATACTTACAGCATGAGTTTCTGGTAATAAATAATTATTTTTGACATCTACTGCCATATTCCGAGAAGTAGAAGACACATTATCACATTCAGAATCATAATCTTCTGTCTTTAAATGTTGACTAGTAATTCTTGCAGACATCAAATTGACCTTTTAATGGTATTTATATTTAACCACGTTTTTGATTATCTAGATCTTTAAGAAATCTGTAAAGAGAAATACAAACTCAATTTTATTTTAAATAAAAGTTTCAATAAGTCAATGCTGGATACACTGAGAACTCGATTGTAACTGTTGATCCTCAGTTTTTATTTACGATGATTATTTAAAGATTAATAAGCTTTATAATATTCATTAGTAAGGCGGCTAGTATTACAAATACTCTAGCACCATTGTCAAACCGGTCCACCAAAGCTTACACCATGGTCACCCTAGCCTCTTGTTTACATGCACTATTTACAATACAAAAAATCACATTTAACATTACGTTAATATGAAAAAAGTAGTCATATATAAAGCAAATCACATTAAGCGATATTTTTCTACAGTTCATTTATAAAATATTCACGTATTTTATTACATTTCGTATAAATATTGATAAAATTATAATATTTACACAATATTGATTAGAATGAACTTACCTGTAGAATTTCACATTAAATGATGGATGCCAAATATTTCTGCAACCATGAACTACACAATTCACATTAAAATATCACTAAAACACACTTATTATTATAGATAATTACAGAGAAAATTTCGAAGTGAACATTTATTTGACAACTATATTGACATCGAACTTAACGTTTTATAACAGTGTTGCCGAAATATGTATTCGCAATTACCAATTAAATGAGGAAATTTTGTTTAACTAAAATGTTAATAAGGATAAAAAACCTTAAGGATATCTTATTCAACAAGAATAATTCTGAAATGAAAATATAGACCGTGGGCCAGTAGCAAAATTTCGTCAGTCATTTTCTCCCGAACGATAATTGGTGAGATGCATCAGAGACGTGTATCATAAAGCCTCGTGAACGTCAGCTTCGGCTCCGTGGGTGCCATGAGCGGTGGTAGCCTCCCAAAGATGTAGAAAAAAATATATTATTCAGTCATTTCCTCCCAACTAAGAATCATTTTAAATTGTAGCTAACCCGATACCTTGAAGAAAAAAAATAATCAGCTGACTGTAACTTGGGGCATTATGCGTCAGCTGGTCAATCAAACATGTAAAAAAAATATATCATTACAGTGATTTTCTCTCAACTACAAATTTACCTGATAATAGCTTATACGCAACTATGAATAAATATATATGTCAGCTGGCTGTATGCCGGGGCAAAAACCGTCAGCTGATGCCTTGAAAGTTATAACGCAGGTGTTAGGCGAGAGCTTCTATTACATAATTATATGCATCAGCTGACAATGTTTCCCTCGAATTAATGATAGTAGATTCTCTTTATTAATTACAGCATTGTATTATCAATCTATACATGTAAAATGCTTTGTCCTGAATGACTGACTGACGCACAGCCTAAACCTCTGACCGTAGAGACCTGAAACTTGCAGGGTGTGTTCTTTGTATGCCATAGGCATCTAATGAGATTGAATTTTCCGAAAGTCTACCCCTAAGAGGGTGAAAAAGGGGGGCAAAGTTTGTATGGGCCAACGTGATTCCTTGGTCCAACCTACTTCAAATATTGCTTAAACTTATTTTTAACAGAACTGATAGAAGACGTGTTTCATGTTTTATTGAAATTCATCCCGTAATATATAATATGTATAAAAACGAAAGGTCATTAACTCACTCATCACGAAATCTGAGAAGCTACACGTGCTAGGAGTCTCAAATTTTGTGGAGGTTCCTTTTAGGACGTTGGAGCTCACTAAGACGGGATTTTACGAAATTCAACCCCTAATGGGGTAAAAAGATTGTACGCGATAAACTCAAAGACTATCAAACGGATTTTGATTAAATTTGGTATGGAGATAATTCGAGCATCTGGGAAACTGGAAAGTTTTAGGCTACTTCTTATCCCGTGAAAATTTATAAGTGGGACCTTTATAAAAAAAAACTCTTTCGTACGACCGCGGCTGCGGGCAAAAGCTAGTCAGCTTATAAATTTTCATCTGGGAAGATATAATGTATCTTAAATGTTTGACTTTACGCTCAGATATGAGTTTTCCGATGAAATGTATAAATACTTTACGACTAATACGTATATAATTAAATAACTGAAGAAATATTAAGAACAGTGATTATGAATTTATAGTTTATTGTACTCTCCGGAGTAAGATAAAGTGGTCAGCAGAAGACTTTTCAGATTAACACAACCTACTGCAGGTACCACCTATGCAACACGTTTCTAATCTAAGGGTTAGAAAAGTGTTGCATGCCTACATCGCGTCATACAAGGAACACACCCTGCAAGTTTCAGATCTCTACGGTCAGAGGTTTGGGCTGTGCGGTTAACTGTCAGTCAGTCATTCAGGACAAAGCATTTTACATGTATAGATTGATAATACAATGCTGTAATTAATAAAGAGAATCTACTATCATTAATTCGAGGGAAACATTGTCAGCTGATGCATGTAATTATGTAATAGAAGCTCTCGCCTAACACCTGCGTTATAACTTTCAAGGCATCAGGTGACGGTTTTTGCCCCGGCATACAGCCAGCTGACATATATATTTATTCATAGTTGCGTATAAGCTATTATCAGGTAAATTTGTAGTTGAGAGGAAATCACTGAAATGATATATTTTTTTTACATGTTTGAATGACCAGCTGACGCGTAATGCCCCAAGTTACAGTCAGCTGATTATTTTTTTTCTTCAAGGTATCGGGTTAGCTACAATTTAAAATGATTCGTAGTTGGGAGGAAATGACTGAATAATATTTTTTTTTTCTACATCTTTGGGAGGCTACCACCGCTCATGGCACCCACGGAGCCGAAGCTGACGTTCACGAGGCTTTATGATACACGTCTCTGATGCGTCTCACCAATTATCGTTTGAGAGAAACTTGGTCATCGAAATCTGTCACTGGCCCACGGACCAATAGTACTTATATCATTATATAAGATATATTGGAAATATTTATATATATATGATTGAGACGACAATAACGGTATTGATATTTTTTTATGGGTGGGGAAATAATCCGTAAGCTTTGGCAACATAGGTTAAAGAGTGAGTGAGATAGAAGACAGCTCAAAAGGTAATTTTTTTGGCTTCACAAAAATGTGTGAACCGCGCTCTCCATTAGATAATATTATAAACTCTTGCATACAACTAATGAAAAAAAACTACTCTAAAAAGAATTTAAAATGTCGTTTTTTATTTAAATTACATACATATTTTAGTCGTTACATAACTACTCTAAAAAGCATTATTGTCTTTTTTAATTTCAATTTCAAATGTCACTTTTACGGCCAGTTCTTTATTGTTACGGGCTGGTTTCACAGGGCAAGTATAAAAGTGCTCCCTTTCACAACGCGCAATAAGGAACTTCGTTCCAACTGCAACAAAATGCATTATAGTAGTTTAATTTCAATGTCTAACATTCGCGTCAAACGTAAGGATAAAAAACATGTATTTTATTGTAAAAAAGCGTGGAAGATCATCAGAATTCTATGAATGAATGAATGAAGAATGCTATGCATAGGGTCATTCGGGGTAACAGCACGCAGTGGGTAAAATTTCGCATGGTCAATATCTCGGAACCTATTGAGGGGGCTCAGACACTTTTTCGGCAAAATTAGGGGTGCGTCAGGGATGATGTCAGAACCCACAAGTTATTTTACCAAACCTCACTTGTTTAGCGAAAAACGGCGATCGACGTGATTTTGCTCATTAGTTATCAACTATTTTGTGCTGGGAAAAGTTTATGGATAGACGGTGCATCAGTATACAAAAGACCGTTGATTATGTTAAGTTTACTCGATTATTATAGTATTTATTTTAGCTATTAATTCTGTCCTAAAAAATAAATGCATCTCAACTGACGTGTGATTGTTTAAAATATTCCCTGTTGGGTAAGAGTACGGGATTAAAAGTACGCACGCTGTTAAAACTTCATTACAATGAAAAGTAACATCAAGCGTTCCTAAAATTACAGTGATCATTAAATTACAAAAATAACTAAAGTTTGTTATAAATACAGTCTAATTAATTATATTCCTGGTGCCTACAATAGGTGTACATTTAATGTTTATTTTTACAATATTTGTACCAAGAATAAAGGAAGTTTAAAAACATATTCCATATGATTCCATGTGTACTTATACAATTTGTAATTATATGCCTGTAGTTTACCTGCGTGCGAAGCTTACCCAGTATGCGAACTATTAACCGCATCTCTGCGTAGTTTTACCCACAGGACGGGTCAAGAGTACGAATTTTTCCCGCTGCACTTAAACATGTATTGGAAAAAAACCGATGAAGCAATGTACAAAAACTCTTTAAATAATGAAAGTAGAATAAATTTCCTTTAAATAAAGTGTTAAAACGTTTATCAGGACCCTATATCTTTGAGTGTGTAGACGATAGAAAAAAAAGTGCGTACTTTTGAGCTGAATGACGATACTACAGTATGCTTACAGTTAACTTATTGGTTTATTATCGGGATTGATTCCAAAATAGCAAAGATCATACATTGATTTCGCCCGTTAATATTTCAGGTACCTCCTCCATATCAGTAAATCAATCAGTTTACAATTTAGCCTACAATATAGACGGCGATGACGTTGACCACGAGTCCGAAGTTTATTGTATTAAGAAGATTTGGAATAACACTAATACATTCATAACAAGTGATCCTGTGAAATTGATTCGTTCAGGTACAGTAATAATGGAGACTAAAACTTTGTATTATTGAAATAAGGAACTTAATGGGTTATATGACCAGTGATCACCATTTATAATGTACTAGCTGTTGCCTGCAGCTCCGCCCGCGTTAAAAAGTTTTTCCGGGGAAAAGTCCCGCTTTATACTTTTCCGCAATAAAACGTAGCCTAAGTTACTCCTTATTACATCAGCTACCTCTCAATAAAAGTCCCGTCAAAATCAGTCCAGCCATTTCAGAGATTAGCCGGAACAGACAGACAAAAATTGAAAAAAAAATTTTTGGTGTATGTACCGTATATATATTCATTGGATATAGATTAATATTATTACGTTGATACAACTCTTAACAAATAATGCATTAATTTCGACCAAATTTGATTACCATAAAAACGGTTCTAGTGAGAAAAGATAGACATATACTGTCGCGGACATTCTTTTAGATCATTTCAAGAGGAATAATTCTTTGATACATATATTTCTGGTATCTTGAACAG